>WHYT01017082.1:296581-306949 GCA_009806455.1 Tetrax tetrax | reverse complement strand
AAAAAAAAAAAAAAAAAAAAAAAATGCAGCATTCAGAAAATAAACTGAATAACAAGAGAGCATCAACCATCAGAGTCAAAGGGAATTTACCTACAAGACTCCTTTTCTTTCCAGGTAACATGAAAAAAGGAAGGGAAGAAACAAGAATCATAGGGACAAGCACAGGACGAAGATAACATGAAGAGGCTGTACTGGAGATGAAGCAGACTGCTGAAGCCCAATCAAACATGTAGGAAGATCTCCAATCATCTAAAAATTTTCTCTCCTGCAATTTCTGCCACAGAGAAAAGTTCCTTGAATTTTTCATTTCAAAGCACTTTTAAAACATCACAGGGATCATTTACACAGCAGCAGTCAGTAGCACAATATCGTGGTCCAGATATGTTCCAATAACAGTTGCCAAAACAGGATCTGCAAGGAACATTAATTGTGCATTTAAAAATCTGATCACAGGTTTGATAGTCTACTACATGTTTAATCAGTTTAACCCACAGGAATCAACTGCATCATCAAATCTATGGTTTGTGTAGATATACATATTTTTTAAAATGTCAGCTATTTCCAACAGTGTTGCAGTTGCACTTAAAAAGTCAAAGTTAAGGAATGTATGAAACTGTATTATATACAAGTGTGAGGCTGTTATGTTAACACGATATAATTGTTTACAGAACTCAAAACAATATCATACTCAAAGTGAAACAGAAGGAAAGAAGTCATATCAGTATTCCCCCTCCCCTTGACTGACTAATTAGTGATAACTTTTTTTTTTTTTTAAAGTAGGCATAATTCCAATTCTCCTTGTAATATAAAAAACAGCATGGGAATTTTTAGCCTTAATGCAGTTTTCTTCACAAAGTATTTAATTATTATTCCCTTTCTCAACTTTCAAAAGCTTTCCACCTGCCAACCATGAACTATTGAACCAAATTCGTTATCGTTCCCTGGAACATTAAGATGGTGAAAACCCACAGGTCTGACAGAACAATAACATTGTCCATTAATCCATTTAGTTAATCCCTGCTTTGTCTGGCATCTCAAATAGGGGCTAAGAGCTGAAACTGTGGCTTCATCTTTTGTAGTACTTCGTACCCAAACTCAGACATATTCCTGGTCATGACGTTAGGCTACATAATTTTGTAGGCCTTATATTTCAAGTGATCAACCCAAACCATGATTTAATTCACAAAGCAGAATTTGAACACATCTATGACCAATGTGCTGACTACTTATCTTCCCCATATTTTTGAGGAAATTGGCTCCCAAATTTATCAGACAGCTATGAAGGTAACATGGACATACAAATTTTAAACAAATAGAACACATTGATTTTTCAGCACACTATATAGTGAGAATTCTGTTTTGAGGGGAACTACAGCAATTTTTACTTGCACATAATAGAGCAGCTATTTCCATGACTTGTAATACACAACTACTCAGGTTTCTGGGAATAGACCTTATACCTTGAAGTGAGGAATAGGAAAGAGTTTAAGTGTTCATGTTTAGATTGGATTATTTTAGCCACAGTCAACAGATTTATGTTGACAGGTGTCAGCAAGTTCTTCTGAATCATAGTAGTTTATAATATTAGACTGATAATGGATTTCCATCAGTTCCTCATGACATGCAGTTGCCCAACATTTTACAGAAAAAAAACTATTAAAAATTCAAATTCTCTTTCAGATGCCATTTTCTGCAAACAAACTGTTTTCAAAACGAAAATACCCAGCTGTAAACACTTACTAGCTCTCTTGCTTCCATGTATCTCCTTATATTCATACCTTGGTATTCATTATGAAGGAATTTCACAAACAAGTTTCAGTATTATAAATATAAGAACACCATTAAAGTCACACTATAAATGTAATTCCCCAACATACTTAAAGCACATATTGATATTTTACTTTAAAGGAAAAAAAAAAAAACAAACCACAAAACAATTGCTGGTTAATCTGCTCAGATTAATTTCTGGTACTGGAGGTCTTTCAGTATTTTCTAAGGTCATAAACATTTAAGAATGTACCTCAGGTTAATTTGAAACACTCAAAAGAAAAGAGAAAACAGAAATCACTAATACTGGAAAAGATGAGAGGAGTAGTTGATTTAAGTTTTGAGAGGGCAAGACTTTGTAAAGACAAAATGCATACCCTTCTTTCATGTCAAGACACTAAGTTTCTAAAACATTTACTGTCAGACCAGGGTATCTTACTATTTGCTGCATTAAATAGGGAACAATACCTGCTTTCCTCACACACGGATCACATCCTGTTTCATTACCTTTTTGTAGAATAATAGCAATAGTCTAACAAAGGCATGGCAGCAAGAGAACAATGTAACTACGACACACAAAAGCAGGTATAAATAGTTCCTTCTCTGCTTATCTTCTAAGGCAAAATTTGAAATAGCATGTTTGGCTCTTACATAAGGCCTAAAAAAAACCTGGGAGGCCACAAACAAAGAGTATCTCCGAAGAAATATATGAACACATAAATTCAAAAGAAGAAACGGCTCGTAAAGCAGCACGTTCCCTTTAACTTAAGATGAACATTAGCAAAGCAATGGATAACCTCTCAACTGTGGATTATTCTGAAACCAAAGCTGAGTTAAGCAACCCATCGCTTAAAGCATGAAGAAAACAAAATAATCAGAAATGGCATGATCAAGATCTCCGTGACAGAAATGACAATGTTACTGAAATGCCCTACAGTAAAAGCCTTGTAGTGGCAAGGAGATGGATTCAAGTCATCAGCTGCTAGCATCTGATCCTTCCAAGAACATTTAACTCTTCTACTGTGAAGGAATTCCTCAAGCAGATACCAAAAATACCGCAGTAAGGACCAGATTTAGACTTCTCATTACAGCAAACTGTTGGCTTCCAGTAGGAAATGCTGTCGTCTTCTGTTACAGCTTTACCTTTTCATTGACTTATGAAGAATGGAAAATGGATTTACTGTCTTTCTGCATCTGACAACTTATTTCTAGAAGGGCCGTGGTAAACGAGGAGAGCTTGTCTGTTAAAACTGTGTTCCTACAGAGCAAATCCACTCTACAAAGAGGTCACTCTCCAGGTTGAAGTCAATATGTTCTTAAATTGCTGTAATAAGCTTACTTTTATTTTTTGAATAAGTTACCAGGAAAAAAAAAAATACAGCAAGAAACCATTTACTTCATAAAGCCTCCAAGGAATCAGTGTTTCTGATTTTTAATTTCATGCTGTTACAGCCAGAAGGTCCATTACCTAAAGCAGGAGTTTCAGAGCACTTTTTTTCCCCCACGTGGACATATATGAGTTGAGGAAAACAATGCTTTCCAGTTCCAATAAGGCCAATGTATCTAAGCCTTATTTCTCATTACCCAACAATTAGAACTAATCAATACCACTGTACATTACTGTGGTTTCAACAAACACTGAATATGCTAGACACCTTCTATTAGAAGGGGTTGTATATAAAATGAACATTGAAGTAACAAAACTCAGGAGACTGCCATCAGGATTCAGGCACTCATCTCAGGCAGCTCATTCCTCCTGCTCTCCCCAGGCTGGCAGTAAACGCCAGGCACCCTCAGACAATTCAGCTTACACAGATTCAAACCTCTATGGATAGTGCTCCTCTTCCTCTAATCGCTGACAATACAGGAAGGCTAAGTTAGGTTGCACAAACAAGAAATTGAAACAGATCTGGAATACGGATGTCTTCCTTTCAGTCTTACTTGTTAGATTATATAAGCAAGCAATCAAACATGACTTCACTAGTTGTTTCTCCCCATTTCATTTAGGCTTAGCTGTAGAATTGGAGGAACATTTGAAAAATAGGAACCTAAACGTTACGTTAGTTCACAAAACACTTTTTCAACCAAGAATAGCATCACTTCCCCAAAACCAAAAGGCCAGGTTATGTTTATAAGTTACTATAAGCAAAGAAATTTAACGTTTCAACTCAAAATCTACTGACTTGCTTTAACAGCTGCAGATAAAGACACTGTCTGTACCTAAACTTGTAAACAGCAGGGAAAAATGTTATAACAAGCATGTTTTTAATTCATACAGGCAAACACATCTGGCTGGGAGACCCAGTAAGGTTTAAATCTGTCTCTGTGGGAACACAATATTTGCATCCAATGTACACCACACATCCATACAATGTGTAAAGACAGATGTCGTAAGTAACACATAACTGGGATGTCTTCATTCTTATCATTTCTTAAATTCCTTTTAAAATAGCATTCAGCTCCATGAGAAAATTTATTTCTGGGTGTTACCCTTAAACATGTTACCTGGAAACCTGTTCTAAATTAAGTTGAAAAGATGAAAAGATGCTGGATTAGAAAGTATTAAAACTAGAGTACCTAATGTCGACTGTTCTCAGAGATTTATTTAGAGTAGTATGCTCTCCATCACATCCAGAGCCTTTCAAACCTCACATAGACTAAACAGCAGACACAACAGCCTGGACGTGCACTCCTCTGTGAAAGGTTCTCTCACAGCTTGGTAGAGAAAACACAGTTGGGTAGGGAGAACAACAATAGGTCTTCCTTCCATTACTGCAAAGTTTTGCTTGTTTTTAAGTGAACAAATATTTTCTGCAACATGCAGAGAATAAGTAGGTGAGAAAAGAAAGCAAAAATAAAACCTGGCTGAAGCAAGTCAAACACACTTAGCAAGAACAGGTTTACACTGTGCATCATTTATCCCACCTACAGGCAGCAGCTCATATTAAAAACACCATACAGGAGGGACGTCTCATACTCTAAAGAAGAAGGTTTATTTTCCATCACTTTTCAATAGACATATGAACTTGAGGTTTCACATTTCCTTCCCCCTGGGACCTACTTTCAAATGTACTAAAGTGAAGACAAGATTTGTGGTTCTTCCTAAACAGGATGCTTGGATTTCAGAAGTCCAAATTATTTGCCTTACAGGAGCAGACTCATTAATACACCTTGCAACTTGTATCAATACAGAAACATTCTCTGTGCTATCAATCCAAAACTTTAATTGCTAAAGACATTAGCATGGAAGAAAGGCTACTGGAAATGAGACTGTCAGTTCTCAAACAATGCACATTTCAAGGCCTTTGTGTGCATAGGAGCAGCTTACACAGTGTGTTTTCTGCACAAAGGAAAAATAAAGTTAACAGACAAAACTTCTGGAACCTAGCAATGAGCAGGATCTAAGACACTTGTCTTAAGAGAGCTATCCAGATAAGTTATGAATATTTTGAATCCCCATGAAAAGGTTAGCATGTCATTGCACAGAAACGTTCACAAAGACACAGTTTAAGTTGTCAAACAGTACAATAGCACAGAAAGGAATGAACATTTTGTCAAAAAAGATAATGAGTATCTGAAAGAAGATTATGTCTCTGAGTACAGTGAAAACAACCAGATCCAGCATCAATTTCTTTACTGCCGGGTTTCCAACTGATACCACTACGTATCTGCAAGGAGAGCTCTATGAATATTTCAAGAGGAAAGGGCAAGGAGTTGACAGAGGTCCATCTACGCTGCTCTATTATTTCCACCGTGAGAGACAAGTCTTTTCAAAGCACTGAAAGTTGCAGAACATTATTTTATGTAATTAGGGTGTCAAAATGCTTGCACTAACTTAGTAAGTTACTAAAGAAATTTTAAAGTCTAAACGTAAGATCACACACCGCCTTCATCAACAGAAGCGTAACATAAACATGATTCAATGTGTATAATTCTGAATTTTATAGACTATTAAATCCTTTGCTAAACAAAACCATGATCTGAGCAAAAATAAAATAAAATAAATTTTAAAATAACCAAACAGCAAAAACATAAACATATTGAGGCCAAGAGCCTTTAACTGCTTACTTATAAACAAATTAAGGAAGTAAAAAGAAGAGGTCATACTTTCACATGACCTTAGAAGGTCATACAACATGTACTTTATGCAAACATCATGTGAAATGAAAACACCATAGCCACATTAGCTTTTCTGAAGTCCCTTTACTGCACAGTTAATTCATATTTTTAAGTTTAAATTCTCATATCTTCAAACTTATGCTATTTATTTTCACCATTATGAAAGGACTGTTTAAAAAAAAAACAAACCCAAACCAAATAAACAATGCCTCAGTAGCCAGAGGTACTTCGCCTCTTCCCCTGGCTTTCCCAATTAATGTTATATTCCTCCAGGTACAGCTCCAGCTTCAGGAAGAGGAACCGCTACCTACGCATTAGCTGTTTGAGCATGCATACAAACTTCTGCGTGCGCTGACAATACAACCTAACGTTTTTATGCTTAAAGTAGGCTAATTGGCTTCTCAAGTCTAGTTCATATGTCCAGAGAATAAAACAAGGAGGAAATACTTTTAATTTTGTTCAACCTCCAAGGACCAGCCCAGTTAAAAACCAGCATCCATCAAACTCGCTTTACCAAGAACTCAACAGAAGTTGAGTTGAAGAAATTAGTTCTAATGAAGCACATTGTGCTGTAAATCATGCAAGAAAACAAGACTTATATGACCAATGCAGTACAGCTCTTGTCAATGATGCTTCTTCTACTCACTCCCTTCATTTATAAACAGATGTTTGCTTTAAAAGGAGTGTCAAACTTCTGAAGGTTTCAATTTCTGTACTGAATTTGGAAGGAAGAGGTTGTCACTATCAAGAAGCCAACTTACTGATGGTTTGAAGGAATCCCAAGGTTTAACCTTTGGTTTAAGGAATTGTTTTCTCTAAGGAAAAACAGCATTTTGGTTCATCATATAGCCACTGATAATAGCAATCAGAAGTGTCAGAACGTAACAAGCATTTCAGCAATTTTGTCCCATTTTAGAATAGTGTTACTTAAAAAAAAAAATTAAGAATCATAACTCTGCTCCAGTGTGTCCTCCTCAGATGCATTTAGTAACCGACATGCTTAACGCCCCTTAAAAAAAAAAATCAAGCTTATCAGGAAAAACCAAATACACAGGACAGCTCAACTTCTTGTACCACGCCACTGAGCCCTCTCATCCCACCGAACCCCACAACAACGCGGGCCACTCGCCCCAGGCCGGCCGCCACCCCGCCCGGAGCCGCTACGGGAAACCTCCCGCTGCGAGGAGCGGCAAAACGCGGCTCGACCCCCGCCCGGGACCCGCCGCCGGGGGACAAAGCCGCCCGGTTCCGAGGCCGGCCCTTGCCGCGGCGCGACCCCTCGGGGCTTCGTCCCCCTGCCCAGCCCTCCCGCCCTGGCAGGGCGGCCCGGCCCCGCCGCCCTTCCCCGAGGGACGGAGGGGGAATGGCCGGAGAGCGCCTTGCTCTGACCAGGCCCCAGCCGCTGCAGGCCCCCGGGTGAAGGCCCGAGGGGTCCCCGCCCGCCACGGCGGGGCAGGGGGTGCCCTTCTCCGGCCAGGCCCGGAGGAAACGAGCCGCCTCCCCCCGCCCCCGGCTCGGCAGTAGCGGCGGGGCCGTCTCTTACCTGTAGGCTGCGCGGGGGGCGGCGGGGCACGGGCGGGCACGGCGGCGGGCATGGCGGCGGGCAGGGAGGAGGGGGAGGAGAAGGGAAGGGGAGAGGGGACGCAGCCGGTTATCTGAGGCCTCCCGCGGCAACCGCCATCGAGGGGGAACCCATGTCACGGCGACAGGAACCGCGTCGCTGCGGCCCGGCCCCCTCCCGGCGGCCACCGCCTCCTGCCCCGCCACCGCCCACTTGGCCTCCCGGCAGGCACCACACCGCCACCGCCGGAGCCGCGTCACTGCCAGCAGCGGCCGGCGGGGCGGGCACTTAAATAAATAAATAAATAAACAAACAAACGGCAGCCTGACGCGGCTGCGGTGATACCCACCTCCCCGCCGGGGAGGTTTGACCGCCCACCCGCCATCTTAAGTACGGGCAAGCCGCTTCCATCGCGGCAGGGTGGCCATCTTGGACGAGGCATGAGGCGATGCGGTGGGGTGACGCCGCGGCCGCCATGTTGAGCTCGGGAGGAAGAGGGCTGCGCCGGGTTGCGGTGTTTTCCGTGTCCTGGCGTAGACTGTTTGAGGTGGTTTAATTTTTTCTTTTTTATTTTTTTTTTTTTCCCCTCAGGGGTGTCGTGTGGGCAGCGCCAGGTGAAGCCCTGCGCTTGGCCTGGCTGCGCTCGGTGCCAGGGATCCCGTGAGGCGCCGAAAACAAGCGGTGACATAAGCCCCCCCCCAAAAAAACAACCTTCCCCCATCCAAAATAGAAATGGGGAATTGGGGGTGAATCCCTTCCCGCAGCCGGCCAGCGGCGGCGGAAGGAGAGCTGGCGCAAGGGCCGCGCTTCGCGGCTGGGAGCGGCGCTGCGCTGGTACCGGTCACAGCGGGGTGCGGAGCCCGGCGGAGCTTCGCGGCCGCGGCGGCGGTCGCGGCTATCCCCGCGCTGCGGGAGGGTTTCCTTTCCAAGCCTTGGGGGTTGGGGTTGGGCTGACATTTCTGCGTAGGAAATTGCTTACTGTAGAGTTTCGCCCTTTTGAAGTTTAGAGGGGGAGCAGTCTGATCCCATGTGTGTGGTCCCGCAACCCACCTCTGGAACAGGCTGCCATGTTCCTCACACCTTTTATGTCTCGTTGTGACCAAAAGGGTGAGTAAGTTCCTTCAGCTTCAGCGTCAGCAAACCGCTTAGGCCGGGTAGAGTCCCCGAGGGCCTGTCTGCATCGCACTGAAACCTGGGCTCCTGAGCATCGGGGTCTGCCAGAGTTACCACCTTCAAAGAATACCTGGGTACAAATTGGTTTCTGGAAAAAAAGCGATTCATATGATTCCCCCTTCAGAGGGAAGGTGCGTAGGCTAGTTGTAAGTGCAACACCAGTCAAACTGGTTCAACTTCAGTTGAACTGGCTATTTATGGTTTTGTTTTGCTTGTTAGAATCACAGGATAGTTTGGGTTGGAAGAGGCCTTTAAAGGTCGTTGAGTCCAACCCCCCTGCAAGGAACAGGGGCACCTCCAACCAGATCAGGTTGCTCAGAGCCTCATCCACCTGGCCTTGAATGTTTCCAAGGATGGGGCAACATCCATGGATGTTTTTTGTTGGTTGTGCAAATTCTGTAAAAAGGAGTAGAAAGACTGTAAAAAAAGCATACAGGGAAATACTATTTTAAAATACTATTAAAATATATATATATATCTCTTACTTGCCCCTTTTTTCCTAAGGAGCACAAGCAGACAATGGTTTGACCTCCTAGACAAAAGAATATTTACAGCAAAACCCATTAAGTAAAATAGTGAGAAATAACAGTACGTGCATGCTTCTGTTTTTTCTTTTTTTTCCCCTTTGTTTTCGAATCTGTTTACACTGTATTGTGAATATTGTTCAGAACTACCAGCACATGAGGTCTTTAAAAATGCATAACATGGTTTTAAATAACGTGCAAAGCCTGCCATACGTCCTTTGACAGTAAAGAACTGAACACTGTACAGCAGTTAGAACGTACTGGCAAATTACAATAATAAAATAGTGATCAAAGTGTAATGTTAAAGCTTTGTTCCTACAGAGGCTTAAGCGTATGTTTAAACACACAGTAGTTTGGCTGAGGAAGGCTTAAAACAAGGCTATTTGTACAACTCTCAGGTTTGTGGAATAAAAATGCCTCAAATGCATTTAAGAGCAATTATAATTAATATGCTAATTTAATAAGCAATATAAGGCCTTTGTAAAGCACAGGGAAATTACATTGTTAAGACAAAGTTTCTGTTACATTAGGAATCTTGTTACAGTAGCTGAAGATAATAATAGGTGACTATTAATGAGGCTGTGTGACTATTAATGAGGCTCTATCAGTATGGCATTTCGCCGCCTGGTGGCTGTTTTCTTTTTTTCAGCTTAAGTGTCAGAAATGCACGTAAAACTTGTACTGACCTGGCAGGACAGAAGGAGAAGCAGTGAAGGAACTGGCAGGCAGGGCAGTTTAGCAGCTAGAGATCTTTGACCTTCACCCAATGTACGACAATGTATTTTACAAATCATAAGGCTTCAGAGGAGAATGTATAAAAGCAGTGAAATACTTTGTTGTAAAGCAACAGACAGCCCATGTCATTTCTTCCCATATCTGGCAGTAGCCATTAAATTCCAGGGGCCCAAAATATAGCTCACAGTGTAGTGTCAGTCCATGAAGAATTGTTTCCCATTCCAGCTGTGTTTAGTTGATGGTCATTGGCCGTGAGTGTTAATCATTCTTATGGCAGCACTGTAATAATATAATTAGAGGAGGTAATTTAATCATTATCTTCTCTTACACAGCTGATCCTCTACTCTGCCCTGGTGAGACCCCACCTGGAGTACTGCGTCCAGTTCTGGAGTCCCCAACATAAGAAGGACATGGACCAGTTGGAGAGGGTCCAGAGGAGGGCCACGAAGATGATCAGAGGGCTGGAGCACCTCTCCTATGAGGACAGGC
>WHYT01017082.1:272568-296561 GCA_009806455.1 Tetrax tetrax | reverse complement strand
TGTGATATTTTTGTTTTTTTTTTTTTTTTTTTTATTTTTTTTTTTTTTTTTTTTTTTTTTAATTTCCAAATTGTGTACAGTACAACATGGCTCCTGGCAGTGCAAGCTTTTTCTGGCTTCCCTGCTCAGTGTATGGGGAAGAAACTTGCTGTAATCAAAGACTAGATGAATCTTCAAACTTCAGGCAGTTTACTTCCCTCTCTGCTGAGTCTTTCAACGCTGCTGATCAGAAACTAGATAGTCTGCTTCCTGAGAAATTGTGATGCTTGATTTTTTTTTTTTTAATTCACAATTGAACTGGACATTTGAAGATTTTAAATTTTCCTTAGAATGAATTTTAAATAGTCTTTGGAGCTACCAGATAATTTCATTTCACTAATGCCAAAGGCTTTCATTTGTGCTATTGTCAATGCAATGCTAATTTAAATTTTTCTATGGAAATGAAATATAAAATTCAAGCAAATTGGAAACAGGAAATCAAGCCACTGCAATTTATCTTCACAGAATGTTTTGACTTTTTCCCATCCTAACATGAAACTGAATTGGCACATTTCTCTGAAATGTTTTTAATTCAGTAAAACTGCATTTATCTTTTACCATTATAGATGAAATAACCCCTACTACCGCATCATCAAGTGGAAAGAGCTTGTCTGACTGAATTCACCAATCAGCCTCAAAAGCTTTACATGAAAATTGTTCGTGGCTGCGGTTTCATAAGGTGAGCGCTATCAAAGCTAGCTGAATGGATAATATGCGCTTTCCGCTGGCTTCTACATGGGCAACAGTTAGTGAAAGAAAAATTGTGCGGTTACTGTTAGTTAAGCTAAACAAAGCTGCAGCTGAGCAAAGAATGAAATAAGCAGCCTGGTACTAATCTCCACTGCAGATCTGTCCTTTGGTAAAGGTGGTAAAACAGATCTATGAGCAGCCTTCTTTCAGCAGTGGCGGTGCCCTGAGCTCCATCCAGAATCAATGCAGACTGCCCGGCTCTTCCACAGGGCACTGCTGAGCTCTCGTCTGTGGAGCTGAGGGGGCCAGGAGTGCCTCTTGGCCCTAGGGCATTCCCCAACTGCATTGGACACCCCCCTGTGAAGAGCCCGTCTGGGTCTGTGAGCTGACTGTGCAGCAAAGATCCTGAGGATGCCCGTTCAAACAGTGTCTGAGTTAATTCCTTCTCCAAGAGGCCTTCACGTGTCTTTCTTCTGACAGTGAACGGAACTTGCTGAGCCTGGCCTCCCCGTGCTAGGTCTTAGCCGTTATGATAACCCCTATGTGGCGGTCCCTGTTTCCTCTCAAATCTATCCAGAGCACTGAGGTACTCTTCTGAATATCTCAACTGCCCATGTCTTCTGCATCGCTGCTGCTTCCATTGACCTCTGGGCATGCAGAATGACCCAGCACTGGTTTCTCTTGTTTTGGGCATCCAACAAAGGTGTCTCAGCTTTTCCCAGCCCTTCAAGGAAGGGACTGTCTCCATCTGTTCTAGGTGTGATGGCATAAAATGTATGTTTTAGGTGCAACATGTAAATCTTTTGTTGCAAGTTTGTTACTGCTTTATTCAAATCTCCCTAGCTATCTTTACTGGAGTCATATTTATGACACCTAGAAGGTATTATTACTACATCATCAGCCCATTCTCTTGTGATTCACAAGCCATTAAAAATCTCAGAATGGTCCTTATACAATCCTAAATGTGTTAACTACAAAGAACCCTGTGTAATTACAGGAAACAGATTAAATGGCAGTTAGTTTAGGTGGGTCTTAGACATCTCCTACATCTGAAGGGCATGTAGTTCTTTGATTTTTGGCTCAGGCTTCTTTGGGCAAGATAGGGTTGCTGACACGCAACACTGTTTTTTGGGAGGGTTTATTTTGTTGGTTTGGTTTATTTTTTTTCTTCTAAGGAACTCCTTTCTGAGTCTTAACCATGTTTGCAGCTGATCTGGAGCCTCAAATGAACATGCAGGCTCACATTCTTGCCATATGAGGGCTACCCAGTGGTTTAACCAACTCATGAATGTCAAAACAGTCCCATTTTACCTGCCGTGGTCTAGACCACATCCTCAAAGTGTCAGAAGTTAATAACTTCAGTGTGGCAATACTATGAGTACTCAACATATTTTTATACGTAACTCATCAAAGCGTGTGCAAAGTGTATTTTAGTGTATGTATATTTTAATGATTGCCAGGCTTGTCAGAAAAGGCAATAGACAAACCAATATAGCTGGCAAAAACAGGCAAGCTGTTGGCAGCACTGGCATGTTCAGATGTGAAGGGGATATAACAAACTTTAAGATGAGTGCAGGCTGAAAACAATCTGGCTTCAGCCCTGGTTTAACTATGTTACTCAGGCAAGCTGAGCGGAAGAAACAGCTGACAAGCATAGCAGCCCAGCAAGCTTTGGACAGCCAACATGTACTATTTCCTCCTAGTCTAACAAGACTTCCTTCTTCTGGAAGATGGTATTGTGTGAGTACCTCAAGTGTCAGCAGGAAAGCTAGAAATCTAGCTCTCTCAGTAGCAAAGCAAAGCTTTTCAGTGTGACTAATTGTTTAAAAATAAATCAAAATTATTCATTTAAAGGAAGTACCTCACCTTTAAGAGGCATGGCTTGTGAGTTTTGTACATTTAAGATGAAAAGTGCTAAAAATGGTTGAAGACCATTATTCTGTTTTAATGATCCAATTTATTTATTGGACAAAGGTGAGTTGATTTCCATAGGCATCCTCCTTCCTTGTGCATCAGCTCCTCTCCGTGCTGACAGGAGTCAAGAGCCACTGAACACCCTTGTAGATCAGCTGGCAGGAAGTGCTGAGGTACAAAGTACTGATTCTGCGTATGTGATGGGCACTGTTACAGCAGTCTCTTGCATACTGAACTGTCAGGGTAGTAAGATAGATGCCCATAATCTCTATTAACATGTGTTTTAAGGCTTTTAAATTTCTAAGGCATTGTTGGGGAGGGGGGTAGTTTGACGTTTAGGAACACTGGAATTTACCTCTACAGCTGTTTTTTGTATATATAGACATTAAAAAAGATCTGCCATATCCTGCTGTAATCACACAAGGTCATTCCATATCTATATGTCAACACAGTCAGTGAAGTTCAGGTGCCTGGTTCAAATGTTCTGGACAAGTTTTCCTCACAAACCAATGTTGTGTGACTGGCAGTGATGCATATCAATACATACAATTTGATCTTTTTTTTCCTTTTCTCTTTACAGTGAATGGCAAAATGGCCATTAAACTTTAATGACAGTAGGATTCAGTTCCAGCTTTTAAAATGGAAATGGCGGAGGTTTTCTGGGTTAACGACAACTTCAGTCTCAAATGCAACTGCCATGCAAGGAAAGTGGTTCCTTTTGTAGATATGTGTCGAAATCCTTATTGTCTTTCAGGCTCATATCTGAAGCATGTTTTCAGTACTGCATATGTCAATTTTGTCCTCTCTCATATTTTTCTGCAATGGATTCGCTTTCTTGATCTATGTTCATTGAGATGCAAAGCATCTGAGATGTAGGCACACAACAAGGGTAGGTCTCAGAAAACCAGGATTGCTTTCTGGAAAGCTCTTATATGAGAAATATGTGAGATTGGCCATATGTGTTCCTAAACTACCTGACAGGCTTGTTGTCATAGGTAACTTAAAAACAACAAGACAGAATCTAGAGAGAAAATACCATGCTCCAAATAGCCAAATGTTTTTGAATGCTAACAGAAGTACTGTCTGCCTCAGCTGCCCTGGAGTACTGCCTGCGATGGCCTTTGGCTTGCATCAGCAGCCAGGTTGAGACCCTCAGAGAGAGGGGTCTGTTGGTCTCCATGTGCTCCCCTTCTTTTATCTCACAAGCAGGTAAAAGCAAGACTGAACCGCTGACATTTGTATCAAGAACAGGCAGAATGTGGGAAGGAACTGGCAGAAGGGAGTGTGGAGAGCTGATCAGAGAGGGAAACTGCAGGATGACAAAGGTAAGCGGGGTAGATGAGGAGATGAGATCCAACCCCCACCCCTTCAATATCCAGGGTCAGTCAGAGATCTCCTGAGAGCAGCCGAACCAGCTGTTGCCACAAGGAGAACTAGGAAAGGTGAGAGTAGGTAAATCCAGATACCTGAGCAATCTGTTTAAATTCACCAGGTTCTAAGTAGGAACCCTCTCTCTAAATCATGGCTAGCTAGGTTTCAGTGCTAGGAAAAGGATGCTGTCTCTGAGCCAGCTCCTTGCTTCTAGTAAGCGAATGTGACCGCAGCACGCTTACGTAATGTCACCGATGTGCTCTGCGGGGGCCCTTGCCAAAGAAGGCTTCCCCTTGCCATTCCCTGCATCTCAGCACCAGCCGTACAGTCTACGTGCAACCTGTGTCATTTCAAGGGAGATACTCTGCATCTTAGCGGTGAGCTGCAGCCACCTCATCTCTAACCTTATTGAACTCAAGGGATGTGTATTAGCAGTCAATTTGGCTCATGGTTTTCAGTTTTTAACCACTGAACTGAAAAAAATGTTTAATAAGCGCAATAAACTTATCAATTTATAGGGTCTAGTGCTTGTTGCAAGGAGCCTCGATCCCCACCATAGCTGAGAGAGGGTTATTTTCAGAGCACCAGCTTGGGCTCTGTATGCTCATCTGGCCAAAGAGAGATCTGAGATCAAATCTAGATGTTGAGGAATTCTCATACCCCCGGTCTTCCACGTATGCGGTGCTCGTGAGTTGGAAACACTGCTCCAAAAACAGCACCAAAAGCGCCAGGATGGATCTTCCCAACACAAGCTGATTGCCAGAGGTCTCTAAGGAGCAACTTTGTCTTGATTTTCCTGCATTTATGGAATTGTTTATAATGTAGGGCACAGGGTATTTGCTGTCTGCTCCGTCAGATGCAAGTCAGCAGTTCAGTGGATTTAAATGAAAGGCTGATGGGGACTTAAAATCGGCTTGCATGGAAATGGCATTAGTCCAACTGCCCAGTTGTGGAATGTTATGAGAGCAGAGCAGATATAATTATTTCCAAATTTGGCCACAATCCATATTTTATCCATATTTATCCATATTTTGCTGCAAAAGGGCTTGTCTTTTTCAGCAAGAAATCCCCTGGGCAGAGAGCATATTCTCAGTAACTCACTGTTTCCCCCACACTGAGTTGAGTTTCTAACAAACCCTTCTCTGTGGAGGAGCCAAGATGCATGACCTTTGCTACTGATGCAGCTCTCTTCCAAAATCAAACCTCTATCTCCTCGGCAGCCTGTCTCACTTAGGAAATGTTGCAGCTGATGAGATCATTCACAGTTTTCTGAGCAGCAACTAATTCTTGATACAAAACCTGTTGGCAGTAGCCTGGATTTTTCAAGGAGCAAAGACTCCTGTGCATATCATCACACGGTGGAGCAGGAGGGAGTTTCAGGAGCGCTGCAGAGATCTCTCACCAGTCAGATGCTTGTTCTCCTTATTCAAAGAGATGGTGGGATGTGAACCAGCTTTCGTTCAAAAATAATGTAGGCATTTTAGCACGTGACTGCTCCCCTCAAGCATGTCCTCTTGTACTGCCTGGGACCATTTTATCTGAATTGTGCATCAGATAGCCCATTGCAGGGTTGCTTCAGGCACGAGGAAGATGTAAACTGAACCTGCTGCGGAAACTGTTGCAACATGACCTATTCTTCTCTTGCTTGTAGCCAACCAGACAGGGATGGATGGTGCACCCACCTCATGGCTGCAGAGCCACAAGGCTTCTGATCTTTTTTCACATATAAATGTCCTCAGATGCAGTTTGACAGCAGGTTACACTGAGAAGATTTTTCCACTCTGCGGTTCTACACCATCAAAACGTGCTTAAATTGCCCTGCAGGCTGTGCCTTCAGAGAGGCCCGTGTTACTCACACATCTCTGGTTTTGGCTGACAATTTATACGCAGTTACTAGCTAGGCCACTTCTCTGGAGAGTCCCCCTTTCCCAGTCCAACAGAGATGCAGGCAGACATAGCTACAACTCTGTGCTACCTAAAAAACCCTAGCATGATAACCCCCTACAAAGCATGACAGAGAGTCACTGCGTGCTCAGGTTTGCCTTGGGGCTGGTTTGCATTTACAGAGCTGGACCAGTTTCTCTTGAGTCAGATTCTATTGCATGCAAGCTAGTGTGGTGCCTTTAATTCATTTTAAGAGTGGATCAGATAGGTTTCTTCCCCCTTTGCAATTACCACCTTGCTGTTTGTTAATGTGTATGCTGGTAGCATTGCACAGCTACAAGCATGCCCCTGGGCCTGCTGCAGTAAGTGTCCGTGGTGTTTTCTTTCTTGATTGTGTAGAAGGAGCCATCGCTGCATTATAAACTTACCTCTACAGCTTCCCGAGGCTTCATTTGGTCTGTGGGGAAGCTTAATGTGCGAGAAGAGTCAAGCCTGCTTTTCTGAGGGACAGGCTGGACCGTTACATCCTGAGCTGAAAGGGGACTGTTTCTTTTTCTGCACTGGGACTGGTATGAGGGAGCAGACAGCAGTTGGTCCGTGGTGTCCAACACTGGCCCTGGGTGAGGCTCCACAGTAGTCTCCCGGTTTCCCTTGGGAGTCATAGTTTGGTTGGAGTAAATATGATGGCGGATGAGTGAGTCTGATGAAGAACAGGAAATAACCTCTGCCGTTGTGGCAGCTAGTGCTAGAGTCTGGAATATACATAGCATTTTTGTGAGCTTTTGAGTACTGGTTTTATTCCCATGAATCTTTTTGGCTGATCTTGTACCTTGGTGTGGAATTCAACCATTTCACATCCCAAGAAGCAAACATCACCACCACAGGACCTTCTTTGGGGCACAAAAGTGCTGTTTGCATTTCCCATTGCACTGTTATTTCTCAGCTATGACGAAACACAATCACTGCTTTACCAAGGCAATGGTTGCTGGAAGAGAGGGGTCTCCCAAGGGATTATAGCTTGTAAGTTGCTCCTTTGGCAGAATGCAACAAGCTGCAGTGCTATCTACCTCACACACGTATGTACACTTCAGACTCATTAGAATTAAAAATGTTTTGAGGTCAGGAATAACACTATGTGTGACTGTATGTCTTTACGCTTTTCTTGCAAAGGACAAAAAGAAAAGAAAGTGATACCTGCTTTTTTGGAGATTAATATTATTTGTCTGCATGAAGATTGTTTTCTCTGATGCTTTTGTGCATGGTCTTTTACAGCTCATGGGCTGCTCCTGTGTAAAATTCCTTCAGAGGATGCTCCAGAGGAGCCAACTGGAGTTAAAGCAGCTAAAACACCAAAAAACTGTGTCCCAGTCCTTCTTTGACATCTCCTTCTTTGACTTCCATTATCTTTAAAGTACATCCTTAGTGCTGTCACTCTGTCCAAATAGGACGACCCTTGCCTAGGTCTTTGCTCACAGAAGGTTTAGTATAGCCCTAACCTAATTAGGAATCTGAGGGTTTTTGCCTTATTTCCTTGGGGTGTATTAAAATGGATTATTTTGATATGAGGAGTATAAACTAGGCAGAAGTAAAAAAAAAAAAAAAAAAAAGATTCAGGCTCTGAATCTCTAAGCTCCAAAGACCTCAACATCCTGAACCCACTGGCAATAAAAAATGCCTGTAAATGCAAAGTCTTGTATCTCTGAAGTCTTCAAGTTTAACAAAGTAGATGAACGTATCATTGCCCCTCTGTTTCTACAGTTCATCAGAGTCCTTAGCCCCAAATCTTTGCTCAGTCTTTAGCTGGACAAAGTAGACAAGGGATTTAAAGTGAGTAACAACACACTGGGACTCCTGAGTTTAGCTAAGACTGTGTATAACAATAATATTGTCTTAGAAAATGAAAAGCCTGTGTCCTGCATCTGCTGAGCAAGGGGTTTCATGCCCTGTATTTTTTCCTGCGTGCTGGCAGATTGACAAAACGGGATGCATTCTGGCTGCAGCTAAATAAGCAGCTGGAGGGCTGTTATCTCTGTGCCCTGTTCCCTTTCTGTTTTCAGGCGTTCTGCCCGTCCCCTCTCCTTTGTAGAGGCTGCAGCGTTATGGGAGGGTGAGCACGTTAACATACATCGTAGTGTTGGTGCTAGCTGAGAGCGAGCTCAACAAATTGTTTCTGTCCCATTCCCCCAGAGGTGGTCCCTTAATAATTAATATCTGGTATTTATACCTTTTTGTAAAGCACTCTGAAACACCTGTCAAGCTGACTCAGACTTTGTGTAGCCAGTGATCATTCACCCATCTCTGGCGTTCAGCCATCTTGGAGTGATAAAACGTAAGCTATGCACAAAACTGGTGATCTGAAACAGCGCAGGTTGCAAGGAAACCCACCAGCCCAGAGCTGTTTGGTAGCTTGGGTTCTGAGAAGGCGCTGTTCTGTATCTTCCTATATATGCTGGTGCTGTTCCAGTGTTCTACAACCCGCATTGTGAAAATTTTTTTCCTAATATCCAATCTAAATCTACCTCTCTCTGTTTTAAAACCATTACCCCATGTCCTGTCACAACAGGCCCTACTGAACAGCCTCTCCCCATCTTTCCTGTAGGCCCCCTTGAGGTACTGGAAGACCGCTATCAGGTCTCCCCGGAGCCTCCTCTTCTCCAGGCTGAACAGCCCCAACTCTCTCAGCCTGTCCTCACAGGAGAGGTGCTCCAACCCTCTGATCATCTTCGTGTCCCTCCTCTGGACCTTCTCCAACTGGTCCATGTCCTTCTTATGTTTGGGGCTCAGTTACTTTGGATTTGGCTAGTAGGAAACTCTGCTCTCAGCAATATGAAAAGTAATTAAAAAAAAATAAAAGTCACATATTTATAGAGCCCTTTCCACATCATTTAGTGTTTCTAGTTGATAGTGTATTGTGTTTCTTATTCCTACGTGTGGAAGATGCTTTGCATCACCTGTGGGATGCTAAAGAGGGTTGTGCAGGTGCTGCCCTAAGTGCCTCAGCTCCTTCCAGGGCTTTTTATTCAGACCTCTTTCCAAGCCTGGCAGGACAGGTGAACCCCTGTGGAAGCAGAATTGCAAGTGTCTTCTTTGTTGTGTGTGTGATGCATAACTCTGCCTTCAGCGCTGAAAGCCTTTGCTGTTCTTCACTTTCTTATGGTGGTAGTTTCCTTCCTATTAGAAGATGCCTAAGGAAAGATCTAGAGTCACCTATCTGTGGCCTGTTGCTTCTAGCTCTCTTCTTTTTTTTTTAAACTTTAAACACAGGATGTGTATGTGTGTGATGAGCAGATCAGGCGTCTACATTTGGGTGTTTCATGGAAGACGAGTGTCCTCATGGTCCCTATATAACATTGGAGCTAAGGCCTCTGAAAGCTAAGGTCTTGATGATCAGAGGGCTGGAGCACCTCTCCTATGAGGACAGGCTGAGAGAGTTGGGGCTGTTCAGCCTGGAGAAGAGGAGGCTCCAGGGAGACCTGATAGCAGTCTTCCAGTACCTCAAGGGGGCCTACAGGAAAGATGGGGACAGGCTGTTCAGTAGGGCCTGTTGTGACAGAACTAGGGATGATGGTTTCAAAACAGAGGGAGGTAGATTTAGATTAGATATTAGGAAGAAATTTTTTACAATGACGGTGGTAGAACACTGGCACAGGTTGCCCAGAGAGGTGGTGGATGCCCCATCCCTGGAAACATTCAAGGCCAGGCTGGATGAGGCTCTGAGCAACCTGATCTGGTTGGAGATGTCCCTGCTCCTTGCAGGGGGGTTGGACTGGATGACCTTTGAAGGTCCCTTCCAACTCTAACCATTCTATGATTCCATGATTCTATGAAAGACCATTCAGGGCATCAAAATTGTCTCTGCTAAATCATCCTCTGGAGAAGTGTCTCTCTTTCCACTGCCTATATAGGAAACCCACAGAGACCAGACTGAATTACCACAGCTGAAATTAGACGCTGCAGAAGGCAGCATGAATACCCCTGCAGTTTCAGCTACTACTCACCCACTAAAAGGCTTCTGGTTTTCCCATTAATGTAGCCACTCAGCTGGCCTAAGAAAAAAAGCCGTCTTTGCAGAAAATAGTGTATTAAACATCAGTCTTTATTGCACCAAATAACTCTTTTAAATCCTCACCCTGGGAAGCTGTTGACACATGTTGGAGTCACTCTACCACCTTCTCCCAATAAATGCATGTGTAATTATATTTGTGTGTACTAGTTACACGTTGCTGTGGAGGTTTTGGCATGCTGATACGTATCTGCGTGCCAGCCGTCACAGCCCGTGGCTTCCTGGCCGTATATGGAAGTTCACCTGTGAAGGTATCCAGAACTTCCCTTTGGATCTGTTTGAAGTCTAAACTAAGCAGCTCAGAAGAGGGCAAGTGGAGCTGCTGCGTGCCCGAGATGGGTGGCAGTCTCTGGTATAGTGAAAATTGTGGCCTCCTGTTTGAAACCTGGCTCACATTACCCTGAATGCCATGAAGGATGTTTCTTCCTGCTATGCCCTCTCCAGAACAAGATGTTCCCTGTGGAGTGCTATGCTCTGAGAGACCGAATCTGGCGACTCCCTTCTAGCACTGCAGGTAAAAAAAAAAGATGGTTTGAACATAAAGAAGCCATAAAAACTATTTGGAGGCTGGCCAGAGGCAGGTTGGAACAGGATGAGGAGATGGAGGTCCATTTGGTCTGGTGCTGTAACTATGTAGATTCAGTGTCTATAATTCCTTGTGGGGAAAGAATGACATGGAGGAAGTCTTTGCCCGCAGTTAACCGGGAGGGTTACTGGAGGCCAGGTGTAGGAAAGCTTGAAAGCACACATTTCAGCATAATTAAAGGCTGTTCTGAAATGAAGATATAACTCAATATGCAAAGCCTGTACCCTTGGATTTCATGTTGCGCTACACCCCCTGGAGCAGGCCTTTATCTTACACTTACATTGAGATGTTAGGCAGTATACCACCGCCTGCAATTTACTCTGACTGTGGTGACTGTTAATTCTTACAGTGTGGATTGAAGCCAGGTGCTAAAACGTTTTAGAAAAGTTTCCAGTCTGGTATTTGGTCATTAGGTTAAAAAGGACTGTGTACCTTGAAGTAGGTGATAATAAACTTGATGAAAGTGTATAGAAAGCTAAATGGAGCTGAGAAGGTAGTTTAAGGTCCTCTCTTTATTCATCCACCTATTAAAGGATAAAAAGGCTATAATGAGACAGAAGAGTGGTACGTTGAAGGCAGCCAGAGAGGAATTTTCTTTGCATGGAGTATATTGCCATTCATTAACAAGATCAGCATGCATAAACATAACAGGATTCTGAAAAAGATGAGGCATTTAATAGCCTCCAACACCAACATGTCCTACTGCAGTGATAAATACATAAAATTCAAGACTACTGAATAGGTTTTAGGCCAATTCTACTTAAAGAGAATTGAAATAAAAATCTATCTGGGGCAAGCTATGCTATAACTCTGCCACAGCATCCCTTGTGCTGTCCGCCAAAACACGTTCCAGTTAGCACAGCCAAAGACTGTGAACTATTTGGACAGCCAGTTTTATCAAATGTAATAGTCACCATGCTCCTGTGATGGTCTGTGGTCGTCAGTTTATTTATATAGCATACAGCAACAGTCTGCTGAAAGATACCTGGCATTCTGACACCTACCTGCACGGCTGCTGAATGCTTCAAGTGTACATTAGTTATTTCTCCTACGAGTGAACCCATATTGTGCTCTACTTCGAGACGCTTGGGTTGGCTCTCAGTGGCAAGGTTCAGATCTTGATCGGTCTTGCACAACTCCTGGCTAAACCAGCCCAATGGCAGGACTGTTAACCTTGCTGATATTCCCAGAGAGTCTGAAACAGCATCTTCTGCTTTATGGGACATATAAATGCTTTCCAAGACATACGAGTTCCCAACAGATGCTGCTGCACACCTGCTCTGCACAGGCAGCTCCTGGTTACCTCCCAACCAACTTTGCTTACAGGCAACTTGACCCTACCAGCTGTGTGCCCACATCTGTACAGTTTTCTGACCAGCAATAAGCCTTGCACGTCTGCAATCCTGATGCGAAATAGTGAGCCAGGGACCTCTGCCATGTGCAAGACAGGGCCCCCAGACAGTGTCTGCTGGCAGCCAAGACCCTGGACTGAGCCCTGAAGGATGTCTATAGATTGCCATCAGTTCTCTTTACTGGTACAGAGATATAATTTCATGTGTTATGGGACCAGGTAAGGTAGGAGAGATACAGACATTCTGACCTGCAAATGCATCGTCTCTTCATCCTGGAAAGTGAGATTCTGCTTTTTACCAGCGTCCCTTTTGTACTGGCCAAGGTAAGCCACACAGCTCTCAGAGGGCACTCTTGGAGGTAAAAATGCTGTGCTTGTCAGTTGAACTTCTGAGCTGTTCACTCCTGCCCTTTCTTCCTGCCCCAGACAGTGAAATGTTTGCTGGCACTGTCCAGGAATTCATCTGTTGGCATTTTAATATGTGTATGCATGATCGTCCAATTGCTACAATTACACTGTGGGAATCTTGTGTCTAAAAATACAGCAATCTCTGCTGCTCTCCGACACTAGCATGAGATAATGTATCGTGTTCCCTAGTTGCCAGTGACACACAGGATGAAGGTAATCAATACAGCTGGTAATACATAAAGACAACAATGATTATAATTACAACTGATTTCCCTTTCATTTAAAAACATCATCTTCTAGCCTACGTTATCACAGCCTCAGCTGTACAATGCATTAAAACAATCACGTGCTTCCCTTTCCTAAATAGAATCCCGTTATTTTGCCTGAGTGCATCTTTGGAATAGCTGGAAGAGGTTCGGTTTATTCCAGGAACCCTAAACCACTTTGTACTCTGGCAGGTGCCCAGTTGCTATCAATCAGTGTGTACTTCCTCCGAAATCAAGAGAGATCTACCTGTTTGCATGCCTCAGGATGTGATTGCTGTATTTTGTCTAGGAAAATGTCTCTGCACACCGTCTTTTGGATTCAAGGTGCAGCAAACAACTCCCTGCTGAGAAACCTGATCTTCTGTGTTCTGGCTTCTCTTCTGCATTATTTACATTGCAGGTGGAAGCACTGTGAGGCAGTGGAGCCTGCAAAAAAAATTGACGGAATGCCATTCAATGTCACTATTTAAAAAATCAGATTTTGGAAGTATTTTGCATTACAGATAGCCCCTCTGATCCCAGAGGAGCTACTCGCAGTGTATGGCAATATTCAATCTTACTGTTGGATATTCTGGTCTGAAGTAACGTGTCTGTGTGGTGGGTGAAGGGGAGGCCTGGGGGGGTCTGAACTTCAATATTGTAGCCAAAAGTCACAGTGCTGAGACATTAGGTGTGTGCAAATTTGGATATTCCAAATTACAGCACCAATTGCTGAGAAGCTGTTGTTATGTTCTTCCCTCTCCCTGCCCGCAGAGTAACAGCAGTAATACCAGGAATGGGAAGGAGCATTCTTGAATTAACTGGAATTGTAAAGTTTGTTAGTGCTTTGAAGTTCTTCAGTGAGCGGCACTAAATGAAGGGCACCTTGGTCACTGTCTGTAGAGGACACAGAAAGCTCTGAAGCAATGGGAGACATCCTCTGGCTGTGGGGTTGCCAGCAACAGTTCTCTCTTCTGGAGAGGACCTGCCACCCCTGAGAAAGGGCAGTGGAAATGGAGGGGGATGGATGTGGAAGCTGTGTTCTGCACCCATGCAATAATCCAGAGCTGCTCCCAGCTTTGCCCCTCAGAGTCCGTTTTGTAGCTATTGCAGCTCATCGTATCTTTCTTCCAAAGCTGAGGTGTAAAAAGAACCTCCTTGTTCTCATTGCGGCCTTTGTGCTTTTTAATTTAAATATTTCATTTTTCCCTGGAAATTGTAGTGAATCTGTTGCTTTCCCAAGAATGTTTCTTCTTCCTAGAGCTGTGTGCTGGTTTTGGCTGGGGTAGAGTTAATTTTCTTCATAGTAGCTAGTGTGAGGCTATGTTTTGGATTTGTGCTGAAAACAGTGTTGACAATACAGAAATATTTTTGTTATTGCTAAGCAGTGTTTACACAGGGTCAAGGCCTTCCCTACTTCTCACACCACCCTGCCAATGAGTAGGCTGGGGGTGCAGAAGAAGCTTGGAGGAGACAGAGCTGGGACAGCTGACCCCAACTGAGCAGAGGGCATATTCCAGACCATATTATGTCATGCTCAACATATAAAGCTGGGGAAAGAAGGAGGCAGGGGACGTTTGGAGTTACGGCGTTTGTCTGCCCAAGCAACCATTATGTGTGATGGAGCCCTGCTTTCCTGGAGCTGGCTGAACACCTGCCCGGCAATGAGAAATAGTGAATGAATTCCTTATTTTGCTTTGCTTGCATGTGTGGCTTTTGCTTTACCTATTAAACTGTCTTTACCTCAACCCACTTGTTTTCTCAGTTTTATCTTCCGATTCTCTCCCCGATCCCACCATGGGAGGAAGGAGTGAGTGGCTGTGTGGTGCTTAGTTGCCAGCTGGGGTTAAACCATGACAAGCCATATTCTGTCCTTAGTTCTGGTCTGAATCTCTTCTAGACAGTGATTGTCTTTCCCATTGAACAGAAAAATTCTTAGAGAGCAGCCAGGAAAGAATGTCCTTTGCCTCTTTGGGCATGCAGTGCTGGAGCTGCTACTGTAGCTTGTCATGCATTGCAATACTGTCAGCTCTGGCTTTTCTCCCGTCACAAGGGTTTTTGGAGCCAGGCAGAGCCACTGAGCACTCTCAGAAACCTCCACCATCTCCATCAGCGTTTGGCGACAGGCTGCTCCATGGCATGGAGCTCTGCCTCTCGGCTCAATTGAAGCTACGCCCGCCCATGGCCTCTGGTCACCAAGGGACCACGGCTCTTTGCTGTTATTATCAGATTGCCTAGCACTGAAATCCTCCTCTTTTCTCTGCTGCTGAGATTTACCGTTCAGCTTCAGGGAAGTTTTTAACCAGGCTTTTGTTCCTACCTTTCAGAGTCGCAAGGAAGCCCAGTTCCTCAAACCAGGAGTCAGCGTAGCTCTGTTCTGCTGTCACTTCTGACTGCTGAGGGAGGCTTGCAGGTCTCCTTCTGCCAACTGGGAAGAGAGCTGTTGAAAGACACCTCCTTCTCAGGGTCTTTCACAGAATGACCCCCCCAGCATCACAGCCCTGGTCTAGCAAGGCACCAGTGTGGAAACTGAAGCCTCAAAACCTGAACAGGATGAGAAATGTGTAACCTTTGGAGAATGCTGGAGCCCACATGATGTTTCAGAGCCAACCTCTATTCTTAGAAGAGTGGTGAAAGTCATAATTTAAAAATAAGCTCCAGTGCAGTGCTAGCAAAGGGTCATATTCATGGTATTCCTGTGAGTAAATCCCTCAACATGAATTGGCTTGACTTCAAGCTCAGAAACACTCTGCCGAAACAAGGCCCAGCTGTGAGGCGTCCCTAGTACTGATCTGAATGGGAGAGAAGTACGCATGGCACTTGCACATCGGGTGCTCTCAGACCACTTCCCTTCCTTCCCCCCAAAACTCATGCCTGTAGTTTACTCAATGTTACAGGTCAGACAAGAGCTTTTCAAGAGCCTCTGCAGGAGTTTGCAGATGCAAGTGGTGAAATGCAAGTGGTGGAGACATTCAAGGCCAGGTTGTATGGGGCTCTGAGCAACCTGATCTGGTTGGAGATGTCCCTGCTCCTTGCAGGGGGGTTGGACTAGATGACCTTTAGAGGTCCCTTCCAACCCAAACCATTCCATGATTCCATGATTCTATGAAATTGGATGTATATATTCCCCCTTTTGAAAATTCCCCCCAAGTACTTACGCTGCTGCTGTTGTTCTGCTGTCTGGTGGGGAATAGACGCTGCCTTTAGATGATTTACAGCCATTTCTGACTGTTGTGTGTGTTTACCTCTGTCCTCCTCCTTATTTCTGGTTTGCATCTAGGTTACCTAACACTGTGTTTTAACTAGAAATTTCTAAATGTCTTAACATACCCCCTTTTAGAATTGTGTAGAGTAAACAAAGGGCCAGTTTCAGTCTGGCTTTGAGCAGGGATGGCCTCAGATCCATGCTTATGGGTTAGAGCTAGAATGAGCTGTATGGGAAGCATCTGATTCATAATAATTTTATCAGGAGAAAACCCACAGAACCAGCTGTGTTCAAATCCCATTCATCTGCTGCTTCTGTGCTGTTCAGATGTTGAGGTTTCCCTCAGAAACCTCACTCACTTTTTACAGTCACAACTGGATGTAAGGCATAATCCTTTCCCATTTGGGTCGTGCAGAATTTTTCCAGTAGCTTTAACTGGAAGAAGCTGAGATCTTGAAGCTTCCTCAGGTCAATATGAACTTTAGTTAGGATCATGCCAACAAGTGAAGCACTGGATCTCATAATAACATGTGGCTAGAGGTGATCTGGTGGTTCTACTCACCGTGTAACCCTCACCAGTCCCACCAGAGTGAACTTGAGCGCGTCTGTGAGTTACGCTGCTGACGGGCTGTTTGATCCTGTGCAAAAGCGATCAGCTGTCTGTGTCTCATGGCCTGGCCGTAAGGTCTGAGTCGTGCCTGTTAGCTCCCGAGGCTTACACTGCCCGGTGATGTCAGCGGGAGTTTTGCATGAGTAAGCAAGCTATTCTTTCCTCTAATGAAGTTATTTGATTGTTCTGTACTGTGTGTTTAAACTGTAAAGGAGTTTTACAGAAGCTGCTACCAAAGCCGCACATCCCATTCCAAAATTTCACACTACGGTTTTATGAGGGAAAGAATTAGCTACATCTGACAAAAAGTCAGAAGATAAAAGAAACCAGATGTTAAAGGAGTCAAATGAGCATTAATAATTCAAATAAAAGACAGAAACACTTAGTGAAGATTTCACATTTTATTGTTATTAAAAGTTCTTTATGAAATTGGCACAACACGTAAAAATAGATCTGTGGCGAATGATACATACTGCTATTATTGCCCGGTCGTTTCGTGCACACCCTCACTTTTAAAAGCAGAAGGTAACAAATGTAAGACATTTCATCGGCTAACTGCAAAGCCAGTGTTCCTGCAGCAGAGAGGGGCTGTGCTTTCAGTTGACTCTGCTCATATGGATAATGCAGACAGAAATAGTCCTCCATACTTAAAAATAAACTCAGGAGAATGAAAGAACAGATTTTTAGAGTATGCCCCAGCTGAAAATAACTGGAGAGGGAGAGCTAGAAATGCCCCTTCTCCTATGGACCTATTTCCATGAAAGTCAAAGGGATTTTTGCCATGGATTTTAAAAGCAGCAGGATATAGTTATTTGTTGACAGACAGATGGAGAGGCTTAGCAACAGAAGCTAGGGAGGACCTGTGGCAAAGTATGAGTTTATTATTTTGATCTTTTACACGCTGCTGAATCTCCTTGTTGTAGTAATTGTGTATGTTCATAACAGCAGTGATTGCTGGGAGGAGCTGGGAGGGCGTATCAAAGCCAGATAAAGCGTCTGCAGCTCATTTTTTCTCCCTGTTTGGGTTGGCCTTGGTTCTAACCCCACACACCATTCATTGCAAAGTGACTTTTACCTGTCCACGTTCTGATCCACGTGAGAAAATCAGAACAATACCCATGATTACAAAAAATCTCACCAGGTCACTAAACTGTTCCTAGCTTTTCTTCTTAACTTCTGTGCTTATCACAGTGAGCATTTAGGGCTGCCCTCAGCCTGACTCTTGTTCCTCAGACTGTCTTACAAATTCCAGGGGTGCTGCAAGTTTGCTTAGAGCTGCCAGCTAACTGGCTCAGCGGAGCTACAGTTCTGCAGTTTGCTGCATGGAAAGGTCGGTGTAAGCAGCCTCAGTGCAGAAAGCAGTGCTGAAGGTTTCTGTGGGGAGCACTTTTGGTGGATGGGCAGCAAGATGAGCCCCGTATCAGATACACTGCTTGAATGTCTGTGGGAAAAAAATACTTCTGTGGCACGGCTACCCCTAAATTTTCCTAGTATTTATCTGAGAGCCTCTTTTCAAGAAGGCGAGTAGGAACATGAACCCAGCCATGCCTTCTAAACTTGTAAGCCACACTGTTTTTTTGCTGCGTGTCCTGATATGGGGTTGCAGAAGGTGGCAGCTAAGAATGTGGCAAATGTCCATCCCTGCGAAACTGTCACGCAGCTCCGCAGCCTGTGCTCTTGGCTGGCTCTGAAATTCCCACTACCTCCCTGTGAACTCGTGCTCCATTAGGATTACGGCACGTCATGCTACCCCAACCCTACTACCAACTTCGAGAGCGCTGCGGCTACTCCGTTCTTGTTTCCTCCACAGTGAATAGTTTTAAATCCCAGGAGATAAAAATCTCAGTGCTGCTCCCTGACATTAAAATCGCAGGGCTTCAGTCTCAGCAGGAGAGTGACAGGGGTGGAAAGCTGGCACAGCAGAATGGTGAATCAGGCTCTCCCTTTGGTTTTCAGCCTGTTTACTCAAAACAGCCCTTGAGAAAGATGCTATGCCTCAAGCAGATGTCACATTCAACCGGTTTAGCAATATTACGCCTATTTCTTCTCAAGCTAGTCAAGGAGGGGAGGGAGAATGTAATATATGTTAGTGCAAGTTCACAGAGACAACATATGAATATTTAGTACAAAATGTTCTTTTGAGGTGGGGCAAACATTTCTAATTGTGACACAAAAAGAAGGTATTTTGTAACATTTTTAACAACTTGGCTGTGAAAAAGCGTTTATGTGAAATATCTTTAGACACAGACTACCTCACATGATACTGAAGTATTTCAAGGCTCTTTCTGAGTAGACAATAACCTCTTTTTTTTTTTTTTTTTTTTTAAATTAAATCAGCTTTATCACAGCCCATTCTGAACATAACTAAATAATTTGGTTGTGGCTTTTTGGTTGCTATTTTGTTTTTTTTGTCTTTGGAAAAAAATAAAGCTATGCTAACTTGAGGGATTCCACTCCATATGGGTTTTACCCATTCAAGGCTTCTTTCATTTCAGAATTAACTTCCTCACTCAGAGGAAACCATGGAAATACTCAACTAATAAATTCAAAAGTTGGTTCACACAGTCACTTAGTCCTGAAGAACTGCAGCTTCCAAGAAGCTGACAGTCCCTACTGAAAAACCTTCTGAAAACCTGGCCCAATTTGGAAAGAGTCTTATTTCAGGTCTGGTGGGGCTTATATCCAAAATTAAGATCTGGATAATCCCTGAATTGTGGAGACCAAAAAATTCAGATGTAGACTTTGCAGCACAGTCTCCCATCTTAAACGTTTGGATTTGGCTCAAAGTTCAACTGAACATAAACGTTTAAGGCCTCAGCTTTCTCTGACTTACACTGCACATGGAAGTGTTCAGCAGTTGCTTCTGAATGCCATCAGCCAACGTAAGCCAAGCACGCGTGGAACAGCCCTTGGTTACACAGACATCATCCTTCTTTTGCCTGCCATAGCCTGGTACTGCCCAAGAGAAAAAGAAAAATAAAAAGGCTTCCAAACTGGTGTTAGACAGACAGACAGATAGATGGGGAAGCCGTAACTGTGATTTTCTGCCCTTCCTGAGCTCTCAGCCAAACCACAACCTATCAGAAGTGGGTTCACAGCCCTTCTTGCCTCAAAGCCTGGCTCAGAAACCACAACAGGGCAGAAGAATCAGGTGGTAGGCGCTGCAGTCAGTGGAGTTATGCAAAGCTGAAACCAGAATCAGGCTCAAAAAAGCATTTTCCCCAAGACAGAAAACTACTGGAGCAGGAACAAATGGGGTGCCCAGCACAGTATGTGGGAGCAGAGGCAAGGTGGTATCACTGGGCCCTTGCTTCTGACAGAGATGCCACTGACAGGATGGTGCATTGAGTTCATCTCGGCATCTCTGGTGTAGGCACTGTGCTGTGCCGAGCCCGTGCAGGATAACAAAAGTCTGCAGCCTGTGCTAACCTACCAGGAATCCCAAGCAACTGAAAATTCAAGTCAGACAAATTGTTTCTTCTGGGCTACAGTAAAGGCATGGAGGGGAAATCTCTACCGGCCTTGTGCTGTCACAAAGATCCCTTTTGGATTTGTGCTACTGTAGGGTCATGGTGCTACTTAATCTCTCCAACCTCCTACTTCTGGGCTGCTGCACTAGCAGGACAGCCTCAGGCAACGGCACTGCATCAGCAGCCCTGGCTATACATATCCAGTGAGAGAAAGTGCAAGGCAAGGAGGGTGCTAAATATCTCTCCAAACAGAATTACTCTTCTGCCTGCATCTGCTTTGGAACCATAGAGCATTTCCAAGCTGGAGAAAAATCCAAACACCTCATGTAGAAGCACCTTTCCCTTGGATTTTTATTATCATCATCATCATTTTAAAGAATATATTTTGTACCGAAACAATTGTCAGCATTCTTTATACAATGGAAAATGACACAGTCATCATGTATCACGTGGAAGAGTAAAAACAGAGCAAGACAGGAACATGTCATATCAAGATTCAATCTGGAGTACAAATAGAATCTGATATACAACTTAAAAGCCACACACCAGATAAAAAGATCATCTGGAAAACAACAAGTTCTCTCTTAATTTGGAAAAAGGAGGAAAAGTCAGGTAATGTCAATGTTAAGGCTAAAAAGTCCATTTAAAACTTGTATTTTATAGGTGGCAGCCCGATTCTTAACTTGTCTGCAGCAGCAGCAGCACCTCCCTGGCTTTACAAAGAGATTTGCACTTGCATGAAATAAGAATCAGGCTTCTGTGCTCAGAGGACTCTGATTGACCTCAACAGGCTTTGGACTAGAGCCACAGTTGGAATTTCAGCTTGCAGTCTAAGGCTTCTTAACTGCAGTCCAAATTAGCACAAAATGAGGCTTTCAAACTGGCATTCTACCTTTAAGTTTGGATATTCCAGTTCTGGTTGCTTTAAACCACAGCTTTATTGCAGGTTTAACATAGTTCTGTTTGTGAGATTCTTCTCTCTCTCTCTCTCCTTTTTTTTTTTAATACTGTGCTACAAAGGATGTTTTTGTATTCTGTGTCTTAGAAAGTCCCTATATTACATGTTTTCAAAATTGCCTAAATATATGTTTATATCACGACTATAACTACTCAGAAAGACATGTTATAGTCTATTGTGAGCAGCCAAGGAAAAAAAGTGTATTTAGTCCTAAAGAAGTGAAGAAAAGTGGCTGTGTTCATTTATAGTGTAGCTCAATGACTGTGTTTATACAGCTATACCTACTATTTAAAAAGCTACTTGAAAAGTTATTATTCATGTGCAGTAGCTGATTTTCAAGCATTAATAACTTGGCTGTCTAGACAAGTTTTAATTGTCATATCAAAGGCCGAATATGTTGTCAAACAAGTGCAAAAAAATCTCCCGTCTCCCCTGGAAAGAGGCTGGTTCTCTTTCTGAACTAAGAGACTGCCCAATTTAACTTTTTCTCAGGTTATAAAAGTACAGTTAAAACCTACAAATTTGCTGTTTAAGTTTTTAAAGTGGATCGACTTTAACCCAAACGTATCCTGTGCAGCAAAGTTAGTAAAGCCCTGAAAACCAGTTTCTAGTGACTATGCAGAGTTCCCCCCACCCCCACCAACTACCATGCCCACATTTTCCCAGGGCCTAGAGGGCTCCATTAAAATGTAACTACACGTTCGATAGGAAATATCATTTTTCAAGGATGATATGTAAAGTTCACCCAAAGAACCTAAGACATTTTGTACATTCAAAATGTTTACACTTTGCTGTTCTTAACCATCCGTAAGATTGTTCATTTTCACTAATAATACATACAATGAGTATAAATAAATAAACTACAGTAAGCTTTAAAAATTGTATTAACAATACAATGTGCAAAAACTCGTAACAATCTACATTCTATGCAAATACCCTGACTAAAATATACAGGCTGTGTCCTCATACCCTCATTCAGTTTTTGCACAGTCCTTGGGCCAAATCAGCAGCTGGGAGCAATCAGCAAAATGGAGGTAATGCTGATTTACACCAGCAGCAGAGCTGGCCCCCAGGCGTGTGCAAAAAATGCACAGAAATCAGTGGGAATTGTGCTTGACTAAGGACTAGACAGTTTGATTGTACCCCGTTAAAGTGAGTGGGAGTTTTGCCATTGATTTCCATGGAACCAGGCTCAGGCCCCGGGTAAGGACGTCAGCACGTGGCCCTAGGTTGTGCTACACTACTCCACTTCAGTGCAGAAACAATATTTGCCAAAGGAAAACTTTTTTTGTTGTTGTTGTTGTCACTGCTGTTCAGTAACCGGTTTTAGTGCTGCATTTCAGAAATTGCCTTTCTGTGAGATTTGAAACAAGACTGCAAGTCTTTCTGAATCCATTCCAATTTGATTATCCAGCACAGGTGGGCTATTTTGATCCAAGAAAAATGGCTCAATGTCTATTAACCAACAACGTTCTTCATTAGGATAAACAACAGCCCGGTTCATCAGCACAGGAGTGAAGAACTGCATGTGGAAAGGGAACGGGGCAGTCTTCCTACCATAGCTGTGTCCAGAGCCGGCTGTCACTTCTCCAAGCAGACGATGGCACCTGAGCCGGTTTGGAATCTAACAAGCTCAGCCAAGTTTCGTAAGCTGAAGATCTCCATTTATCTTTATCGTGTCAATTGCTGACAGTGTTTCAATACGGTGGTAAAAATCAAAGAGCTGATGTCCATCCACAAATATTCTAAAACGGGGATGCTCGCAAAGTATCTCAACCTGTAAAAAATAAAATGATGGAGCATGTTGTTCACAGTCTAACTAGGAAGTTGTTCCACAGAATAGAAAGAGCACTTTAAGGTGCAGTTACACATTTTGCTACTTATGTGCCACATAACAGCCAGGGCTGAGACCAGTTTGTTCCCATGACACCAGTTACAATACAATGGATCTGCTCTTACTTCACAGGGATGTTAATGCATCTCACACCGTCGCGGCGGGAAGGACTCTGTAACCCAGTCCCACTGGCATCAGGGAGGTTTTGCCTCTTGGAATAATGCCAGAAACAGACTCAAACTGCTAATTATAGGGGGAAGAAATTGTATCTCCATCCCAAATCATAGAATCTTGCATTCCTTGCTACAGACTTTTTTTTTTTTCTGCAGAACGAGGGGGCAATTCCCTCTGCAATGCTTCACACTCTTCCGTTAATTTACTGGAAGGGAGCGAACACGACAGGAGGGATAGGTTTGCCCTCCCTCCCGCACATACTCAGAGCTGCTGCAACAGGAAAAAGCCTTCACTATTGTGCCTGCAGACAGCCCAGGACTCCCTGTTGGATTAGACTCCATACTGGGGCCGCAGCAAGGGAAAGGCAGTGCAGGATGGCTTGAATTCAGATAGATAGCTTGCGCGAGGCACAAACAGGATCAGGGAGGGACACAGCCCTGCAGAAATGCTCTGGAAAAGCAACAAAGCCTGGAGCTGAACAGGCTTGGACAGGTTGGGAGATTCCTGAAGTCAGGGGTGGCCTGAGAGTGTGCCCTGTAGTTCAGCTTCGCTGAAGCTGCCCTGTCAGGAAGCAGGGATACGAAGGCACAGAACATGCGCTCCTCGTACAGGCCGTCGGAGACCTCCAGGTCCAGACAGGCTAAGAAGAAAATCTGCAGGGAAGCCACATGTAAATCCTGGGTCACTTCAAGAGGCTGGTAGTCTGGAGTGAAGTGCTACTTCCAGGCACTTGACTCTGCTGCTATTACAGGACATACAAACGGGAACGGGGCCAGTGACAAACTGAGCGAGCCAAAACCCAACTGACTTGGGGCACGTCGCAGTGGCAGAAGTGGCGGCAGACAGTCCAGGAGAGCTTAGGCTCCCGGGGACCTGGTAGCACACCACATAACAGGGAAGCGCCCGTGCTGCCGCTCCGCTCCTGTGTCACTGCGGCAGGTGCATCCAGCCCTAGGCCTTGTTATGTAAAAGATATGGTTAGCCTCAACACTGCTGACGATCCATTCTTCCGGATCACCCTGGGCCACGCCAGAACGGTAATTGGACTGGATCACAAGTAATTGGCGAGAACACTTAATAGTCTAATTTATTCACCAAGAGGGAGCCCATCAAAGGTACACAGTCAATTGGGAGCCTAAATTCCATTTGTGTATTTGGAGGGGGGGGGGGGGGGGGGGGAAAAAAAAAAAA
>WHYT01017082.1:231568-252375 GCA_009806455.1 Tetrax tetrax | reverse complement strand
TCTGAGTCTTGCCCTTAGGGGTTCAGGCTCTGGCTGTGCATGAATCCAGTGAAGTCAGTTTTCTGGGGCTCTCAGTAACAGAGATTGTGTAAAGTGGGGTTTAAGGAGATGGTCCTGGTGAGTGAGTCATTTGTTCGCACACAGAAGTGCTGCCCATCTGGTGCAGGACACATGCGTATCAGGAATATTTGTCTTGCAGGTTGTTTACTGTAGTCTGCACCAGGAACCAAAGGTGTGTACATAAAGGCAGGTCAGATAAGTCATTAGTTGCTGCTTGAAGGTTGTTGCATGTTCATGATCTTTCAGCTGTTCCCGTCCCTTCTACGGAGAAGTGATGTCCAAAGTCATGGAGCGGGCAGAGGTAATACCTGCAAAGTCATGGCGGGAGCTGCAGGCATCCCCAGGGGACAGACTGTATTTTTATGACTCAGAGGCTGATCTTTCCTGGTGTGTCTTGTTTGAGGCTTCTTTAGTATTACCGTTATCATAGCTCAACAATTTTATCATGGATCTCATGATGTGGGTCTTTTTTCTTTCAGTTTCAGTTTGGAGGTACTTGTCCTTTCCCAAGTACCTGGCTTTTATTTTTTTCACACATTTATTTTTTTCTAACATTTTTTTAAATAGGCAAATTCTAGCAATTTGAAAATGTGTCTACTTTCCTAAGAACTGAAATCTAGTGGCAAGTAAAAAGGACTATTTTATATATATATATATTTTTTTTTTTAAATATTGTGATTTGCAGGCAAGCCTCATGAATTTAAATATGGGCATTCATGACCATAATGCATCATGCCTGTATACATCTGCTAGAGGATGTAGAAGACAACTGCAAAAAGGCTTTTGTCCTTAAGTATCAGCATATGAGGTCTTTCTATGTACATTTTAAATTATTGGTGACTGCTGTCCATCCGCTTTCTCCCTAACAAGAGGTGGCCTTCCCATTTTTGAAACAGAAAAGATGCATTTGTAATTCTTATTGCAGTGGCCTAGGGAGACCTGCCCACAGAGGATGGGACTGACTGTGGATGCCCCATGCATGGGCACAGGGAATCCAGAGAAAGCCACACACAGCCCTGACCGAGCACGATGGCTTAGGGACCTCCTTGCTAAGAAGGAGGCAACACTGCATAGCTGCTGATTGGAAACCTCAGCCATGGCTTCCCCCCTAAAATCATAGAATCATAGAATGATTTGGGTGGGAAGGGACCTTTAAAGATCATCTTGTCCAGCCCCCCTGAAAGGAGCAGGGACATCTCCAACCAGATCAGGTTGCTCAGAGCCCCGTTCAGCCTGGCCTTGAATGTTTCTGGGATGGGGCATCAATCACCTCTCTGGGCAGAGAAGTGAACGTTACGGCTGAGAGCATTGTAAGGCAGGACCAAGCACAGGACAAGGCAACGCAAATAGTTGCAATGCCAAGTTCTCCATGGCCACAAGAACTTACATTACAGAAACATTTTTGGGGATCTATTTTACCCCTTTGTAAAATTCTCCTGACCTTCCCCAGGCCATGGCAGCACTTGAGGCTGGTGTAGGTTGTAGGAGTCGTCCTGGGGCACAACGCTCCCAGCAAGAGCAGCCTTGAGAGGTGGCAGGCCCTGGAGAGCTGGGGGAAAGGCTGGAGCCAAGAAGAGGTTCCCTTAGTGCAAGAGGAGGAGCGGTGAAGGCCAAGGCAAGGGGCAGTGGCAGCAGGTGGAGGGAGGTGGTCTTTCCCCTCTGCTGTGCCCTGCTCTGGGCTCCCCGCTGCACTGGAGAGAACCTTGGGCTCTTTCCGTTGGGCTCCGAATGTTGGGCAGTTGGAGGCAGCAGCCCTCAGAGACTGCAGGATGGAGCTGCGCTGGCAGCAAGAGGCAGCTCTGCCTGGGGACCCACACCAGCACCCGGCTTCCCGTCCTCACTGTCACCGGCTGGGACACCTCCTGTGTCCACGGCGAGGGTCCTCCTGTCCCGGGCGGGATAGGCCAGGCCAACTGCTCCTGCGCTTCCAGGTAGGCTCCCCTGGCATCTCGGGAACACACAGGCACGGTTGCGCCCCGCAGCAGCAGCGGCCTTTCTCATGCCTGCCACTCTCTGCTCTGCAGCGAGTCTCTCAGCGAGGCCGAGCCAGTGCTGAGCACGGACGTGCGGCGAGCCGGGGCCGCAAGAGGAGCCAGAGGCACCTTGTGCTCCTCCAGGAGGAACTGGTGATTGCCAAGTTGCAGTAAGAGCCTAAGAGCCCAGCCGCCTTTCCCCCATCCCTGGCCCTGGCAGTGCAGCAGGGCCACCATGAGAGGGGCCCCGGGCCCCGGTGCCTGGGTGTTGGCTGCACCAATGTCTGTGGCAAGGGCAGGTGGGGGACAGGGCTGTGTCGCAGGGGACCCCAAGGAGGCCACCTCCAGGTGCCTGCCTGCCTCTCTGCAGACGGGGCATCACCGTGCGCCCACAGCTCCACCTGGCCCTGGACCAGCTGTGGGTGCTGAGCGGCAGGAAGAAGGTGGCAGAGGAGCAAGAAGAAGAGGAGAAGCAGGAAGGCAGCAGTGAGGATAGGAGCTCCCTCATCTTCATCTGGCCCAGCAGCTCCTGTGTTGCCACTTTTGGGTGAGTCCTGCTCCACGGGGCTTGGTCTTGCCCCATATCCTTCCCTTCACGGGGCAGGGCTGTGCAGACGGCTGCCTCTGCCCACAGGCTCTGGGGCAGCAGGGCCGGAGGCTTTTTCTCCTCTCTTTCTGCAGTTGCAGGGCACTGAAGGAGCTGTGGCTGGGCACACTGCTGGGGAAAGGTGCAGGGATGCTCCCAGCGCAGCCAGAGAGGGCAAGGCAGCTCCCAAGCTGGGAAGAGGTGCCCCCAAGGCTGCGGGCAGCTCTGGGCCAGAGCTGCCTGACAAGAGAGAAGAGGTGGCTTGGGGCTCTGCCTGCTCCCTCCCTGTCCCTTCCTGGCACACAGGACACCAGAAGGAGCCAAGAGAGCCTGAGCGACCCGCCTCCCCTCACTCAAGCTCCTGGAGAAGGAGCTGAGCCATCACCAGGCCATGAGTGTCTGTGTGGCCTGGGCTCTGTCTGCCAGCACTGGTCCTCCAGCTGAGCAGCAGAGACATGGCTGCTCACCTTCTCGCACTCCTTTTCTCTTGTCCAGTGGAGGACATTGAGCACCGGGAGCCTGGGGAGGCTGCTGGAGGGCCAGGCAAAGGTGAGAATGGCTGCCTTTCACACGCCTCTGGCTGTGCCGGGATGTGCGGGGAGTGGGGTGAGCTTGTGTGGAAGAGAGGGAGGGAGGGTCCCTTGGTGCCACTGGGGGAGCAGAGAGGGTTGGGGAGACACCAGGAAGGCTGGCACATCCTGGCTGGCAGCACTGAGAGGAAAGCCACCGTGTGAGGCAGAGAGGCTGGGAGGGCAGAGGGTCCCAGCTCTGCCATGCTCAGGCTGCTGGTGCCAGGGGGCAGCTGGCTGGTGGTCCTTTCTGCTGCAGGGCTGCTCTGGTTCTTGCAACCTGGTTCTTGCAGGCTGATCCCGAGCAAGGAGCTGAGACGGTCCTGTCTGGTAACGCAGGGGGCCTTTGCTGCTCAGCGGGTGAGTTCTGGAAAGAAAGGAGAGATCCTGCCACTGTGGAGCAGTTCTCACTTGTCCCTGGAGTGTCAGCATGCAGGTTGGGCAGGCCAAGGGAGGATGTGACCTGGAGGAGCAAGGACACGCGCTGGGCAGCGGCCACTGGATGTGCTTCTGCGGGGACACGGAGCCTCTGCTGCTGCCCCCAGCTTGGAGGAGGGCAGGGCGAAAGCTGGGCCAGGCTCTCCCGCAGGCAGGCCAGCGCTGCCGGCAGGTCAGGTTGTGGGAGCGCTGTCCTGGTGGTCTCCGTTGATGGGCTCTTGCTCGGTTTTCTTTGTAGCAGGAGGGAGCAGCAGGAGGAGGAGGAGGCTGCCCTGGGCCTTTGCTCTGCAGCGGAGCCCAGCCACTGCCCCGGCGCCAGGGCAGGCGGGCTCTCTGGCTGCAGCTGGGTGCTCTTTGGGCAGCCCCTGGCAGCCCTCTGCGGGGAGGATGGCACGCTGCCTCGGTCCATCCAGGTTAGCCAGCCTGGATGTGGGGTTCCCCAGCGCTCCCTAGGCCTGCTCTGGACAGGCAGTGACTGTCCACCGGAGCTCCAGGGACTGGGGCCTGGGCTCCTCAGCCCCACAACGTGCTTCTGGTCCCAGCACCTTTGCTGAGGCAAGGAGCTGGATGTGGGGCAGTGCTCTGCCAGCGCTGTTGGAAGGTTGCTCTCAGCCCAGCTGAGAGCTGAGAGCCCAGCTGTCCTGCTGCGTCTCATGCAGGAGCTGCTGGCTGTCCTGTAGCGGGAAGGGCCCTCAACGGAGGGCGTGTTCTGCAGAGCTGCCAGCAGGACAGCACATCAGGAGCTGCAGGAGGCCCTGGACCACGGTGCGGACGTCAACCTGCAAAGCCAGCCTGCGCTGCTGCTGGCTGTCATCTTGAAGGTGAGGGCTTCTGCCCTGCAGCTGGAGGAGCTCATGGCTGGCCTGCAGTGTTCCAAGGCTCAGCTGCAGCCCTTGGCCTTGCAGGACTTCCCACGCAACATCCCCGGCAAGCTGCTGGTTGTCAGACCTCTACGAGGACTGGATGGCAGCCATGCAGAAGAGCAGCAAGGAGGAGAAGGTGCGAGAGCTGAAAGCGTAAATGTGGGCAGCAGCCTGCCTGTTGAGCAGGAACCCAGAGCGCTGGCTGAGAGCAGCTGGAAAGCTTGGACAAGCCCGGGGGGTGGCAATGGGCAACATCTGCTTTGTTACGACTGTGTTCCCGTTCCCTCAGGGTGGGCAAGAAGTTGCCTGCAGCCAATGTCCTCCTCCTGGAGCGGCTGCTGTCCCTCCTGCAGCACATTGGCCACAACGCAGCAAGATGAGCTGCAGCAACCTGGCTGTCTGCATTGGGCCAAACCTGCTGAGCCTGGGCAATGAGGACCTGCTCCCTCTGGAGACTCTGCTGCAGGTGACAGAGAAGGTACGCTGGATGGAGCAGCCGGCTGCAGCCTTCGCGGCCCCTCAGAACTTGGCTGCTCTGAGGTCTCTGGATGCCTCCTCCCTTGGGCAAATGGTGGTGGGGTGGCCGCTTGGAAGCACAGCCCCCACAGCAGAGCCTTCTGCGCAGAAGCAAGGCTCAGCAGTGGAAGAGGCTGCTTGGTCTGTTTTCAGGCAGCTGGGTTGAGACCCAGGGTTTGATGTGTGCAGGTGAAGGTGCTGGTGGAGTTTCTGATTGAGAACTGCAGGGCAGTCTTTGGGGAGAAGACAACGGACCTTTCCTGTGCAGCAGCCGAGGAGCCACCAGCCCCCACGGAGAGGTGCCGAGGTAAGTAGAGGGCCTGAGGGTTGTCCCAGGCTGGGTCTTGGGATGCCAGAAACCTCAGCGTGGTTCTGCAGCGGGACTGGGTATGCAGTGTTGTCCTCTGGGCCCCGCTGCCTCTGTTTGGCCGCTGCCTCTGAGAGCATCATGGGTTTGCTCTGCAAGATGAGCTGAAGCCTGCAGACCAGGCTGAAACACTAGCATGGTAGAGGGCTTTGGGTGGGTTTTGCTGGAGCAGTTTCTCACTTCCACCAAGTCACTTTGCTGCACATGCTTTTTCTTTCTCCATCTGCCTTTGGAAGAGCAAAGCGTCATCTGTGCAGTCCCAGCAGACACTGAGCAGCGGGCAGAAGCCTTGCGGCACGCACTCCCCTCTGGTCTAGGTGTCCTCACAAAAGCTGGGGGAGATGCGGTGGTGGAGTCTGAAAGGGGAGAGGTACGTCAGGTCCCCAAACACTGTGGCCACAGGTCTGCTGTAGGAGGGCAGTTTCTGCTGAGGCCAAGTTGCTGCTGTGGCTCTGCCTGGCAGTTGAGCTGGGGTGTGTTTGGGTTATTCCTCCAGCCCCCGGGATGATACACAGGAAGGCAAACTGACAGGGTTGTGTCTCAAATGCACTGGGCATGTGCTTCATCAAATCTAATGTCCGCCAAATTCCTGCAGAAACACAGAGAGGAGTAGCTGTCAACTTGAGAGGGGTTTTGCTCAGGTCCTGCTTTGTCAGAGCATCCTCAAGTCTATTCTGGGGAGGTGGGGGGACTGCGTGCATTGTGGCTGATGCAAAGCAGCCAAAGGGATCTCCTCTGGAGAGCTGAGGTAGCCATTTGCCCAAGAGTGGCTCACTGCTCCAGCTTGTCACTTGCCACCTGCAATCTCCAACGTTTCTGTTGTAGGTACCTCCAGCTTTGCCTCAAGCCACCGCTGAGAGAGCAGCAGGCTCCCTGGGGTGGCCAGAAGAAATGGCCAGCCTTTCAAAAGAGCGAAGGTAAAATGAGCTGGCTTTGGTGAAAACCAGCAGCGAGTGCAGCGCATGGTGGCTTTCCCTAACTATCAGCACTGTGGGATGGAAAGGTTTGCAGGCTTTCCCTGGGAGAAGGGAAAGAGAAGAAAAGAAAAGAAAATACAGGCGTGGGGAGAGGAGGGGAGGCGCAGCGTAGAAAAGATATGGAGGAAAAGAGAGAAAGGTGTTGGGCGCAGAGGCCTGAAAAGGCGCAGGAAGGTGCTGAAGGTCAGGAGGCCCAGGTGTGTATCAGGCTCTGCTGCCCATCTTTCCCAGTTCTCTCCATTGCTCTAAAGCAGCCAAACTCACTGGCCAGGGATGGCGAGGGACGGTGCTGTGCAGGGTTTTCAAAGAAGTCCATGGCAGCTCCGCAGGGGCTGCCCATTGAGCCCCACTGCGTGGCATGGGGGCACTGTGCATCTCTGCACATGCGTGGGTCTCTAAGGGCATCACCCGTGGGGATGTGGAACCAGAACCGTCCCGTAGCCAATGCCAGCAATAGCGCCCTCTCTTCTGGGCCACAATCAATTCCTCACCAAGGGTGTTCCCCAAAGAAAGAGGAACAAAATCCTGCCTCTTTGTGCCTTTACGAGAGCATTCTGACTCTGTTGTTGCAGGTGCTGATTCATTTTCACCAGCTGATCAGTTGTGACTCCTGGGCCCCCACTGTTGACATCCACAATAAAATCATCTTTTGTCTCTTCTGACTGCTTCTGCCCATGGGTAGAAAGAGTGGGGAGCTGTGGTGTTGTGATGAGTTCTCAGGGAAGAGTTAGGGATGGTCCCTTGTCCTAGCATCCTTTGCAGCAGGCACAAGGGCTGAGTTCCCGTGCTTGAGGAGTGAAAGCCAAGCACAGAGTCACCCAGGTGAGAGTGGAGGTGGGAAGGGACCTGTGGAGATCATCTAGTCCGACATCTGCTCACCTAGAGCAGGTTGCCCAGGACGGTTTTATAATTTTAAAACAGAGATGTGAAAAGGAAAAGCCACAAAATAGAAAAGAAAGGAAAAAAATAAAAGGCCAAGGACAAAACCAAGTGATGCAAAAGAAAGCAATTGCTGACCAGCAACTGACCACTGCCAAGCTGCTCCCTGAGCAAGGGCAGCCTCCACCAAACCTTCCTCCCCCAGTTTCATTGCTGAGCACGGGGTCATATGGTGTGGGATTTCCCTTTGGTCAGTTGGGGTCAGATGTCCTTGCTGTGTCCTCTCCCCACGTCTTGTGCACCCCCAGCCTGCTCACTGGCGGGGCAGGCTGAGGAGCAGAACAGCCCTTGGTGCTGTGCAAGCACTGCTTAGCAAGAACTAACAATTCCCTGGGGTATCAAGGCTGTTTTCAGCATTGATGCAAACCATAGCCCCAGACAAGTGTGTTGGTTTTGTTTAGTAAGGGAGGGCTAGGCTGGCAGCTTCTGCAAGAACCTGCCAGAAGTTTCTCCTTTGTCCACTGGACTCGGCCGGGCCTACGGCAGACCCGCTGCTGGTCAGGGCCGAGCCAGTTGGTGATGGAATGTTCCCTCTTTGGTAACATTTTTAAGAAGAGAAAAATAGTTTTTAAAAAAGAAGATGTGAAGATGCTGGAGTGGGGGCAGAGAGGGGGAGGCATGAGCCTTGTGGGCCCTGCAGCCCTCACCCTCTGGCCTTCTGCTGGGCGGCCATCTGGGCCCGACTCATCCCAGCCCGGCTGCAAGAACTGGAGAGGAGATGTGAAGACAACCCGAGAGGCGTCTGCCTGAGCTGATTGTGAAGAATTTCTTGTGAGAAGAATGGCTGAGAGGCCCATGGAGGAGCAGAGATCCACCTGCAGCCCGTGGAGGGCCCCACGCTGGGGCAGGTGAAGGCCTGAAGGAGGCTGAGGCCCATGGAGGGCCCATGCTGGGGCAGCTGTTCTGGAGGGACTGCACCCCTTGGAAAACCACCCATGCCGGAGCAGTTCATGAAGGACTGCAGCCCATGGGAGGGACCCCACGCTGGAGCAGGGGAGGAATGCGAGGAGTTCCTCCCCCGAGGAGGAAGGAGCAGCGTGAAGCGATGTGTGATGAACTGACCATAACCCCCGTTCCCTATTTTCCCCTGTGCTGGTCAAGGGGGAAGGAGGTGGAGATAATTGAACATAAAGTTAAACCTGAGAAGAAGGAGGGGTGGGAGGAAGTTGTTTTTATTGACTTCCTCATTATCCTACTTTGTTTTTAATGATAAACAAACAGTTTTCCCCAAGTGGAGTCTGTTTTGCCTGTAATGGTAACTTCAATGATCTCTTCCTGTCCTTATCTCAAACCTCCAGGTTTGGTTTTTTCTTTATTATCTCTCCCTATTCCATGGAGGGTGGAGGGAGTGAGCAAGACACTGTGTAGGTTGGTCGTGAGTGGGGCTAAACTACACCAGTAAGGTCCCAGGAAGAAAGAGAGTGATTTAGCTCACCCCACATCTGGGGATGATGGTTGCTGCGTCTGAAAACTCTCCTGACCCTCCCTAGCCTACAGCAGCACTTCAGGCTGGTGTAGGTTGTGGCAGTCGTCCTGGGGCACGACACTCCCAGCAAGAGCAGCCTTGAGACATCCCAGCCTGGAGTGCTGGGGGAAAGACTGGAGCAAAGAAGAGGTTCCCTTAGTGCAAGAGGAGGAGGTAGGATGAGGTGGCAGGGGAGGAGATGAGAGATGCCTTGAGCCAAGTGGAGATGCACGCTGAGGTGCACCCTGAAGTGCTGCAGGAGCTGGCAGAGGGCCTTGCGAGGCCACTGCAGAAGGGAGATGTGGCTGAAGACTGTGAGGAAGCAAACACCAGATCAGCACAAGTCACAGGTTATGAGTTACAGACTTCCAGTTATGATTTGGAGAACTTGTGAGTTCAAAACCAAATGAAATAAGTGGTGAATGAATGAATTCATGTTGCAGACTACTCTATACAATATGAATTCAGCCTGTATTTGTGGATTTTCTTTGTTTATTTTCCTAATGAGCTCATTAAATATAGCTAATTTTATAGAGTACCTTTCCCTGTAAATGTGAGAGATCAAAACTGAGCATGACTCTGCTCAGCCCAGAAGAGGCTTTTTGTTGCTTTGCATGGTCTCTAGGACAGGGTGGAGGCTGTTTATTATTTAGAGAAGCTCCACAGAAAATATTCTTCATCTATAAGTTAAAAAACCTGCCTTAATATTTCTGTTTTTGCAGTGCTTCCTGCAAATGAAACCTGGAACATGGTAATCACACCTTTACGTTTTAATTGCCAGCCCCAGCAGTTAAAGTTACAAGCAGAACAAATTCTGCACTCAATCATATGTGTGCATTGCAGTGCCACCGTGGGTTTGCTGGGCATCACTGGTTGGTCCAAAGTGTTGTGCTGCTTTTGGTGCTTTAGGAGCAGAGTCAGCATCCGACTGAGTCCCAAACATCTTCAGGTACAGCATAAGACTGACAACTGCCCTCCATCCTCCAACAGTGCCTTCAGAAGACCCCAGTCTAATTGCACATCTACCCAGGCAGGGAACAAGGTTATTCCTGAGAAGAAAAGGAGAGATGGAAACTGTTCTGGGTGGCTGACTGAGCCAGGGTTTCGCTGCCTGTCCACATCAGTTTCACGTGCTGTATTCTCACTCAGGACTTGTTGCAGTCTGAACGGGTCTTCCCGTCTGGATCATATGAGGTATCCTATTAGTGACACTTTGCTCTGACAGCCGTCCTGCTGTGCAGTGCAACAGTTCAGAGGTAAATAATAATAAGTTGTGTTTTGTACACAACTTAGAAAATGGAAGAGAACGGGAATATTGCAACAGTGATCTATGAGGTGTATAAATACCTTCTGCCCTATAGTTTCTAAGCATTGCACTTTGCCATCCATTGTTTCAAAATTGCTTTCTCTCCCATAATTATCTTCAAAAGAGAAGGCTGATTCAAAGTGGTTTCCTTTTTTTTTTTTTCCTGGAGTGGTTCATTGATTTCCATTTTAATAATCAGGTGAATAGACAAAAGGAAAAAAAACCCATGGCAATATATTACCTAGCATTTAAAATAGAGAGAATGCGCGTATGTGCCACAGCACACTTCATCTGTGGACATCGAAGTGTCTCACAGAGGTCATAATTCTCATTTCAAAGATTCAAAGATGAGGTAACAGAGGTGCTGAGAGGGAAAGTAGCTTAGCAAGTCAGTGGCAAAGCAGGGCAGGAGTCTCCCAAGTCTGTACTTGAGGTGGAGATGAGGGAACAGAGAGCAAACCCATCCTTACCTGGTCAGGACAGCCCAAGTCTCAAGTGCGATGAAGGCACAGCAACACCATAGGAAGAGCAGCAAATCATGCCACAAGGTGTGGAGCCAGTGAAGCCTGGTTTCCTCTGGTTTTGTGTCTAAAGGATAGTCCGGGGCTTGTCTGAAGTTGGCCTTTGATGGTGCAATCACAGGGTGCCACTGTGGCCTTTCCCTCACTAAAGGCACTGGTGGAGTCTGGCTCGTTAGCTTTGTTGTCTGTTTTCCAAAAACTTTTGGGTACTTCAGAACTTTTGAGCCTTTCTGTCAGGTGTGATCACTGTGAGCCAGCAGAGTCACAATGAACATGTCCTTACATGTACACGCACATGCATGCATGTACAGACATGTCTGCCTTGGCTTTGCAATATAGGGGGTACCTTATCCTATGGAACTACGTAATCAGTCAACATTTTAATATTGTAGATCTGTGGGTTTGAACTTTTTTTTCTCTGTAACAGAGTTCTGAAAGTGGATGAAGGGTGGTACAGCAAGGATGTTCACAACGTTGATTCCGTAGCCAGTACTGTTTAATGTTACAGAAAAATGCTTCCCAAGGGGACACAAAAAATTGGACTTCCAACTCTGTAGCTGCGTCTTGTTTGAGCCCTGAGAGACTCACCACGAAGTGAGACTCATTTCATTTGATTAATAACTTGAGTGAGAAGACTTTTATGCTTGCAGTCACGCTGCCTTGGGTCACGGTCCCATCATATCTCATTACCGAGAGAAGGAGAGATTTAATGGGAACTTTGGAGTGAAATTCTGCAGTCATGGTTTTCAAGGTTTCTTGATTTGTGAACTCTGAAAATACTTCGGCTGTTCATCCTCCATGATGGTAAATTGAAACCTACTGATGAAATGTTGGTTTTCTTAGCTTTAATGGACCCATTAAAGGTAGGCCATGGATGCCACAGGTCTGCTAGTGAAAGTTGAAAACAATTGCTCTAAAGAACACCCTGGTATTTCAGGATTGCTTCTCATGGCTCAGGGGAGAGCATCTTTCCCTCTGAGGACAAGAAGACAGCTGCTCCATGAGTCTATAGGGTTTCACAGCATGATGTGGCTGTGAGCTAATTAAATATCTTAGAGTGGTTTTGTGAAGGGATTTGCCTCTGAAAGGTAGACACAATTTGAGGGATTCTGCCTTCTCTACTCGTACAGTTGGAAGCAGCAAAATCAATGGGAGCCGGGACCCAAGATCCCTCTGTCTGTAAGAGCATCCATGCTCTGCGTGAAGACGTCTGTCTGGGCTCGCCCCTCATGCCTATGTGTGTGTGCAGGCTGCTGCTGGACCTGCTGTCCTCGGGAGGTCAGATCTGGGCTCAGGCAACAGACTGCCCACCTCTGTCACAAACTGTGCTACACAAGTGGTAGTTACTCTTCATGGTAACTGCTTTGAAATGGCTTGCAGTGTAATCTTCTGATTAACAGTGCACCCATACATCCCTGTCTGCTTTCTGCTTCTTCAGACAAGATTTACAAAAGGTGGATAGCAGGGGCAAGTTGTCTAGCTTTGACATTCACCCTCTTTGACCTTCAACCCTTTTTTTTCTTGTTGAAGTCCATGTTACTCATCAATTAAAAAGACACAGCATTGTTCTTAGCCCACAGGAGAGTTGTGAGAGTTTTAATAATAAACTCTTCTAGATCATCAAGCGAAATGTGCTGCATAAACACAGATTAATGTTGCTAAAAAGCCTGCAGGTTCTTTGCCTTGTGTGTCTCTTCTGTGATGTTTGCTAGCAGATCTGAATACATTTGCTGCTCAGATTACTAATCTCAGATTTAATATATCAACTGAACAGACTTTTACTCTATGTTTTAAATATTATAGTGCATTGTATCATGCAACCTGTGATAATACTGCTTAGCATCTCTGTGATTAGAGCATCTCTTCATACTTTTATTGCTGCAAGTCCCAGAGGCATTGTTTATGGGCAGACCTCAAAGACCTAGTCATACTTCAGTTTTCCAGATAGGAAAACTGAGGTCCATTTTCCAAGCAAAAACTCTGAGCCAGTGGTTTAAAAACCGGGTCTGCTACCTCTCACTTGCTTTCTCTCCAGGAGAAACTGTGCTTTCAAAAGCACCGAAGACTATAAATTACAGGATCTCCACATAGAGTTGGCAAGTGAAATTAAGTTTGCTAAACAGAATTTTTTCTCCCTCCACATGCTGTGAGGGACACTTCCAGTGGGAGCTGCAGTGGATGGGATCCCAGTGTCTCTGGTTACTTTTGGTGAGATGATTTATCTGATTTATCTGGGGAAAGCCCTCACCCATTAGCAATGGCTCTTATTCTACTGGTTGGGTATTGAATGTTTTACACTCTCAGGGGCTTCACTAATATTCTTCTCTTAATACCAAGCCTTTTCGCTGGTTACCAATATGTTCCTCAGACTAGCAAGGCTTTGCAGGCTGTTGTTCAAAAAGTTATCTGGAGAAGATACACAAATGGTGAAGGAGAAGGGATACCTGAAGACCCCTCTTCTTCACACCTTACCAGGAGAATATCCTTATTACTGGGCTAGATGGTCATGGTCCTCCACCTTTTCTGTTTCATGAACCTAACTTTCCTCTCTGCCCAGTAGTCTGAGGTCAAGACAAGTCAAGAAATATTTCCCTCCCTCCAGCCAATGTGGGTACTTTGAAAGGAGGTGCTGGCTTGAACCCTGTTAAACTGAAGATGGCAATTCCATGTCTAACTTGCCTTTCGTGAGTGCCCTGGTCCCCTTGGTTGATGCAATGAACCTTGGCATGGCAATGTGAGAGTTAAAGCAAGGAACAACCCTCTTTTGTGCCCATGTACTGGTGGGATTCAAAATTCACTTCAAGGAGGCAAGGAACCCATTTCCTTAGCTGTCCTTACTGGCCATCGTAGATGTTAATTGCAATTATCCAGCAATTATGCCATCTCATATTGGAGGTGTAGTTTAGTAGTTGGGGTCTGGGCATTTGATTGCTGAAGCCAGGCACCTGGAAGGGAGATGTGGGAATTGCTGTCGCCACACCTAAACCCTTTGTCAGTCTGGGGCCAGAGCGCCCAAGGTGAGTAGTTGTTATTGATGGAGGAGCTCCCTTGTTTGTCCACTGAATAATTAAAGCAGATTTTCCAGCTGTTCCCTCCTCCAAGTCTCCCCCAGCTCCTTCCAACTTGCCCACATCACTCCCTTTTCTTAATCTCCCCCATCTTTTCTCTGCAGCTTCCTCCTGCCATTGCAAGTCTGGTGGGCAACTCTCAGGGTGGTATGGTTTTCCCAGCTGAAGAGGGCTTTTCGAGGGCAACCTGAACACCCAAACGGTTGCCTGTACAACCCTCTTCCTGAAATAATCTGTGTCAAATAGTGACTTTTTTTTTTTTCTGCCTTGTGTTACAATGATTGTATTTAATTGTTAGTTAAATATTGAGGTCACCAGCCACTCCTATAACTAAAGAAGCACTATGCCTTTTAAACGAGCAGTGCTGGAGGGCAAGGGCATTTACTGACCAAACCATCTGCAGAAGAGCTGATTTTTCCATTTGCCCTTCAAAGCCAAGGTTGCTGTATTTTCCCAGAACTTGTGACCTGAATAGCAAGTTAGTGTCCTGCAAGGGTGGCTGGTCCTGCGGTGCCCGTGTTTCCTGCCACCTCTTTCAGTACCTGCAAAGATTTCAGCATCCTTACGAAAAAACAATTCAAACAACCCATCGGGTGTTTCCAAAAGCAGAAACACAGCGTGATGGGACACACCAAAACCCATTTTGAAAGTAGCACACTAGTTAAATGGACAGACCCTGCGGACACTCTAGATCAATACACAATAGCAGTGGTACTGTACAAAGTTTTTATTCCATCAGAGCTGCTCTATCACATGGATTTGTGCCAGAGAATAGCTGGGTAGCTTTTTTATGTGTAAATCCACTTCCTAACCTGGCAGGCTTTACAGCACAGAAGTGTCAGTGAGATATTGGTGCTTGTTTCTTCCACGTGTTCTGACAGGGATATGTATCTAGTTCTCTTTGCAGAGGGTACAGCTCCTTTAGAAATGCTTTTTGTGGGAAAGCCTCACTTGGGGAAAGAGTAATTTTTAATGACAGTTTTATGCAGTTCAAATGTTAAAGTCTTTGCATAGAAGAGGTACATGTGGTTATTCCAGCATAAAAATGCCTTTGTTTGCATGGTTCTGGGAATCGGTATAAATTATGCTAGCAAGAACATGTTTTTTGTTTATATGTTGGGAAAGTTGGTACTGTAATTCAGTATAACTCTAAAGAAAATAAGCCTGGTGCTATTTTTCATTCACAAACCACTCAATCAAAATATATCCTTACCATCACCATATCGACAAGGGCAACTATGGGTGTCAAGTGAGTTGGAGTCAGACTCGTTCTCACCACCTTAGCCTGTCTGGCTCCAGCACCAACAACTTTACACTGGAGACTTGCTGTATAAAGGATTTTAGGATGGGATGAGCTGTGGTCTAGAATAACCTGTTTCTACTCACTGGGTTATAAAGGAGCACAGATGTGCTACTTAGAGTGTAAACATCCAGTATTGGCTAGATAAATCCTGTGTTTGACCCCTGAGATCCTCAGTAGATCTCCAGGTTGCCAGTTTCACCTCCCACTTACCTGGGCACTGTGCCCACTGCAGGTATATGGCACCAGTCCCTGCTCAGCCTGTCTTAATTAAAACCAGCTTTATTATCTGATAGGTACCGACAGAATATAACCCAGAACCAGAAGGCTCCTGCCCTGAGGATGTTTCCCTGTAAACAGAGAGCAAGCAGAAAATACACCAGAAAAGCTCTGCCTTGGAAGGTCTGTGATTCTTTTCTCTTCAGATGTAGCGTTGCTGCTGGCTGATGTGGGCTGCAGTTACAGAAGTCTTTGAGGCTAATGTGGAAAGCCTGCAAGGGAAAAACGTGAAACCAAGGGAGGGAAAAAGACCCAACCAATTTGTATTTGCCAGTGGGGAATTTTATCTCAGCCCACTCCTCTCCCTCTGTGCTTAGCACTGTACACCATGTAGGAGAGCAGCTCTGCCCAGGGAGGCGTAGCATCCACACAGGCAGGAGAAGGGGTGGGGGCCAGCACGTACTCAGCTTAATTTTACAGACTCGAAACAGATTTCGCCCGCTGATGTCATGACTTGTATGAGGTTGGCGGGGATGTCAGCAGCTGAGGCGGTAATTAAACCCCTGGCATTCCAGCCAGGGGCACGGTCATGTCCTGCTTCATCTGAAGCAGAGTTGCTCTGACACAGCAGAAGCCTTACGTAACCAGGCCAGATTTTCATTTTCAGAGCAACAGTTTCAGAAGAACTACATACACAGGGCTTTTCGCTATTTATAAGCTGGAGAATGAGCGTACCTCTGTTGCCTTCTGTCTCACACTTTGCTGGGCGGCACGTGTGTCAGAAAATGAAGGCTGATCTTCGAGCTAACTATGCAAGGCTTTCGTTCGCATTCCCTCTTTGTTTTGTGTTGGGATAGCACAGGTTTGCACTGGCATGCAAGACATTTTCTTATTGCTCATCTACACCAGCAGTCACGTTTCAGAAGCATTTTGGCACGTTGCCCCGCCGGCAGCCAATGATTGCAGCAGCGTCATCTCAGGCTGAAATGTTTTTGTTGCACTGCATTAGCCCGTCACTATAATTGCACGAGCTTTTCCTTTTCCCCTTGTCTGTTTTGGCTATATCAGAAGGTGTGAACTCTTCAGAGAATCTCTAATCTTTTTCAACATTTGTAGTGGGCCTGAGTAACACTTCTTAGGGAAAAACTTAATGGGAAAGACTTAGTTTGTTTCTTGGTTTATTACTCTGGCTGACACGACCTCTCGCAGATGCAGTGTTACAACAGCAATAGTGCAGCAATACACTTACAAAAGCGTGGTGCATGCAAACTGTGACTATTTTTAGTGGGAGGAAACACACCAACATGCCCACCAACGCCTGATGTGTTCATTGCCTGTCCTATGAGTGTGCTTTTCTTGTAGACACACTCACCTTGTGGTTTCCTAGAAAATAGAGGCTTAAAACTGATAGGCATTTTCTATCACCACCTGAAGAACACTTAAAACTGTGGGATAATTAAGGTCAACTGCATTAATCCATCTGTTCCCTTTTCAGATAAAACTGTTCGTTCAACCAGAGTAAGGATAACAAATGACTACTTGTGAGTTCATCAGCTGTAAATCTAGGGTGTAAAGTAAAATAAACACTTCATTAAAACTTCTGCCCTGTTTCTTCCCACGTGTTCTTTATACTTTTAATCTATTTTGGAACGCTTATTAGCTCAAGACTTTAAAATCATGGACTATGCATGAGGAGCAAGTACGTTATGCACATGGAGGAGACCGAGGTCTTGATAAGAAGCAGGGGTGGGAAAGGCAACATCTTGGGATGCTTGGTAAGGAATGAAGTGAGCTGGAGAGTAGTAAGCTGGGTGGGGGGCAGGGCGTGCGTGGTTTGGGGATCACCGCCCAAGTTCAAAGCACTTAGCTCCTTGCCTGTAATTATCTCAACCCAGACCCGAAGCAGTTAAATACCTGCACAAACATAAAACTCGTGGCTCTGCGCCTGCACAGTGAGGGGGGTTGCAGCAAGGAGATTTCTGGTCTATAGGCTTAAGCTGACCGAGGCCAGCAGGTCAGAGCAGGAGTATTTTGTAGAAACTTAGCCACGAATGTCAAGGGTTGTAGAAGCACAGTCTCCAGTTCACATCTTTAATCTTATTATCTCAAGCCTTTTATCTTCAAATTTTCTTGGCTCTTTATTTGTTTTCTTTACATTTGTTTATATATACTGAACTGAAAGTTTTTCTGGAAATGCTGGTATGGCTTTTAACTCTAAGAGTGATTCACTGACAATAATTAATTCAAAGATCTTGGCATCTCTTTTCCTTGTATTCTGGTGGTGGATATTCTGTGATTTTCTTGGAAGGTTTTTCCCCCTGAATGTGCATGTTTACACTCACACCCACACAGACTCACACACGTTTGCAAATGCAGACATTTCCCTCTTCTTTCGGAGCTTTTAAGTTCTGGAGCAGCATATCTGACCTGTGCAATTAATAGTTTCTGCTAGGTATCTCCTTTATTTGCATCCAAATGCACGACAGAGCTTTTGAGGTTTGTGGGACCCATCCTATAGATTTTTGTCCATACCACAAACCCCACTAAGCTTTCAGTGCAGAGCAGGCACATGCAAACCGCACGGCAAGAAAGGCCTGTGCCCTGTGCTAACCCCTGCAGTTGTCTGGGGAGACTTCTGGGTCAAACCAGGCAGGTTTCTAAGGGATTAAACAGCCCAGATCTGCTCCCAGTGCCCAGGATTGTTCTCCAGTGTTGATTAATTTATTAAATATTGTTGTTGATATAGAGGTTATAGCTTGCTCACGTTTTAGTATCTATTAGCAGCAAAAGCAGTGAGTTCTGCCTCAGACTTTGTAAGCCCTCAGGAGTATTACTTAGGTAGAAAATTAAGCTTGAAGCCTGCAGTCCACAAAGTAAGCTCATACGGAGCGTAAGGGGTAAGATTTCCCCACTGGCCCCGTACGCAAAGTCTCTCATGAGGCTCAGAGTGGCTCGTCACTGTAAACATTAGTAATACTTGAACGATTTCCTCTGTAGAGCGTGCAGTTTCATTGAAATTTAGGCACCTAAAGAGAAACCAAGGTGCTAAACACCTTTGAAGAGCGGTATCTTGTTTGTATCCCTTGTTCTGAAAAAGGTCATTTATGCAATGCCAGAATCCATGTAGGTTAGTACTTTGCACTGTTATTTCAGAAGTTAAAAGCTATTACGGTGCTTTGTAACCACCACAGCATGACGAAAAACCTAGCTGGTTTCAGTGCTGGTCAAATCATTGCAATACTGCCAAATCCCTTAGGACCTGTGCATGGTACCCAGCAAGCTGGAGGTGTGCTGGGTTTAGACAAATAAATGCAATGTAAGAAGCCCGCAGCAGAAAATGGAGTCACTCTGTAATTATGCTCCTGGTTCTTCTGTCTTGACTATGAAACAGAGTCGCTGGAAGAGAACAACTTTCATAAATTCAGGGAGGGCCAAGATTATTATAACTAACTATAACAACACTTGGATCTTTGAGGGCTGTTATTCAAATATCTCCAAGCCCTTGCTCTTCACAAAGAGAGATAGATGTAATTATCACAGTTCTAAAGTGGGGAAAGCTGTGGCTTAATTAACTACTCATGGATATACAGCAAATCAGTAGCAGAGATGGGAAGAGAAACTAGTTTTTCTGACTCCCATTCATGCCCTAGTCACTGGAGCTTGGTGCCATCTCTATCAGGTAGCAGCTGCAATGGGATAAAGAAGACAAAAAGTCCCAAGGAGCAAAGTTGAGGGTGGCCCGAGGAGTCCCCAGACAGCCCTGCTGACAGCTGAAGTGGCGCTGGGATGCACCTACTGCCTGTGGTCTGGCATTTAGTGAACCCAGACCAGCATCAGGAACCCATACTTTGTGTGAGAGACCAGATTGTTCCTCATAGTTTTGTCCTTGTAATAATCCTAAACTTTGCTTGCAGGAAAGAGTTCCTGCTGCGGCATTGCCCACCCAGCTGCTCTCTGCCTCTCCGCCACTGCAGCTGTGCTAACCTGGGACTCCTGGCTTTATCCCGCTTGGGAAAGTCAGTGGTCTAGGATGAAGCACAGTCATATATACTCTACTCCATCCACTTAGGCTTCTTGCTTTCCAACCTGTGTCTCTATTTTTCTGACCAGCCCTCACCATCCATGCAGGCTCAGCCAGGACCTGCAGCCACCGAGACCTGTGCTGGCTGACTCCCAAAAAGTTCCCAAAAGCCGAGCCAGGTGGCTGAAAGAAAAGGCTTTACTAAGAGGTGCAGAGATGAAGTAAGACAGGCACAAGTTCCTCAAAGGCAGCATTTAGCCATTGTTCTTCCAAAAGGCCGAAAAAGATAGCCTTAAAATGTTCTGTTCTGAATAAACAGTGCCCAAGCAGAGGAAGGGATCCCACTTTCACCCCTCTGGCTGACTCCGGGCCAAGTATATTCAAACTCTCTGTTTCCTCAATGCCTACACAACCTGGGCGCAGAGCTACGCTGAGCTGTGTCCTCCTTATGCACCACCAACTGTTATCACAGCTCTGGAAGTCAGGTGCTCACGGCATCTCCACAGGCTCTGGAGGTCTCCACCCCTCTGACTTACCTTTTTTTTCTTTTTCCCTGCAGTTGTGACAGAAGTTGCCTCAGCAAATGAGGAGAATTCATCACTACACAAGCGACATCCCTTTCCTGGTTTGGGTCAAAACGTGACCTTGAGCTTCTGCAATAGATCAGACTCCTCTCCCTGCAGTCCCCTGAGCACAGCAGCACGTGTCTGCAGCCATTTAGCTAGCTCCAGGAAGCAAATCAAGTTTAAATGCCCAGAATGAGATTTTTCTAGCATTTACTGATGACTTATTACCTTGCAGCAGTGAGGCTTTCAACACAGGAAGGTATTTCTACTCCAGGCGGGAATACCATGCTTTGGCACAGCCATTCTGGGCAATACCTGCCTTTGCTGAGAGTGGAAGTCGGTACAACCATGGCAAGGGGTGACACTGATGACAGAGAGAAACCTGTAAAAAGAAATCATATTTTTTGCTTCCAGCCACAAGCAGAAGACCTATATAGTGTTTGCTCAGCTTACTACAGAACAATGTAGTTGTCATTCTTATCTCACTAAAACAAGGCTGGGGAGGTCCAGACACTGTATTGCAGAAGGAAAACAGCCTCCGCCCCAAAGGCTTCTGCAGGAGAGATGTGAGATGGGGCAAGGGAGCTAGCAGAAGCACAACACCACGAGGGCAGAAAATATGCAAGTGCTGCTGTGCAGGGAATCACAAAATGATAGAAAAGAAGGGAATTGGCTATCTGTAGCAAGTTAGAAACAAGCCAGAGAAGGGCTGGAGCTGAGACCCAGCTTAGAAAGGAAGTTCTTGGAGGCCACAACTATTCTCATAAATTAATCACACCCAGGGCCTTTCTCTGGGTTTGAGGCCAACTGTCAGGGAAGAGCTTGTGTCCATATCCTTGAATTCTCTCAGCTGCCAAAAGATGGTGGCTGACTCCACATGGTCTCCTGGGAGCTCTCCCTGGCTTTTGCTAATTCCCAAGCCATGCCCAGAAACCTTCTGGATGAGGGTTAATTTGCACAAGCTAGAAGCCTGCCAGGGACAGCCCTGACAATTGAGTTTCAGTGCCCAGGTCCAGTATTGGTCTATGCTTGGGTGTACGTGTTGCAGACATC
>WHYT01017082.1:177577-215034 GCA_009806455.1 Tetrax tetrax | reverse complement strand
GTTGGAGAGGGTCCAGAGGAGGGCCATGTAGATGATCAGAGGGCTGGAGCACCTCTCCTATGAGGACAGGCTGAGAGAGTTGGGGCTGTTCAGCCTGGAGAAGAGGAGGCTCCAGGGACACCTTAGAGTGGCCTTCCAGTACCTAAAGGGGGCCTGTAGGACAGGGAGAAACTCTTTAGCAGGGCCTGTTGCAATAGGATGAGGGGTAACGGCTTTAAATTAGAGCGAGGTAGATTCAGATTAGATATTAGGAAAAATTTCTTACACTGAGGGTGGTGGAACACTGGCACAGGTTGCCCAGAGAGGTGGTGGATGCCTCATCCCTGGAAATGTTCAAGGCCAGGTTGGACGGGGCTCTGAGCAACCTGATCTGGTTGGGGATGTCCCTGCTCCTTGCAGGGGACTTGGACTAGGTGACCTTTAAAGGTCCCTTCCAACCCAAGCTATTCTATGATTTTAAATACTAATTTCCTTTTCTGTTGCTTGGCTATAGAAGTTGACTTATAAAAGATCTATCTGGCAGGTGGAGTAGCCTGTGGAAGTGGGGCATATGTAGGGTGTGAATCCATAGTGTAATGGCTTTTAATATTAAGAGTTTTAGGAAGTGATTATGATGCTTCTTTCTCCAGCAAAACTGAAAATCTGTTCCTTCAAACACTTCCACTTTCTGTTGTATGGCATATTGCAAAAGGCGGCTTTCATTGCTGTGCCATATCACCCAGGGCTCTCCTTTAGGATGAATTCTGCCAAGTGAGATGGGTTCCTGGAAAACACTTGTGTGTCTCTGGCTCAATAGCTTTCTCTGGGCAAGCACTCTCTTTATGGTGACTAAAATCAGAGGAGATTTATAGTTTACTCTGATATAATGTGATCCATCCATGACTGGTAGTCCTTTTATCATAATAAATGATGGATTGGGTTGTTATTACTTTGTTTTATTACTGTAACAGGTAGATTTGAACTACACTTGCCCCAAAGGATGAATTCAATAGGCTGGAAGGAAGCACTGGAGCTGTTGTGATTCAGAAAAAAAACCTTGCTGCTGGGGTTCATGTGTTTTCTAATTTTAAAGGTGGAATTTATGTGGTGTTCCTGTGTTGTTGGTGAGGTCTCTGAGAAAGTATATGCGCTCAGTGCATGTATTTTAGTAATTAATAGTAGCCCTGATTATCTGTGAATCCTAGGTGCTTACAGGTAGTTGCTCAAAGTGGGTCTTGTATCTGCTGGTGTTCATACACAGGAGCTTTGTAGGGCTGTGGGGTAGACTGGCAGATTATCTAGCCTATAAATAATCTAATTTGCAGTAATAACTTTTCTGTGTCTGTAAAATAAAAATGTTTGGTGAGAATGATGCTATGTAGATCTGTAGGACATGACTCTGTCATTTCCATAGGCTTTAAAACAAAATAAGTCATGATATGGATAAATTTGTGTGACAGTGTGAGCTTCTAATGCTGTTGTGGTGATTGACTGGCCAGCCAACCACTGATGTTGTGTATGATCCATGTTACATGCTAGTAATGTGCCTTAGGCTGAGACTACCAAAGCCCTGTGCTGATGGCACTTTCAGACATTTGAAGCTGTAATGAAGAAGAAAAGGATGTTGACATATTACTCAGAGAGCTGGCAGTTCACCTAGCTTGCCAGGCAGGAGAGCAAGCTGGCACGACTAAGGCTTTGTGGATTTTGACTGTAGACAAGCCTCAACAGAGCAATCAGATTAAAATTGCTAATACAATAAGTTTCACTGAAAAGTAATTAGCAGGAAGGAAGAAAAGGAGGAAGGGCAGGCACTGCTTTGAAGATCAAGTTGCAAAAAGTAACACTGATATTTGGGCTAAGACAACGTAGGTTCTGACTTTCAGTGCGTATATTCTGGTGGTCTTGCACATTATCATATGCAAGAGGCTGAATTTGCATGGTTGATGCTGCCTCTCCAGGGTGCACAGTACTGGAATTTTTTTTGGTTTTTTTTTTTTTCTGATGCCCTGGGAGGTTGGTCCTCATCAGTGTGCTGATATTGGCCTTCAAAAGAGGTGGCCGATCTTTCTGCTGACTTTTCTGGACCCTGTTCTTTAGACACCTTCTGATGTTATCTGAGGAAGGAACACCAGTCCTTCCAAGGAACAAGCCTCTTCTAAGGCATCAAGTCCAAAACAGGTTACCCCAAATCACCAAATGCACTTGGGAGCAGGTCCTTATCTACACCTGCAAAACTAGGCAGGTCTCAAGTGGTGTGTGGTGAGGCCTGGGAAACTTTGGAGGTTGGAAATAAAAGCTTCTGTGAGAAGCTGCATTTCACTTCCTTGAGATGCAAAGGCCCTGTCTCCAGCTGGCTTTCCATGGCTGTGCTCCAGCTTGAATGAGGAAAAACGAGTCTATTGCATGACCCTGGAGAGTGTGCGAAGTGCACTCTGAGGATCTAGATGTGTGGGTGTGCATATGTGTCTTCATTAATGAATGCATTTACTGTAGGCAAAAATTACAAATTGTTTGCAGTTATGGATTACTTATGCTTCCTGTTAGAGCTCTGTTTCTTCACTTCTGACTTCACCGAAATTTTTTTTTGGTTGCAGTTTTCCCTTGTTGCTGCAGTTTTCTATTGTTTCTTGTTTGCCTCAGGCTTAGCTTTTTTCTGAGAAGTTAGAGTACAAAAGGTCTTGCTGTTTTTTAGTAAGTTTGGGGGGAACTGATGTGTTGTCTTAAATTTCTGAATGAAGTAGCTGTTTGATTATTTTAACACTTCCATGTTCTGAAAGGCAACCTGGAAATTTGACTGAAAGGTGAACCTGGAGCAAAGGATGTGCTTTTCTGCCTTTGAGAATAAGCCAAATGATTTTGTTCAGTTATAGTTCTGTGCAAATCCTTATACACATCTTTGTTGTGGGAAATGAGAGGGTAGAGGCTGGCAGAAACAACCTTTAGAAAAGATATTTCCTCTAAGAGGAAGGGGATGGGGCAATCGCATGGAATGATGACTGAGACAGCCAAGCAGATGTACAAGCAAGGATTAGGGATGTGGGGAAGAGAATAGATGAAGCTTGTATGGTAACATATACACAACAGAACCAGTTAGAGGGTCTGCTGTCCTAAAATTTGCCACAATATGCAGAAATCTTTCATCTCCCTATATATGTATGGCCAACCAAAAGCTGTGTAATTTGTTGCCAAGGTTGTCCCCTGCCCTGGTCCACAGAAAGTTAACAGCTTTCAACATGTATTAGCTATGCCAGGATCTCATGTGGTTAAGATCTGCCTGATGCAGAGGTTCTTAACAGAAATACTAATATTGGTGTAAACAGAAATGCAGCAAAACAGCAGATGACACTTTAATGTGTCATGTACTCATTGCTGCAGAGTAACCCCACAGGTTTGGCGCAAATAACCGGATAACCAGAGGACAAAAAACAACAGAAGCCTTGGAGATAAGAGGACAAGAAGATGACCAGCAGTACTGGAGCTGTTGAAATACCCAGATAACGATAACAAAAGACTCAATTTTACTTGAAACTCTTGTGGGGTGAGGCACAAGATCAATGTATCCTGCTGCTAGAGGGTATAAAAGGTGCATCTAAAAATCAGTTTGTAGTTAACAGTCAGGAGGAGCCCAGGAGATCCAGTGAGGCCATGATGGTGTTATCCCCTGTGCTTCTTGCTTTACACAGGTGATCCTGGCCAGATCAATGCATACAGCTCCATGTGTGAGTATGTTGATGGGAGAGTGGGAGTGGGTAGAATTAATGTATTGGATTCTTATTAATTAAAACTGCTTTCCCTGTCTGTAAGGTCTTAAAAAGAGTTTTGTTCCACTAATTTCCCACAGTGATGGAACTAAATGTTCCAGTTCTGCTAATGATTCATGTAGGAGGCAATATATATCCATGTGATGGCATTTTATATATATTTCAGGTGTCTTGGGGGGAAAAAAAAAATCTAGATTGCAAAATTGCTATGTTAAAGGAGTATTCAATTTGCAGCAGTTGAGTGCCTGACTTTGGCATGAAGTTGTCTGTTTAAGCTTCATGCTGCCCTTTTGTAGGAAAGCTACTGCAATCAAAATGTTTGCTGTGTTTTTATAAATTTCTAGATGCTTAGCTTGAGATGCACGTTGCTTGTTTGAGAGATGCATTGAATGCTGTTATATGACATAAAATGATTAAGCAATATAGTTTGAGAACAGTATGATTTTTGAAAATTGTAGAAATATTAGGTGGCTCTTGCTATCTATATGACTGCAGTCATATAGGCTAGATTTCATATGTAATCTATTAATCCTTAGAGGGAACGGATAGTTTTAGGATTGTCAGGAAAATTTATTCTTCTCTTTGTTAAAAGTTAGCCTAGCATATCTAGGGTAATTAAGAGGGGTGGTAGAACAAATGTGGGCCTTGAGGATGAAGTGTAAAACAGGCCCTGAGCCAGTACTTTGAAAATAAAGAAAATCAAGGAACACTGTGACCTGTTCTCGAGACTGTATATGGAGACTTTAAGGAAAGCTCAACCAGCAAATTTGAGGTGGGGGCACTTTGACCTCCTGGACCACCAGACAACCCTCAACTCAAAAGACTGAGCATGTGCAAGTTGGTGGGGAATATTATAATGGTTTCTAGGTGATACTACTGCATTCAAACATATAAAGTGCCACAAAAATGCTATAAAGAAAATTGGGCCACCCAAGTTACAAAGCAGGCTTTCTGCATGAGAAGCTCTTGCTGACCTGGATGCTGCAGCTATAAAATGAAGGCAGATCTCTGCACTCCCAAAAGTCAGAAAAACTTGTGCTCTGACTGCAATCCAGGTGCCTTTTCTCCCTTCCTATCCTGTCCCCCTCTGCTCCTGACTGTGCTGCTTGGCCACATGGGCTATACAAGACCTCAGTGGGCATAGATATCACTATCTGCTGTGCTGCTGTTGGTGCAGGGGGCCTTTCTTGGGTGCACCTTACTCTTTCTCATGAAGTTGTGGGGAGAAAAAAAGCTGTGGAGCATTTGTGTATCAGGGGGATAGTGGCAAGGGCAGAGAAGAGTTAACCAAGAGGTTAATATGTCTGTATTCTTAAAATCAGGGAGGATACAGAAGTGATGCTGGCAAAACAAAGTACTGAGTGGCTGCTGTTGGTTGTGACCCAGAAGAGGATGTGGCAGGGGTCCTGTGAGCAGCAGTAGTCCTGTGTGATGGAATGAATTAAACTTCTATAGCTGGTATGTTTGTCTTAAAATGTGTCCTTGTCCATCCCTGCTTAACTCTACTGTCTTTGTCATCTCTTCACAGTTGGCCTGTTTGAAAGTGTGGGTCACACAGGTGAGTTTCTAGTTTCTCCTCCTTCTACTCTGCCTGCCAGCTCCAGAAAGTACTGCCTGCTGCTGTTGCTTCTGGTCTGACGCGGTGGATGCTGCCTGCCAGACACTTCTGTGGGTTCTTCGGCTGCCCTTGAAGAAGGCAAACTTACTAGTGCTTAACCAGTAAGTGAGAACATCTGGGGGAAATATTTTCTGTTTTTCTCATGAAGTTTAGCTTAAAGGCAGAAATGCATTCTCTTTTTTCCTTCTTTCTCTCAAGAGTGGGGCAGGGGTTAGTTTTGAGTTACTTAAATGTCTTACATGGACATGTTTACAACAATGTCCTTAAATCTATAATTCAAAGTAAAGATTTAGTAGAGATCAGTTAATGAATTTTAGTATGGCAGCTGCCTTAGTCTGGTTGAAAAATAAGTTGGTAGTGGATTCCTGATACTATTTTTGCACCCTCAAACCTAGAGAGATTTCCCTGTTGCCAAAGGGTGGATCTGTTCTGTTCTCCAACAATAAAAAGCAGATTATTTTTCTTCTTAAAATACCCAAAGGGGATTGCTAACACAGATCCTCTTCACTGTGTGCCCATCCTAGTGTGCCTGGTCAAATCCCATCCCTTCTAGCAGCACAAAGGCTAATCCCCAGCACTGAAGGCTCCCAGATTAATCCCCTGCAGGATTAGGATGCTTGAGCTGTTGTTAGACAATTAGTATATTTGGTTCTCAACATTTGCTGAACTTGGCCTGAAATTATTTCCAATGAGGTTACTGACTCTTGGGTGCCAATTTGGCACACCAGGAAAGGCTGGAGTTAAAGTAAGTTGCTGTAAAGATTAAACGGGAGCTCTGAATGTGCAGAATGCATTTTGGATTTAAACCCATCAACACTGCTGATGGAGACAAAAGGCTTTGGTGGTCTGGTCCAGAATTGCTGAGTTCCTGCCTTGCTGGGGAGTTGCTCAGGGTATCTGTGACTGCTGCCTTGCAGTTCGATGTGGGTTGGGGAAAGAGTTTCTGATTTGATCTGGGGTTCCCTGCTGGTGGCTGCACCTGGGAAAAGGAGTTGTATTAGTTCTCTCACATCTGCAGTTGTGAATCATGCAGAGCTGATTTTCTGGTCAGCTCTTCCTTGCCCATGCACATCCTTTAATGTTGAGAGCTTCTCCTCTTTGTATTTATTTTGAGTTCCTTGGCTGGAAGCAAATATAACCACTATCCTGACACTAGTTTTTGTTCAACTATTTGTGCTGGTCTCCAGATAAGACATAAACACCTCTGTCCTAGATGACATTAGTCTTCCTTGGTAAGGAAAAGTGCTTGTTAAATGGCTTTTCTGGTGCATTGCTTTCTGGAGTTCTTTCACTGCTAATGACTGTGTGTGCTGTTAAGTGGGTGGGCTGCACAGAGAGAAACTTGTCTCAGTTCCTGCACAGTGCAAAATGAGTTTATTTTGAGGGCAGAGCCTTCACAGTGGTACCTCCAGGTAGAAAGCAATTGGTTTCTGCTTTCTGTGCTGGGACTCCAACTGTCTGTGGTCATAAAGTCTTTCAGTTACTAGCAGGAGAATTCATGGGGTTTTTTTTAAAAAAAAAAAATCTTCCTCTTGTCAGCAGGGCATTAATTCCAGGACAAAGTCTGCTCGTGCTAGCTCAGCACCTTGTAAATGCTTACACTGCTTTCTAGTGACAACAGAGCTGTAGTCCCATTGTAACCAGTCCTGCTATTGCAGGTGAACTGGTGTCTGAGGTGCACTGGTGCTGGTGGAACACAGCATGGTGATGCAGGGAGTGTGCTGAGGGCATAGGCATGGCAGATAGCCTCTCCTTCTTGAAAAACTACTTTTTTCCTATTTTTTTTTCCTCTGGGAAGTTACAAATGAGGGCTCTAAAGACAGGCCCTTCCTTAAAGACTTTTGATAATACAGGAAGAGTGTGTATATTCCTCTGCTTATCAGTAGAAAACTGCCACGATGGTAAAATGACTGTTAGCTGGAAACTGTCTTCCCTCTATCATGACCCAGGTGATGACAAACTTTTGTCTTGAAAACACAATCTTGTATTTTCAAGACAGAGCAGCTTGTCTTGAAAAGTACTGAACAGCAGCTGTGTTGTGGAATTGGTTCCAGTGACTTCATTCAGCATTGCCGCTGAGTATCTTGATTTCAAGACATACGATCCATGTTCACAAAAATTATATCATGCCTCTCATTGTGCACACAAACATTAATAGCCATTTCTTGTCTGAAACGCATGTAACTGCATTTGTCACTCGTCTGATAATTTAACTTTTCTTCCTCAACAGGCCAGCAAGGATATTCAACTGAAACCTACGTGGAAGACATAAGTCTAAAAGGTCTTTCAGTGAAGATACACTACAAAGGTAGGGCCTTTCCATAAACACTTGCTTTGAGTTTGACACTGGTACCTTAGAGTTGTAGCTGTACTGAGCATTCCCACTTTTGGCAGTGCTGTGAGGCCCAGTGACGCAAGAGCTGTTCTGTTTTAACACATCTATAAGCACCAAGTACATTCATCTGTACTTTACAAACATACTTTAGGGTATTTCTATAAAGTTGTGTGGTAAAATAACTCTGAATATTTTATCCAAGGCCTAGGTTGCAATTTAGTCTAGGGAAAAAAACCCACAACTTTTGAAACCCAGAATGTGGGCATAAAGGAGAAGCCTGGCTTATTGTGGCTAGAGGACAAGGCCACCACTGTTCCTGATGTCAGTAGCACTGTGGTGGTACTGCTTCTACTTGTCTCATTGCAACAAGACAGATGTATTATGGAATAATCCACAAGAACATGGGACAGCAAAGTGTATATTGCTTCTCCCTTGTGGCCAACGTTCCCTGCATGCAGATCTTGCACTGAATTTAGATCACTGTAGACCTGGTTGATCACTGTGCATAACAATGTGTAAGAAAGTTGTCTGTATTAAGTGAAGAAATTCAAACTGCTCATTTGTTGAATGAAAGTGTAATGTCTGACATCACACTGAGGTTATTTGGACTATCTGAGTGAAAACATGTGTATGCATATATACACTTTTATATAAAAAAAAGTGGACCATAAATAAGACATGGTCCAGTGTGGAAAAAGTACGTTGTGGATTTTAATATACTAGGAAGGGAGGGCCATATGATGTACAGAATATTTCTGCTTGTATTTCAGCCCATACTTGCTGTAACAGTGCTTATAAACTTGAAGGTGGCTTCTAGGATATGGGAAGAGTCACTGTGTAGGCATCTGAGGGGGATATGCAAAGTGAAAAAAGGAGACAAAGACACTAATGCCACCACACTGTGAGCTCAGGCCTTAGTTTTCTTCAAGGAACAGGTTATGTATGAGCAGTTCATGTTTGTGATCATTGTGGAGAGTGTAATGTATCGTCTGGCTGATAGGAAATAGTCATACTTAAGCCACTGGTTTCCTCATCAGACTACCTTCAAAGGGTGGAGCTCAGATTGATGCTGATAAGGTAGGCAACAGCAGTGCTGGCTGGATGCCCTGCCCTTCTGCACAGCTGGCAAATCCATGTTCATGTCAGCTTTGTGCCCCTGTTCCAAAGGCCAGGGAAGCCCCAGCAGGGTTCATTCCCAGCCCCATGATGGGCTGGGTAAGGACAGGTGCTGGCTTATTCACTGCCTTTATATTTGACATGGGAAATCCTCAGTGAGACAGTCTGCTTGGTAGGCACTGTAGTTGCACAAAGATAAAGAATATTTTGATGCTGAAGCATATTTTTAATTGGCTATGATAGCTTAAATTTGAGGGGAAAGAAGCAGAAATATAAAATTAAAGAAGTGGACATGGTGAGACTGAGGTCCTAGCAGGCAGAGATGTAGGTGGAGACTGATCAGCTAGTGTGGCTTGCTCCATAGCCTTTTTCTAGAAGTGCAAACAAAAACTTACCTGTCCAACACGCTTGAAACCAATCTCTTAAAAAAAAAAAAAAAAAAATTGGAAAAGTTCATTCAGCACTTCAGGTTTGGGGGGTATCTTCTCACCAGTCCTTCCTTTCTGGTTCTGATGTCAGAAAGGTTTTCCCTGGTGTTTCTAGAGTCCATCAGTTCTAGGCATTACTTAAAGTCCAGGTTGGGGGATTTTCAACAGAGTATGCATTGCACTGCAAGGAATAGATGTGAAGTATAAAAGTAGAGGATCACTATACATGTGCGTGCTGTGCAAGAGAAGTTAATTGTATCTACACAATGTTTAATGCCATGAAATGCCCACTGGCTACCAAGTTCTGAGAGGAGCTCAGCTCTTAACTCCCTCTGGGGCTATAGGAAGATCTGTTCACAGATCCAGACCTTCATAGGTAACAAGTCCAGCTTTCCCAAATGCCAAATCCAGGTCATTTCTGCAGCTACCCCTGCAAATGTCCCCTCTCCCACACAGGAGTGCTCCCGTGGCTATGACTTTGAGTTGCAATATTTTGTGCTGGAGTGTTCAGCTTCCCTCCTGGTGGCAGAGATCAGAAAGGCTGAAGCAGGCGGGAGCCTGAGAGCACGCAATTACTATCTTTTTGTCTGTCAGCAAGCTGGAAGCGTGCGTTCCTCTGGCTGTTATAAAAGGCCCTTGTTAAGTAATCACATTTCTCTTGCGTAAGTGCTTGTTTTTGGAAGCTTTAGCCAATTGGAGGCTGCCGCTCACAGACAGAAAGCATATCTAACTGCTGTGATTTTTAAAAATAATATATGGTTATTAATCTCTGGAAAGTTGTATAAAAATCTCTTTAAGATTGAGCAGAAGAGACTCCCCAGCATTCGTGGTAGCTGAACTACAGCTGTAAGGCACTGCCAAAAAGCCTGTGTGGATCCTTGTGAGTAATATTTATGATTCTTCTAAAGGGTGTTTGCGACTAGTAACTGCAGGCAGGGAAATATTGCAGACATTTATTGCCGGCAATAAATTAGAGGGAGGCAGGAGGTGAGAGACGGTAGTGAAACTATTGACTGGTTTTAAAAATAAAACTTTCCTCCCAGACTCCTTTAAGCAAGTATGGATTTCTCTGAAGCTGTATAATCAAATCTCTTCCAAATATCCTAATAAAAAAAAAATTGGTGCTGAAGTCAATTACAGGACTGTCAGCAGAACATAGATTTGGCCTGACAGTGAGATCAAAGGACCATCTAATCCCATGTACTGGTTTAGAGTGGCTGAAAATCAATGTTCAAGGAAAGAATATAAGAACAGGAAAAGCGTACGGTGATGTTTCCTCTCCTACACTTTCCTGACTTTCAGAAGCCTGCAAGTGAGTTACTTCCTGAGTCAGAAATTATATCTTTAATAATACAAGTGGATTTTTCTTTTCAGAATTTACTAATTTGGTGTACAGTATGTTGTACACTGACAATACATTGCTTTGGGATTTGACTGACATAAATCTAATTGAGATTTGGTATCTAGGTTTAAATTAGTTCTTTCATATAAGATTTTAATCTTAAAAAAAAAAAGGGATAGCTTTCTGTTTAGCAGGAACTAAAAATGGAAAAGCTTGTATGGAGTTATAGAAAACAGAATTTCCCCTCCCACTGCCTTATGATGTGTCTGGATGCAGCTCAGTTCATGAACAAAGCCCGGAACTATAAAACCATCTACTGAAGTGGGAGTTGGAATTTTAGTTCACCTCTGAGCAGCTTGGAACAACTCAGTTATTATTCCTGCCAACCCTGGAAGACATTGAAGTGCCATCATATAGAAAAGGCAGTTCAAGTGCTGAGCTGCAAGGATAAATAAAGCTGTTGCCTACAGTACAGATGCATGTATGCCTGCTCTTACAGGTGGTACAGAAATCTTCCTTGATAGAACAAATACTGGACTACTGGATATTGGTTGGAAGAGTTCAAGTCACTACTTATAAACCTTGAAAAAACAGTAGTTTGTAGATTTTACAATCTATGAGGTTCTTGATACTGCTAAAGTATTTAAATCCTATTTGTAGCCAGTAGCTGAGGAGGTAATAAATGCCACTGTGAAAGTAAGTGATTATTTTGAAGGTGTTATAGGATTAGAGAGGTACAGATGAGAAGTTATACTGAACTAAAAGGCACTCAGCCATGAAGCCAGATTTTTGTTTTCCTATTCCCTTCCTAAAAGGGGAAAAAATGATAGGCCTTTTTGCTTCAGTAGAGCTGCAATAGTGATGTAAGATAAGCTGGAATCCCTCCTTTATGCTTGCTCACTAATTATTTAAGCCTTAACCTTTGCAATACATACATAGGCAAACCTGAGCTCTGTCTCTTGCACCACACCAGTAAGGGATGGGTGGTGGCAAAGCAGGTTGCTTGCTGGGCATTCTAAAGATTCCTATTTAAATTCTGCAGTTTAGCAAGGCTGTTCTGTTTCTGTGCTTCAGGGTTGTCCAGAAACTAGACAGCTGTCCCTGGTGTTTGTAGTGTTTGCTCTCCATCTGAAGCTTGTATGGGGGTTTTTAGCCTTTACAGCACTAGGGGCTGGCAGAGAGAGTTGACAACCAAGCTCAGACATCATGAGACAGGTTTTTTCCCCCAGCTCATCAAATTACTTCATGGATCTGGAGAGTTTACTGTCTTAAAAACCCATGAGAGACTATTAAAGATGCCACTACTAGAAATCCTTGAGCTGCTGGAAGAGTTTTCTAGGGACTAACTGTTGCTTGCCATGGCTTTTTGGCTATTTTCTGGGCTGCTGATACTGACTGCTGTCAAGGGGATGCTAGCTCAAACTGTGGTCACCCTAACCCATACAAGGCCTTCTTAGTTCTTAAGTACATATGGGATTCTTTCCTTTTCTGATTTTTTTTTTTTTCTATTTGGGTTTGTTTCCTCTGCAATCAGAAGGGCTAAGGTATTCATCAGAAACAAAACTTAAAACACCATCAGTAGAAGCCTGCAGCTGAATAATAAATACCGCCATTTTAAAGCAGTCTCTGGGAGACAGAATGAACCTGGATGTACATTAGGATAGCCAAATAATATTTCTAATTCATTGCAGGGTAAAATGAACAAGCTGAAGATCTTTGTGATGTTTCTGTCTCTGACGACTTTCACAGTGATGGTGGTACTGAATGCTGGAAATGCCACTGGGATATTCAAGGGTAATGCAAGCAAATTGTCTTTGTTTGGAGAGGTGGGTCTTGGGCATTATGATTTAATGACATAAGGTGCCTTAGACCTGTTTGTCACTCCCATCTCTTCTCCAAATACACCTTGATCAGAGCAAGAAGTAGCTCATGTTACGTCCAAGTGACTGAGCTTTATCCAGTCCCTTGAAATCCACGGTCTTGTCCCTGGGGAGCATGAATCTAGCTGTGGGTAGTCTTTGTGTATGCTGTCCTAGTATCCTTGGCAGAAGCTGTTTGGGCTGCTGCTGGGGGTTCATAGAGGGCAGGGGCCCTTGGTTTGAACACTACCCAGCTGAACCTGTTGGAAATCGATGTGGTGCTTCTCTGGTGTTCACCTGTAACTGGCTTTTCTGGTCCTGTGTAAGAGGAAAGGGTTACCCACAGGGACAGTGATCCTTTAATTGGTTTCTAAAGACAAGCCAACAGTAATACACAGCTTGTTTTCACCAAGGGCATCCTCTCATCTCCCTCAAATCCAGTGAGGTGTGGATTAAGCCTTGAGGAAGATTGTAGGGTGAAGGAAACCAGCAGTCTTTCCTCATCCTTAGTATGTAGTAATGCATATACTTGCAATAATATTCACCACTGCAGGTCTGTTCCGGACAACCCCTGGAAACATCTCAGCAAAGTACAACACTGACTTCACACCAGCTGGCTGGACTTTCCTCATCTGGAATGTCATCTATGCCTGGCAGCTTGCCTGGCTTCTCTACGCCTTGTCAGGGATCTGTCGAAGGTATTTTCCCTACTTACAGTACAAATACAGGACAGTGACTCTTCCCATCTGTTATCTTTTCTGGGGTTTCAAATCAGAGTAAGCCAACTGTCATTCATCTTGACTTGAGATGCTGAAACTCTGCTTCTGGAGCATCTTGTACATTCAGCATCCAAAGCCAGGAAGCAATTGAGAGGTGTATATGAACTGTTCTAACTATACGGACAGGTTACAAAGCACGTTCACTGTTCTGTGAAGCCTGTTTTCCGTTGATCCATGTGATCTGACAGTTACCCAGTAGCTGCACTCACCCACTGCTAGAAACTGAGAACCCACGGGGGCAAAATTAATGAATTATGGGGCTAATGCTTTCTGAGTTTACTTGCTGTTAGAAATCAGAATTGATGTTGGGAAGTCTCTTGGGTTACTGAACTAGATTGAAGCTTTTCCTGAGGCTATGAGATAAATAACCACTTCATGCAGTATCATGCAATATCTGTAATATTCCGTGATGTCTCTATGGGATAGAGTTACCTTGCAGCTCTTGTGTCAAGGTGAACCACTTAGTCTTGTGTATATGCTGTTTTCACATGACACAAGTTGTTCGGTTGACACTGGCCAACACTAAAGGTTGAGGGAAGAATTAATTATGTCTATACAAGTGATCAAGTTTGTATATATGCAAGTGTGCATGCGTACACAAAACATACACTTGCACTATAAGCCTTTTTCCCTGGTAACTGTGCTAAAATCCCATGATCATGAGATGTTGAGTTGCTGGAGCATGTCCAGAGAAAGGCAATGAAGCTGGTGAAGTGTCTAGAGCACAAATCTTGAGGAGTGGCTGGGAGAACTGTGGTTGTTTAGTCTAGAGAAGGGGAGACCTTATCACTTTCTACAACTACCTCAAAGGAGGTTGTAGGGAGGTGGATATTGGTCTCTTCTCCCAAGTAAGTAGTGATAAGACAAGAGGAAATGGACCTCAAGTTGTGACAGGGGAGATCTAGATTAGGTATTAGGAAAAAAATTATTTACTAGAAGAGTGGTCAGGCACTAGAACAGGCTGCCCAAGGAAGTAATGGAGTCACCATACCTGGAATGTTTAAAAAAAAAAGTGTAGATGTGGTACTTCAGGACATGGTTTAGTGGATATGGTGGTGTTAGGTTGATGATTCTTGAAGATTCTGTGATTTTTATGACCATGCTTGTTGCCATCACCACCAGTAGCACAAACTTTGCAGCATCTGTGATATAGTCCTTAGCACTTACTGAATGTATGATAGTGCAGAGACCACCAAGAAGTCCTGTACCATGGGACAATATCCTGATGGGGAAAGCCACAGGTATGGAGAGGAGAAATAGTCTGATTTAAGCTGAAATATTGAACTCCAATGTAAGAGTCCCTGTTAGTATCAGAAAATTATATCAGTTTGGTCAATGCAGGCATTGTTTTCCTTTCTTTATACCCACTTTTTCCTGGCAGGAATGAACTTGGATATGTCTACATAAAGCCAGACCTACTGCCAGTACCTTTTTATGTGGCGTGGATTCTGAATAATGGCCTCAATGTTGGATGGCTCTTTCTGTGGGACCGAGAGTAAGTTGCCTTTTCCAAATGCTTTCTAACTCTCTTCTTGGGTCTGCCCCAATACTTCATTTTGCCTTTTTCCCTATGTATGGATGCTTAATCATACCTATAAAACTCTGTGGCAGGCCTTGGCAAAAGGTAGCTTTCATAAAAGTTTCGTTTTGCATGTCTTCGTCTTGCCCATGAGATGGATCAGTTCTGAAGTCTAAGATCTCCTCAGAGTTGCTGTTCTTCCATAGTTCCTCCCCACAACAGGGAGGACAGGAGCCATGCCTTTCTCTGTAAATACAGTTAAGCTCCTTGCCTTGGATTGTTTTCATAGTCATGGTCACACAAAGAGCTTATAATAGCACTGCTGTCAAGAGGTGAAGAAATTGGTTGCAGTCAGGAAAATAATAACTTTGTGATTAACAGCATAAAACAGCAGTATGTCAAATTGAGTGCTACATGTAGTGATTACCTTTTATTAAAGGCTGATTAACTTAAAGTCAGTAAAGGCCAGACGCTTAAGCTATGAATTAAGGCATTGTGACACCATTGGAAAAAATTTATTGTACATGGTGTGCGTGCATGTATTCTTTGTTCCAGATACATCCTCCCAGCCCTGGTGTTCCTGGCAGCCCTCACTCTTACCACATATGCTGCCCTCTTCGTTTCACACCGAGCACTGAGCATCAATTCCTCGTGGTTTGTGAAGGGTCACAAAGCTGAGCTCTGGCTTATCCGCATCCTAGTAAGTGGCATTTGGGAAGCTAGGTTGTTGATAAATGCTGAAAAAAAGAAAAACTGTGCTGAAGGTTTCAAGAATGAAAGATTCAATGGCAGGAGGTGGATAAGGGAAGATCTTTGCCCTCTCTTTAACTTGAACCACCTGCAGGTGCACACAGACTTAATTGCATTTCAGTTTCCTATTGGACATCATGGGAGTGATTCAGAACAAGGTATATCCCGCATACTTCTCCAGCTACTACAGAATGATTTTTTTTTTTCTTGGTGAAGTATGAAAACTTCATCCTAGACTTGTGTTTGGAGCGAGGAGAAAAAGATTTCTCGCAGAGAGAGAAGCTTTTGCTAAGGGTGGCTTCTGCTGATGGTGCTAAGGGTGCTGTAGCTGATGATGCCCCTGGTATCTGACTACAGAAATGTGTGTATTTCTTATATGGGGAAGTGTACACAGCTTATGGTTTCAAGTGCAGCTGCCTTTGAGTTTTGCCAAATTCTGGAAGAAAATTACTTTTCTGCTGTCCCTGAAAAGAGTGAGTGTTTGGCAAACTGCACAGAAAATAAGATAAACATGCTCATACTCCAGCACTCCTCAATTCCTTCCTAGCTCAAACCTGCTACCCCAATCCCTTCCTCCCCATGCAGGACACCTCACACTGTAGTTCCTTCTGTGGCTGCTGTGGGTGTTTTAACCACCTTTGGTTCCTTTGCTTGATGTTACTCACTGAGAAAGTGAGTCAGCTGGAAAAAGCACATCCAAGGTGCTGGGAGAATTTTCCATGGAGGGAGGTCTGCAAAGCTGGGAGTCTCTTCACAGAAAAGTTATCACTAGCTCTGCTGGTAGTGTCTCCAAATCTCTTGGTGCAAACTGGGAGCAGGCTCTGTTCTTCACAGTCTTGTATTTCAGTTCCTGAGACAGAATATAATGCAGGGAAGCAGAAATAGCTAGGCTCCCCATCCTCACTCAGGAGTGACTTCAGCTCTTGATATTTCCTGCTGTAGTCTCCATGTAGCCAAGTTGTTTGCTGGGAGGTTGCTGAGATTCAAAAAAACTTGTTTTCTCTTTGCCAGTTGCAGCAGCCTGCAACAGCTGGGCTGGGCAGCCAGGCAAACTGTGTGTGCTTTGGAGTACGGAAGGAAGCCCCTACTAGGGTTGCAGGGCTCTGTATAGTGAATTTTGCAAATGCCACTGCTGTGGATCTCTGGGGCCTCCAAGGTTTCAACTCTTCTCTGTGTTGAAGGACTTTGCCTGCAGCTTGGTCCAGAAGGCTGGATTAACTGCTGCAGGACCTATGGATCACAAGACAAACAAGTTACTTATTTATATTACTGCTTATCATCTTGCTGTGCTACATGACAGGTCCAGAATGGGCTGGTGTTGTACGCAACGTGGACCACCATAGCCACTCTGCTGAACTTTGCTGTTGTATTGATCTACAAGTGGAACGTGTCCAATGAGGCAGCAACAACTGCTTCTCTAAGCATCCTTGCTCTTGAGCTTATAATATGGTAAGCAACCTCATGGGTTCCCATCAAGCCTGAAAGACACCTTCCACCTCTTACAAATGGGTTGGGCCCTCTGTCCTGGTTCACTCGTAGTCTGTTGCTGTACCAACACTGAGTACAAAGGTCTCTGTTACAATCTATGACAGATGAACAGGGACCCTGGGCAGGGCTTTTCTTCCCTGATTTTCAGCAATACCAGTAAGAACATGCTGCAGGCCAGGAACAGGTTGCTATGACTTGCATGAGCCCAACCTGCCGTAGGTTTGGACTGTGGTCCAAACTGGCCTGCAAAAAAAAAAGTATTCTTTGTTCAATTCCTTTCTTAAACTTTCTATGGAAAAAATGTACAGAGGAAATGCTTACTTTGTCATTCTTCTTCACAGGTTTTATCTAGAAAACTTCTTTCTTGACAAGTATGTCCGCTATAACCTTACAGTCTATGCAGTGGTCATAATAGCTCTGACTGGCAGCGCATGCAAGAACTTCTCATTTTCATCCCCAACAACGAATGGCACTTTTATAGGTAAATCTTTTGGACTCTTTCAAACTTGTAAAAAAAAAAAAAAAAAAACCCACCCAAAACCAGAAAACACTTCCATATATTTTCTATCTGTTATAGACAGACAGCAACCTTTTCAAAACTATCATAAAAAAAAAGGCAGACCTAGGGATTCATTAGAAGGTATTTATTTTGCAAACTGAATAGTGGAGAAGAAATCATTGCCTGTGAGCCTTAGGGCTGGATTCAAACCTTGTGTACCCTCAAGTTTACTTCCTAGGGCAATAAACTTGCCTTTCAGTTCTCCTTGATCCACTTGGGTCCTCCTGTAGCTTCATCTGATACAGGGTGGGATGTTTTGCCCTGTATCGTTTGGCATACAGGAGCAGTGCATAACTTTCTGACCCGAGGAGGTGGTGTATCTAAACTTCACAATGCAAAACTCTGTGCATGCTCTTCTCCTATGCAGAGCTCAGGCTAGCCTTACCAAGTTTTCCTGGGATTATTTGGTGGCTGTGGGCTACTGTAGCTGAGTTATGTAGTCATCCATCGTAAAAGGGTTTAAGCTGTACAAATGCTGTGCAATCACAGCCTGGAAAAAGCTATGGCATTGTGACTAGTTTTGTGCTGGTGTGGAAGAGCCAGCTGTGTGAACTCTGAATCCTGCTGTAGCAGTTGGAGATGCCATTCCCACCACAGGGTCAGTAGGAAGGAGCCTATTCTCACCTTTCAGCCTTTCCACTGCCATGTACCAGTGGCTAAAGCTAATTTCTGGACTGGCACCACCATCAGAGCCACTTCAGTACATGTTCCCTTTTGCTATAAGGGGAGGGTGGGCAGTTGGGAGCCTGATAAAGCCTAAAAGCTCCCAGTTGAATTCAGCAGAACTTGTCTGCCAAAGCCATGAGGGTACTGGAGACTCTTCTCCTGATGGTCATGGCCACCAGGAATGGGAACATGTGATCTCTGGCAGACAGCTGTGTTCCTGCAGTAGGTGCATTTCTACCAGCAAAACCTTTTTTCTTAGTGGTTTGGCTTGTTTTGCTGGTAGGGCAAGAATTTGCTTTTCCCAAACTAGTGTGTGTTCCTCTAACAAAACCCTCCAAGAATAGTTTAACTGTATAATGCAATGCATTTTTATTCCTGTGTCCATAAAGCTTCCCCCTTTTAGACATGCCTTGACCTGGAAGCATTGGGCAAGTTTGACTGGATAGCTGGGAAACTCTGAAATACAACTCGGAGTTTCTATACAAGGGGGTTCTTCTTACCTCTTTCCCTGAATGCCTCCTGTACTGGGAGCCTCTGTACTGGGACAAGAGGCACTCACTTTCTTTTGCACTAACATATTTCTGTTTCTTTCCTAGTTGTGCTGCTGGCAGTGACGTGTTTGATCTTTGCTATTCGTCTGGGACTAGTGACATGGAGACACTGCAAGAGACCGTTGGAAGCAGCAGGAACTCTAGACCCATCAGGCACAGTGGCCTGACACTTTTGGCATGTTGTGGCAGATACTTTTAAAAGCAAAAAAAAAAAAAAGAAAATTGGACATCCTGCATCCTCTGGTACTTTTTTCTAGTACTGATGGCTTTGTGCTCTTCTCTAATTATTTCTATTACCATTCCAAATGAAGACAGCTTGTGTCTGTAAACTTGTTCTGCTCCTGTGTTCCCTCAGCTTGGGGTAGTCACAGCCTCACCTTGAGCCTACACCCTTTTTCATTTGTTCTGACTCTGGATCAGTGCAGGAGAAGGTCCTTCAGCTGAAAAGCCCTGTGCATCTTTGAGGTTTGCACAGACAGTTGTTCATATCCTTTCTGTAAGATTTCATTTTTCTTGACGTGCAGGTCGAAGTGAACTCTCCCTGGAAGTTAAATGTGAGCAATGTGAGGTCTGTCATTCCTTTGGCTGTTCAGTGCTGGTCACCTGCAAGCTGCTGTGGTGTCAGCGAACCTGCAGGCAGCCCTTTCCTGCTTCTTTTAATTGTGGTGGAAAAAGATGCTCCAACTCTGGAGACCTGCCTTGGTGGTGTCAATTCTGTCTGGTATCCAAGGAGGGAGCAGGAATGACTGAATACCCTGACACAATTACAAGTCTTCAAATAATTTCAGTTTGTGGCTCTGGAAACTGAAGATGCATTCACTTTTCAGCATATAGGAAGATATCTGGGTCCCTGCCCTGGTTTTTGCTGACTTTCTCAGTTAAGTTAGTCACTGTGTCAGCGCCTTTGTGGACTCACAATAAGAGCAGATTTGTGCTGTTCCTGCGCTGTCTGTAAGACAGATGAGATCTGGGTCAGGCAGGAGTGATGGGTGGTTTTTCCCTGAGCTGTGCAGAGGGAGCAGTGCACAGTTCATGCTGCTGGGTGCCTCCTCCTGAAGGGGTAGTTTGTAGCCACTCTGGCCAGGAGCTTAGGTGTACAGACAAGATGACATCTGATCTGGGATAAAGCCTGCTGCTTCAAAGGAAGCCTGTTGCAGGAGGGGGAATAAAAAAAAAAAAATTAGACTGGTGGAGTCGGTTCATTCTGGATCAGTGTTTTCTCATGTGGCTTTAGGTATTAGGAGCCTAGAAGTGGATTTACTGAATTGTTGGACTGCTGCCTCTGCTTCCGGTGCCTACTCAAGAGCTGGTAGTGCCTGGCAAGTGTTCCTACGTGGCAGGTGCTTTCAAATGCCAAATACCTTACCATACTGTTAAAGGTGAATTCTTCTAAAATAATGTGTGCTATTGTTTACATTTAACAGATAAGAAAATCAGTGTCATGCAATTCCTCTTGTCATTCCATCACACTGTTTTATTTGAAAATAAGCCACTCTTCTGCCCAGCACCCTGTTCATTAAATTTCTATTTCAGAAGCTCTGCATTCCCAAAAGCCCAGCTAGTAAATTCCCAGCAGCCTCTCTATGAGCTGCTTTTTTTAATACAGTGGATTTAACCCCACTCATGTGTGGGTTAAGGGGTCTGGGCAAGGTGAGGGGTTGGTGCTAGGCTGTGCAGTAGTTAATGCATGAGGAGACCTGGAAGGCTTTGCATCCTACAAGCCAAGAGCTTTGCAGACAGCTTCTGGACCAAGGCAGCTGCCCTGCCTTTCCACAGGCTGTTAGAGAGCCTTCAGGGACTTCCTTAGTGTCTGTACTGGCCAAATGACTAGAGACTATACTGCAGGACAAAATTAATGTATTAATTAACTGGGGAGAGTCAACAGGGCTTTTGTAGAGGGAAGTTATGTCTCATAAAGCTCTTTGAGCTCTATGAGGGACTCAAAAATCTCATAGGTAAGGGTGGCCTGTTTTATATTGCCCCTGGCTTCTAAGGAAGCTCAAGAGCTATGGTATAAAAGGCAATCTCCTCCTATAGATGATTAAAGCTGGAAAACAGAGAGGGTGTTTCCCTCCAGGAAGGGAGGTTGCTTGTGGCATGTGTCATTAGACCTGGGCTGGCTAATGTAGTCATTAAAAACCAAGGGATAGTTTGATGGACAGTTATTTAGGGTGCTAAAGGAGAAGGTGGACTGGGGAATTGCAAAAAGGTCTTATGAAACTGTAAATGGACAGTGCAAATGATGGGTGTAAGTCATTGTAGGTAGGTACCAAAGGATGGATAAAGGAAAAATGAGGCCAAACACATTTAAAGTGATATGCTCTGAGCTGGCCTCTGCCACTTGGATGCCAGCACTTGAAACTATGGTAGCCATTCCCACCCAAATATCTCTGCATCTGGCAGAAGCAGAGGCAAACCATGTATCAGGGATGGTTAGGAAGGGACCAAAATTGAGAACACAGTCATGCCTCTCTAAAGTTACCATGCACCCATGCCTTGAGAGCATTGAGCTGTTGTGGTCCTTTGCATTTCAGGAGATTATGAAGGCTTTGGGAAAAGTTTGAAGAGGAGCGATGGCACCAGGGAGTGAGATGGGTCCCTGCCCATCAATGCACCCCAGAGCTGGGGACCAGCTCAGATGAGGAGACATGTGAGCCCCTTTCCTGAGGCTGCATTGCCATGTGTGGCACGGGACCAGGGCCTACTCTTCACTCTGCTCTCACCACTCCAAAATGAGCTGTGAGAGGAGCCTCAAAAGGCTTTTTTTCTGAGTGCTGATGAGGTGCCACAGCAGCACCCAGTTAATCTTTTGCAAACTTCCCTGCAAGAAAAACCCCGTCAACTGCCCTGAAAATTAGGCTGAGCTAGCCACAGCCTTGGCCACCCACAAATAAGCTCCTGGTGCCCAAAACCCTTCCAAGCACTGTTTGGCCAGAGCTGGGGCAAGCAGAGCTCCAGCCAGCTTTGGGAAAAATGGCTTTCTTTGCATTTGTGGCAGGAACAGAAGCCTAAAACTACCCTGCCTGCCCATTTTTGTTTTGCTGGAGGAGGGGAAAATGGGATGAAAAGTAACTGTGAACCTTCCTCTTCCAGCCCTAGGGCTAAAGATAGCCCCGATGCTATTTTTAAAGGCTATTTTGTTTTGTTTTGTTTTTTCTGAAATGTGTTATTTTCATTTGCAGATAAAAACCACCCGTATGTGGCCTTGCTCACAGGATATTTTATTTCAGCAAAGCTGCATTTCATGGAGCTGGAAACCTGCCACCTTTTTAGAAGTAATAATCTGTCCAGTCTTTGTTTCCACAAGTGATTATAGGATTTAGGTGAATTTTACTGGATTTTAAATTTCTTGGAAAGCTGGCAGTCTTGAAAGCACAAAGCCTGAAACATTAGTTCAGTTTCTGAAGAGGGTATTTGGGGCTCTGGCAAATGCTTGTGTGTCTCATAGCCCAGCCCAGGATGCATCCCAAGTCCCCCAGGCTGCCTCACCTCCTCGTGGGGCTGGAAGATGGATGGGGCTGGCAAAGCTGGGCATGATATTATTCCTGAGATGCAAAGGTATACCTTGCTCTTTCTGATACCAAAACCTGGGTTTACACTTGTCATCCTGTGAAGGGATTCACTCTGTGAATAAATGAGGGGATAAGGAAAAGCAGGGTGGTCTGTAAATACCCATTGGGTGGACAACCCCAGCACCGAGTCTAGGGATGCTTGGGATGCCTCCTTCCCCTGGTTGGGCCAGCTTCTGTCCAGGCTTCCTCCCACCATCCAAGGATGACCTATGAGTTTTACCAGACTTTCTCTAAAGGGCTGTATGAGCTGCGCTGGCTGTTGCTGAAGCTGCGAGACAGTTGTTTTCAGTAAAAGTTCCTGGGAACATCTAATTCAGAAGAATGTCACGTGGAAGAAGTTGTAGGTCAGGGGAAATATGTATTTGAACTGAGAGCAAATGTGTTAATTCAAAAGGAATTTTATTTTTTTTTTAAATGGGGTAATAAGGCCCTGGATTAGGCTTTTATTAAAGCCTGTGCAGCTTCCAGAGAAACGTACATCCTTTCTTGGTTTAGGGCTCAGCTGGCTCCTCCTCAGCCATGGTGAGAGCGGAGGAGATGCTGGTCTTGGAGAAGGCTTCCCTTTGACACTTTCCACGAGCAGCAGCATGCTCTGGGTGGTGCTCTCCAGAGCATGTCCTGCCCACAGCACCACACTCCCTTTATGATGCTCCTGGCTATGGAGCTTGGGTAGAGCACAGGCAGGAGCCTCTCCTGCTAGGCTTCCAAAAACCAGAGCACTCAGGCAGAGGAGGTGTTGTGTTAAGACGCAATTTGCTCTTGGCTTGACATTACCCTCAGTACTAATTGTGTTATATTAAAGGATCCATGAAAAGTTATAATAAATAAATAAAAATGAGCCTGCTGGAGAGAAGAGATATCACACCATGACGCAAAGCAGAAAGCAGGATTGCCTTTCATCTGCAATTCAGAGCAATTTTGCAAACCCATTGCCTGGCTGCAGCCAGGGGTGATGGGTGTAGCAAGAGACAGGCAGCAATGGTCATGCTGGCTACCACCAGGAAAACATGGAGATGACCACTGCTGGTGCCTCGTTACTTCTCAAGGCATCTCATCAGAGGATCATTTGCCTTGAAGAGGAAGCACAAAGTGGGCTGGCTGGAAACGTGGTGCCCCAAACACTCGTCCTCTGTAGTTGGAGCAACTCTCGTAAAGCAGAGATGAACAGGATAAGCCTCTCTGTGGAGGACTGTGAAGATCTCCAGATAAAAGCGCCAAATACATACAACAATGATTAAAGACATCAGCACCCTTTGCTATGCGCACAGTCTAAACATGCTCTGGCCACCCCAGGCTCTTTGAAAACTGTTAGATGTTTTCAACCTAAATATTTATTTTATCTGCGCAGAGCTGGGATGGCCCTATCTCGAGACATTAGCTTAGTTCCCTCTGTCAAAGGCATCTCAACAAAGAGTTATGGGCTCAGTTGGGACTCATGCATGGGTTGAACATGTGGGAAAAAATGCTGGAGCAGCACAAGAGCCTGACCCTGCTCCCAGCAGAGCCAGGACACCAGCCAGAGCATGCATCAGCTGTGTGATAGTGCAATGGGCATTCCCCACTGGAAACTTTGACTCAAAACCGTTGAATATCTCTACAAGGATGCTGTATTTTCTCTCTCCTCTTTGAGAGGAAAGGGTCTTGAAGACCTTTGCCCGGGCAACTGATAAAATGTGATGTTTAATCAGCTGAGAAGGGATGTTGCCTGCTCAGGATGGGACTGATTGGGGTTAGGGAGTGCTGGAAGCGACAGGGACATTAGCTGGTAAATTGTTTTGTCTCAACGTTGTCCTAATAAATATTTGATCTTAAAAAAAAAAATGGGCATTACTGGGAAGTATTTAGCTTAAGTGACCCATGACATGAATTATTTTCATTCAAGAGTGGAAAAAAAAGTGTGTGCTTGTTGTTGCTATTGCTTTCCCTGGCGACAATGTGTTTTGCCATGTATTTTGCAGGAGCAGAATAAAGGAATAATTTGCTATGAAATGGCCCCAGGGCTGAGAGAGGAGTAGAGGGATTGAGTAGCGATGTCCAAGAGCTGTGCCAGACTGGCATGGCAGCCAGAGCCTGGGTTTCCTCACCTTGATGCTTTACCTTAATCCCATTAGAAATAGCATGCAGGAAAGATCTGCATGCTGTCATTGCTTTGGGCCATGGGCCCTGCCAAAAATGCAGCCTCCTAGGAGACCTACAGCATGTCCTCTCATTCACGGGGCACTTTGCCCCCTGCAAATGTGTTTTTTCCCATCCTACTACCCTTGGCACGTGAAAGTTCCTACCGGGCACAGCGATGGGCTTGGTGTGCAAAGCACCATTGGACAAAAGCTCATCCCGGATGCTTCTAAAGAAGACTAGAAATCATAAGGAGATACTCGCTACATGCCTGGTAACAACAGCAGGGGCAAAGTTGTGGTCTGTTTCTAGCATGCCCTTTTATTTTTTTTATCCTTGTGAACTGGGAGCACTGGAAGAGAGCAATGTGATGGGTTTCGTGGGTATCTCTTGGCAAGGTCAGGAGACAGTCGTTACCATGTAGCCATCAGCTGGGTCTATGGGATTCAGAGCAATGGGCTTGGGGCATCCTGGTGCTCCGCAAGGTCTCCAGAGCAGAAGAGCAGGATTGTACCCATTGGCAGGAGGGTTGCGTGGCTTCACACTGGGAGGTCAGGAATAGTGCAGGCGTAGCTATGCAGTCTTGAAAGTATGATGAGCGCTAAAATGTTGGTTGCTGCTTTTGCAGGAGATATGAGCACACCTTGGGTGCGATCACCACATGGCCTTCGTTTATATGGCAAAACAAGAAGAGCGGGAAAATACGCAGGGAGCACACGCCAAGCAAAGGGAAGGGGAGCCACAATGGTTGTTGAAGCACAGCTGTCAGAGGCATCGGCCACCGCACTGGCTGCCCCCTCTTCCCCATCCCTGGAGCAACCCTTTCCCGCACCAGACTTTCACACGAGCCAGCAAAATGCTCTTTGTGGTGGGGGGGAATTTTTACTCAATTTAATTTATTGCCAACTAACACAAACTTCTAATCATTGGGTTAGTAAAGAGAAAAAGAAAACATAAGCAATTATGTACTCAGGTGAACACTCATTGATGCACAAGCTGATCAGAAACCCAGGCATGGGCTAACTGGGAGTCCATGCATGACTTAAGTGGGTGCTGATATGTGAGCAACGAGGGTGCTCAGGTACGTGCAGGTTGAGCATGGATGCATGAATTCCTCGAGCACCCATGTGTGAATTAATGGCTCACTCACTCTGGAGTTGTTTGGGTGCTCATGCATGAAGTAATTGGGTCCTCATGCATAAATTAATTGGGTGCTTATGCATGAACTATTTGGGCTCATGCATAAATTAATTGGGCACTCATGCATGGATTAATTGGGTGCTTATGAGTAGAATAAACACATCCTCATGCATGAGCTACTCAAGCATTTGTGCAAGGGCTAATTGCCAACTCACAAGTGAGGGCAACAAACCCTGCTGTTCATGCCTGATACGTCCCTGACCTGCAAACTGGCTTAGGGCTACACGTGTCCTCCATCACCCCCTGAGCAGGCAGAGGTGTTGCATGGGGTGTTGTTATCTAATTGCTCCTTGATACCCAGGACAGGCCCTACACACCAGTGATGCTGTGGACACTTTTACTCTATGCAAGAAGCCACTGTTTGGATGCTTCTGACCTCTCCTTGGGAGGACACCACCCAATCTGCTTTGGGATACTGTATTTGTGTATCTCCTTGTGCTATCACTTCAACAGGCAGACCAGCTCTCTGACCTGGAGCACTGGGCTCACCTAACCAAAAGCGGATGGGAAATGACGGGCATATTGCCCTCCTACGTATTGCTAGCCAGAAAAATGCACCCTACTCAAAATGGCTGGAAGAAAAGCTGCTGGTGTGGTTTATGAGGATGGGTGGAAAACCAGGAAAAACACTGTTGTGGTTCCTCAGATGAGAACATCTTGTTCAGCCAAATGCAAAGGCAGTCCTTGAGGGCTCTCCTGCAGAGACAAGGAGACAGTGTGATGGCAATAATGTTGGTGCCTGGCTGGGAAAATGGAAAGGAAGCATTTGATAATTATCACAGCGTTACCACAAAGCATATGCAGGCAGCGTCGTAATGAGGTCAGGACTTCTGCAGCATCTGATCCTCTTCTCTTTTCTTCCAGCACCGGCATTGTGTGGAGGAGGGGGAGGAAAATGGTAGCTGAGAGAGCGCTCGACAATGCGACGCTCCTGTCCGTATCCAGAACTGGAAGCAGGGAGAATCCCTGCCACCATTTGGGAAATTTGGCCTCACAGCTGCCGCCAGACTGAGATGTCCCCGATGCTGGAGCAGCTCCAGCCCGCAGTGGCAGGGGGGGCACTAATGCCAGGCAGCAGCTGCTGACCCTGCAGCAAAAACAAATTCTGCAGAGCCAGCCATGGCTGCTGATAGATTTCTCTGCTCTCTGCAGCAAGTTTTTGAGCAGTGTCAGTTACATGTTATTGGCTTGTGTAGGGAGGAGCTGAAGCAAAGCAAACAGCCATCGCAAAAACGGCCACGATACAGTGATGCAGCAGTTTGTGCTGCTCAGCTGTCCTGGCGACCAGGCTCAGATGCTTGTGCCTGCATCCCTGCGTGGGATGCCAGCTCTGCTCACCCCCCCGTCTTCTGCCTGCAAACCTCTCTCCGAGGCTCCCCTCGAGGACATAATCCAGGCAGAGATGTCGCTGCATTACAAATGTGCAGGTCTTAAACAGCCAGGGATTGCAACCTGGGCCTCGGGGTGTGTACCCCAAGCATCGCCCCACAGAGCCTGCATGAAAATCCTGCCAGGTTTTAATGTGCCGGCCTGCGTATCAAGGGTGACTTGCACCTAGAAATTCACTGCTGGGCACAGAGAGCTTGCTGCAGTCAGTTGAGGTGATTTGCAGTGGCGTGGTGGTGCAGTAAGATGGGCTTTTATTCCATATTAATGAACCTGTATATGTTTCATGCCTGTTTAATGGGAGGAGGTGAGCAGCACGAGGTGTCACAGAGCTGGCTCACACCAGCCCTTGTGCTGCATGAAACTTGTGTGCTGGTGAGATGAATCTTAATCCCACCTAAAACCTCCAGTGCTCAGTTAAAAAGCACTTTCCTCCCACCTGCCTTGGGGAACACAGAGGTGCTGGTGGGGTGGGCAGGCAGCGGTGTTCTGACACCTTCACCGGCTCAGCCAAGCTGACAGTCATTTCCCTAGGGCAGGGAAATGACTCCCAGCAAGCCTTTGACCTGGGGCTGGTGTAAAGGGAGTCCACACCACGAAAGACCTAGAGCATCTCTAGGATGAGACCAGCTTGTGGGGTTTCCTGTGGCATTGCCTTTGACGTGGAGAGCACAGAAGCCCATAGAGGAAAAGGAGCTGCTGCTTCTCACCCTCCTCCACTGAGGTTGTCCAGATGTAAAAGTGGTTGAACCTCTCAGAAGGTGCAAGGCTTGGCATAAAGGGTTCAGATAGCTTCCTCACCAGCCCCAGCAGCCTCCTGAAGCCTGTTTCTTCATTATTTATCTCCTCACACCCTCTGTAATCCTCTCGATCTTCAAATGTCTCTCAAAAGGCAAATATACTCCCGGGACAGGAATGGCTGCCAGCATCCTGCCATTCCATGGTGCTGGGACAGAGATGGTCAGGAAAATGACTCCAACTCAGTTGGTGAAACAAGTCCTTCTTGTTTTTTAACTTTCCCTCCTCTGATAGAAAGGCAGCTCTCTGATGGGGTCGCCCATCTTTCAACACCAATTGATCACAAATCAAAGCAATGCTGCGTCTTCAGCTTCTGGAACAGCACTTCCTGCGGACAACTCCTGCCAGCAGCATCTCCAGCGGACATTATCAGTGTTCCTTTGATTGACTCTGCACCAAATCCCAGGATCTGCTCTGGAGTTGAGCCTGGTGGCTGGACAAGGCTAGGTGAGATCGTAGCCTGTAACTCCAACTATGGTTCCCAAGCCTTGTTTGCCAACTTCTCTTCTACGTGTCCAGGGAATTATTGTTCAGGAGGCCTGGGTGGTGCCAAGGCTTGAAGGGAGTGCACAGAGAGACCTGGTCAACTCTGCAAAAACAGGGACCTGTTGCCTCAGAAGAATGACCTACCTGAAACCTTGCAGAAACAGCCCCATTCCTCCATGGCAGCAATGCCTGCTTACGATCCAGCTTGAGATGCCTTTAAGGCTGGGCCAAATTATTTTGTTGCACTCAAATTATATTAACGAAGGTTGGGAGGCTGGCAGTGCCCAAAACCCCACGTCTGAGCAGAGGACTGGCTTTTGACTCTTGTGAAGCCAATCTGCTTGCTCAAGCTCTCCCAGCCAGGGTGTGTAGAGCAATAAAGAGCCTCTTGAAAGCTCTTGACAGCTTGTCAAAGGAGACATCTCATGCCATGTATGCTGAAAGCATCCATGGCACGGAGTACAGGCAGCCTCTCTGGGGGTTTTGTCCTGCAAAACTGGCTTTTAGGAAAGACTTGTTGCTGGGCAATATTTTCTCTCTCCCCCACGAGCTCTCAAATAGACTTCAAAAAGGGCAGCAAATGCAAAAACTTTGGCTCGGGGGTGAGAGGCTTCAAGAAGAGGAGCCCCCTGCTTGGCAAAGGAAACGCAGGAGAAGGCAACCAGGTGAAAAAACTTATTGTTCAAACCTTGAAAATAATTTTTCTATCTATCTGAAGCAGCCCCATCTCCGTTGCTGGGTAGCTCTCTTGCACAGTCAGAAAGCCTCTCCACTTCCACGCTGTACAGAAACACGTCATATTCCCCATCGAAGGGTGATAAACACACTCTAAGTGTGTTTATCTGTTGGCTGACAAGCTCCGCTTAAGAGCTCGGTTTGCTAAGCTCGGAAGAGGCGTCCTACCTCCCGGCTCGCCGGGCTGATGCCAAGAGGGTGCTGGAGAGTGTCTGGTGCTTCACAGGGGCAGAGCCTGTCATTCAGCCCACTTAGTGCTTCAGCTCTCTCCAGCTCCACAGTCTTGGGATGAGGCAGCAGAGGTTACATTTGACTTGACAAGACAACTTGACGGAGCCCCCAGCATTGGAGAAGACACAAGAACTGTGGTCCTCTGCTATGACCGGAGGCGCTGAAGCTCCCAGGACGCTTTTGGAAGTGGTTGGACACAAAGCATGTGCCCACAGGGTGTCTGGAGACTGGTGAAGTGTTCTCCTTCATCCAAGTCCTGGTCAGGGCAAGTGTGAACATTGTCTGCTGGGATGCAATTTCTCTGTAGAGGGCAAAAAACAGGACCCTCCAGGCAGGGGCAAAATGGCCTTGCCCTTCCCTCTGTCTGCTCAACCTCCTCTTCCTCTGAGCATTTCCCATTGCATTTCAATGCAACCTGAGAGATGGCTGCTTCTCCAAACCCTGCTACCACTGTGCAGCCTGCTTTGCTTCTGCAGAAAACATCCCCAGAGCAGACCTTTCTCCTCCCAAGACTACAGCTGAAAAATGTGAGGGCAGGAGGAACGCGCTCCATCTGCGAATGGGCTTTCAAGGGAGGGTGTAGAGCCCCATCTAGTGAAGGTTAACCAGGAAACCATCAGATCCCAGCCCTGTGAGGAGCTCCTGCGTTGCACGATGTGCAGGTCTTCTCCCACTGTTCACATGGGAGAAGCTGGTCCTAGCAGCAGAGGAGGTGGCAATTAGGAGGGAGCACAGCTTCTTGTGGCTCCCCTTTTTCTAGCTTTCTCCTATCCCTCCTGGAGTGAAGATGGCAGCTGGGACTCATACACAGGAGAGAAACTCAAAGTTCTGCCCATCTTTCGGACACTGTCCCCTCTGTCTCTGCCAAAGCTGAGCAGTCTTTTCTGAAATGGCCTGGGGAGAGTTTTGGTTATCCTACTGCTTCATGTGTTTGGGCTTTGAATTGTAAGGAAGGTTTTGTTCTACAAGACCTTAAAAGCACTCAGTCACTTTCACTGTGCTCTTTTTTGACACATGACCTCCCTCTACCTGCAACTTTGGCTGGAGAAGCTGAGGTCCCTGCCCAAAGGCTGTGAGATGCTGCAGACCTGCCTGCCTGCCACCTGCAGTCACTCTAATTAAAACCTCAAGGATGAGTTAACATGCGTCTCTTTTTTTTTTTTTTTTCTTATGGATGTGTTGAAGTCCTGTTGCTTTGGGCAGTCTGTGCTGTAATGAAGTTATTAGCAATGAAACTTAAGCTTCACAATTGCTCTTTATGACAAAATATCTCAGAGGGCTGTCAGGCAGGTTTATTAGAAAGTGAAAAAGCCTTTTGATGTCAGAGCAGCCATAGGTGTCTGGGGACAAGTTCATAACAGTAAACCACTACCACCACTCTCAGCTGGCAGCAGTGATGAGCTGCACCGCAGGTTGCTGGCGGGGTCATCCTCCAACGCTGCTCCTTCATGGTGGTACAGCACTGCTCTGATGATGATTTTATCCTGATGTCTGAAATTGGGAGTTTCATCATGGGATGTGTTTTCTGGTGGTAGCCCCTGCTCTGGGCCTTGTTGCCCAACTAAGGCTTCCTTGCCCTAGAGATGCAGGTCAGTTGTTTTTAGACATCTCCTGGCCGTAGCTGAGCTTCTCTGACCTCATGGTCAGAGACATAGTGCTCAGCCTTAAATGATCCCAGCCCCTCAATAGGATCTCCAAGCATGGATTCAGCTCTGCCTATGCCAACGAAGCAAAGTAATTTCCGACACCCCTCTCCCAAAGTCCTTCTTGGCTTAAGCAATCGATGTAAACAACCTAATGCCGAGGCTGGAGGCAGAGCTGGGGACATACTGGATCTCTACCCCTGTCATCCTCCTTGGCAGAGCTGGAGATGCTGGTGTTGGCTGAGGGCGATTTGGGGAATGCTCTTAACACCACCTTATCCAAAGTAGGACATCAGGGAATGGAAGGACTGCGCCCTGGGATCCCATCCCATCCTGTCCGCAGGTCCGTGGCGTGGCCATTTGCTGGCTGTGCAAAACCCTCTAGAGGGAGCCCCGATCCCAGACATCGCCGGCCAAGGTCCCACGAGGCCACAAAGATGCTGTGTGGGTGTCCAGATGTAGGTTTTGTGGGGTTTTTTGTTGTTGTTGTTGTTGGTTTGTTTGTTTGTTTTAAGCTCCACACTGCCTTAATGGTCTCACGGCCACAGCTACAGGCTCGCTTGCCCTCTCTGAACATTTCTGCAGGCTCCCACCTCCCCAAGTGCCTCCTCACCCACTTCCAGCATCTCCCTCCCTTGGACGTGGCTGACAGTGGGGTGAAGCCTTCTGCAGGGTGAACACTGCCCTTGCACAGGGAAACCTCCTCCCATGACCGTTTCCAAGGGCATTGTGCTTGCAGAGGGCTGGTACCAAAAAGCCAGTCACAGTGGTTGCAGCATCTTGAGCAACCTGCTGGGTGCTGCTGGGCATGCACAGCCCCCCCAGATCCCAGCAAGACAAGGGGGGCCTTGTGCATTCGGGGTCTCTGCTCACCAAGCTGTTTCTCTAGACTGCATATCAAGTGGGCCTCCCAAAACCTAACCTCTGAGCATGGAGAGGTGAAGGAAATTTCCTCTGGCCTGAAGGTAACAGGCGCTGAAGCTCACTGGTCCCTGGAGCCTGAGGCGCAGCTGCAACCAGACCTTTGGAGAGATCCACCAGCTCCGTCCCATGCACAATATTTCCTCTTGCCATCTGTGGAGTTCAGTGGCACTGAAATAGCCTGAGAAACACCCTGTTTCTTTGCTCACTGGCCACTTAGCTGAGCCCTCATGCCCGAAGCTTTGCTCTGCTCCACATCCTTCCCCCCTTGAGCCCAGCAGCAAGCTGCTTAGACTCCTCTACTCTGCTCTGCTTAAAGGTGGTTTTTTCCCCTCAAGTCTTGTTCTACCTTTAATTAATTGTGATCTGTTATGTGGTGTTATCGCTTCAGGGAGACCATAAGCACCAAGAAAAGTGCATTAAGGCCAAACTGCATTTTCAAAGTGTTTATGCTTTTTCCATTTCCCCTCCCTCCCTCCAAAGCATCCAAGACCCTCTTTGGAAGGAGGCGTATTCCTGTGCAAGCTTTGAGCTGAGGAAAAGCTGAACTAAACATCCTCCTTCTAAGCATAAACCCCCCTCAGGGCTCCCCCATAGGGGATTTCCATATGGGACCCCATGACCAGAGGAAGAGTGAAGGAGGCTGCAAAGTCCATCCCATGCTTCCTTAGATGTGAGCCTTCCTCGCTTCTTATTTGCTTGCAATAGCCTACACGTTCAGTTTTAAAAGCTGGAAGCGGTGGTATATTTGGGGGAAGGAGGGTGGAGGAGGAGCACTCTGCTAAATACCCAGACTGGGCGCTGCGCAATGAGCCCAAATGCTCGTTTTGTGCTTCCTGCAACCGAGGATGCTGTTGAAGCCATAAAATCTTTAATCCTGCAGGTGCTTGAAGCTGGTGGTTGGGGTTGTCCATGCCTGTGGTCAGATTTCCCATAACTGCTTGTATTGGCAGCTCTGGCCCAAAATGTTTTTGTCCACTTTGTGCTAGGGCTGCTCCTCAGAAAGGTGGAGGGCCTCCACTTTGCAGAAACGATGGTCCTCGCCCTGCACCCAAATGTTAATGATAGAGGTTGCATGTGGCCATGACATGCACAGGCTGGAGGAGGCCAGAAGTGATGCTGCATCCATCAACACAGAAAACTCTCCAGCAAGCAGGAGATGTGACCCCTGTTTCGTGCTGGAGTGAGATTTGGAGCATTTGGGGGCAGCAGACATCCTTATTGGCATTTACAGCTCTTTGCACAGCAGGGCCCTGGCCCATGGCTGGTTATGAGGAAGGCCCACAGGGCTCCTGTGCGAGGAGCATGGCTTTATTTCCCTTCAGAAAGGGGCCCTGCCAACACCAGCATGGTGGCTGCGTTCCAAGCCCATACTGACAGCCAGCCCAGGGTGAGCAGGAATGAACTTCCCACGGCGGGTTCCTGGGAAATGGCAAGGACCAGCTTTTTGTCTCTGCCTGGCAGGCAGAGCACGGTGCATGAAAAAGAATGCTCTGGATGCTGGGTTTCCAACAACTACCCTCCCTCGAGCTGCTCGCTCAGTCCAGTGACGGGTCATCGTGGGCTGCTTGAGCCGCTAAGCAGGAGCAGGCGTGAGGCAGGTCCCGTTCGGGTGTTCAGCCAAAAGTGACTTCAAGCAGAAGTCTCTGAGCGTTCTGGTGTTTAGCATGGTCAAGACAGGGTTTACGAAGGCTTCTTTAGCCATCTCTGATGCTGCTTGCATCGGTTGCACCTTTTACCAGGTGAATGCAAACAGGAGGCCCCATGGGAGATGCTGAGTGTAGTGATATCCTGAGTGAAATAGCCAGGGCAGGACTTGTGTGTGCATCTGTATAAAAAAGCATGGACACAGACAACTTCTTCCATTAATCTTAGCTTGTGCACCATGGTCTGATTGCACATGGAATAGCAAAATTCGCTCGAGCTCTGAAGGTGGCTGTGTGCCCATCCTGCCGCAAGCCGTCCCCAGGCAATGTCCCTCCCATCTCTTCTGCCACCTCTCTGTCCTCCTCCTGCCACTCTGGGTTTTAAGGTCATCCATCCCCAGCAAACAGCCTGGCATCCCCAGGCCGTGCATCTGAGCAGCCACTGGGTAAACTGGAAACAGCAATGGATGTGGCTTGATGCTGCTGAAGCAGCTGTCCTTACCAGCAAGGCACTGCCCATGGTACTTCCAGCAAGGCTTGCCATGACTTTCTTCCTCATCCTCACACCTCCTTCTTTGTCCTCAGCTACTTACAACATCAAAGCCCTGAAGTCTCCACTCCGCCTTTCTCAGGAGATCTGGTTTAGCCGTCAGTGAAGGATTTACGCCGTGATAGGAGGCTCGCTGCTGGCTGTAGGAGTAAGTCTCACAGATATTAACCATATCGGGATCAAAGCCCTGCTGGATTGCCTCCTCCTGCCCAGCTGGATCTTCCCTCCTTTCCTGCCCCGTCCTTTATTCATTTACAAGTCCTGTGAAGTCCCGACGCAACATCTGATTTCCATCCAGTTGGACAGTAAACTGACATTTTTCTCACGGTCTCTGCTCTTGTGCTTTGGGTCTCTGCCAAGTACTCCACATCTTTAACTTGCCCTTTTTTTTTTTCTTTCAGATTGAGTTGTCCTGGTCCTCCCTCCCTCCTTCCCCCCAGCCTTTAAAGGAAGCAAAATAAAAAGGTCAACAAGAAGAGCCGGGTTCCTTCCAGGACTCCCTAGGGATGAAACCGCTCCCCTCCCTCCCTGCCAAGCGTCACTGAGATGGCAGTCCTGGTGACGCGGCTGCTCAGCTCTCTGCTCAGCAAGTGGAAAACCTGGCCGCTGGTGCCTATAAAAGGGGGCTGCTCTCCCTATCCCTCCTACTTTGCTAAGGGCCCTGCTGCCACTCAGTCACGAGTCACTTCCCCCCGGTCACTTGTCAATGCCAGACAGGTGCACCTGATATTTCTGTTTCCCAAAATTCCGGGTGACCGCCCTCATTTTGGTGGGCAAGTGGGTGTTCCTCTCCCCATGGTGCAGCAGGCAGTGGTGTTTTGCTGCTCATCCACTTCCAGCCGTCATGGGAAAGCAGAGTGAATGCAACGTGTGTCCTCAAACTCCCTTCCTTTCCCACAGCCCAGTGCCTTTTTGCTCTCTGCTCCATTGACTGGCAGGGTGGGAAGGTGAGAGGAGCACATCCTGCTTTCCCTGTCCCCAAACCTCTTTCTCCCCAGTATGTTGTCCCTTTGACACCATCTGGCCAGCTACAGATACAGGGCTGTCAGCAGAGATGCTGATCCAAGCACCAAAGCAGTGGCCCCAGTAACCGAAGCACCACGGTGGTAGAAACTAATGCTCATAGCAAAACCTTGCAGCTGGCACCAAGACAGTTTCCCCAAAATAGCCCATGGTATCTTAGAAAAACAACCAACCACAAGAGCACCCTCTACTCCCGCTAACCGCTGTCATTCAAGAGCACGTTGTGGTTAGGGCTATGCTAATGATTTGCACTGAATTGCAGCACTGTGCCCACTTTCTTCTGCTTGGACACAACCTTGAAGCAGAGTAAATCTGAAGTTGTGGTGAAAAGATCTTTCTGGACCAGCTTCATTTGGGCAGGTCTCATGGCTGCTTGTGGTGACCCCCTTTCAAGCCCAATGCAAAGACTTTAGAGCAAAGAGGAACCAGCATGAGCATTTGCTGGCTTCTTCCTCTCTCATCTGCCACGCCGCTGCATCACTTTGTCTTATCACTTCAAGTATAATGCAGTTATTAAGTACTGCTGGGGTGCCAAATTCATCTATCCAGCAAAAATTGAGCTTTGTTTGCTGCCCCACTATTCTCCTTAGCGTTTCTTCAGTCCCGCGCAGATGAGTCACTCCTAAACCCACAGCCGATGGAGAAGTCATTGGAAATGACTAAGCACTTTAGGAAACGAGCCCTCCGGTTTCTTGGGCGGCAGCTTTGGCTGTGCTTTCACATCCCAACACCCATCTGCCATCGCAGCGGTGGGCTAGCGGGGCTCTGCATCCCCTCCTCACGCACAGGCCTGTGTGTACAAATATGCTTTTGTGCAAAGACTTGTTTTGATCCCAGTGAACTTTGTTCTTTCTTTATTTCCTCTGTAGGAAGCAAAGTCCCTTGGGTCAAAAGGGCTCCCTGTTTTACACAGAGGAAGTCTTATTTCAGCATAGATATACAACCTTGCCATCCGGACCTGACTGATTTTTCTAGGAAAAATGATTGATTTTTAAATTGCGTCATGATTTGAAGCAGCAATAGGAGCCTTTACATAAGCAGTTGAACACTAAGCTTGCCCTCAAGTTTTTATTAAGGGCACAGTGAATGTCACCGGTCAGTAACGACTTAGGGTAAAGGCTACTCAGCTCTTTAGGTTGGATGTTTTCAGCTCCTGCTCACGCAGATGTCTATTTGAAGCCACGTAATTACAGAAATGTCTGCCATGTTACAAAACAGCAAAAAAATTCACTTTATTTTTCTTTTGAACTGGACTGTTTGGTTTCTGTATCCCAGAGGTCAGCAGGAATTTGCTAAGAGAGAAACAAGTGCATTTGGATGGAATTGAAAAACATCATTTTTTCATTTTCTTAATTGACAAAAATTCTTAAATGTGCTGGATATATGACCTTACCTCCTCTCCTCACTCAAGTTCTCCCCGTATGGTTGAGACAGGTTTGTGGGGGGCCATCACGGCACCCTTGCCCCAGCCTCTGCGTTGGCCAGTCTTACTGCAGCGTCGAACAGGCTGCTCTCAACGTTTTCCTTGATTTTAGGCAAAATTGCAAAGGCAGTGGGTTTCTTCCTTCTCCTAGCTCTCATCCTTTCAGGAGACGCTGTTGGACTTGCACGTGATGCTCAAAGAAAACTTCAGGACTCTTAAGCCTGACTTGTTTCTTTTCCCTCCTTCTTGTGGATCAGTTTTACTTCTTTCTGCTGTGGTGCATGAAATCGCTCTTTTCCAAACAAGAAGGCTGAGCTTTATGCAGACATCTGGGCACTTGAGCACTTGCCCTGAAATTGGGGGGACCTTGGTGCCTACCTGGGCAGTTGGCTCCTGCACAGCACCTTGGGCTATACCAGCAGTGTTATCTGATGTCTTCTGATTTTAATATATCATCAAGAAAGTCTTTTGGCTGTGCCCTGTGGAGACTGAAGGGAAAGGCAGCGTGGGTAACGCTGGAGGAGTGTTGCTTCCCACCCAGGCAGGTAGGTGAGGCAGCTGTGAGATGCACCCAGGCAGCTGTGAGATGCCAGAGCACCGTGGCTTAACAACGTCTCTGCTTAATTACCAAGGTGTTTATAGACAGAGGAGCCTGTCCCTTCACCTTCTTTGCCTGTTGTCCTCCTTTTGTGAACATTTGTGGAGTCTAGACAGGCCTGGGACCCACACATACAGCTTCTCCTCATTTTTAGCTGTCTGGATAAAAGCCGTGAGGCTCTATGACTCACTCTGCTCCCTTGCATAGGAGGAAACTTTCACTTATTGCCTCCCTCTGTTATATCTTCTTCATGTAAAACGAGTCCTACTGGAATGGAGCGGCCCCCAAGCTTTGCCCTGCTGTAGCTGGTTAGGATACCAGGCAACCCTCCCTTTTTCCATCTTCCTCCCCCCCTCCCTCACCCGTTCCCCCCCCCG
>WHYT01017082.1:153672-177557 GCA_009806455.1 Tetrax tetrax | reverse complement strand
ATTGCATCTGGGCCGCATTTCTGCTCCATGAGGACACCTGGAGGTTGTGCCATGGCTCCAGCATGACTGGAGCTTGGTTTGCGTCTGAAACAGAAAAAATAATAATAATAATAATAAATAATAGTAATAATAGTAATAGTAGTAGCAATGAAGAAGAAGAAGAGGAAGAAGAAGAAGTAAGGAGACAAGAGAAGAACCTGAAGCAAAATGCTGGAGGAACACAGCACACTAGGGTGAAGTTGCATTTCAGCCCATTGTTTTTATCAGTTATTAGAAGTGTAAATCTGAGCTTGAGATGCTTTTCAGTAGAGAGCTGCTCAATGTACCTAAAAGGCTGGTTTTCAACAGCCCTCTGATGTTGATTCTCTGATGCCTGATACAGGCTGGGCTAATCTACAGCCTTTCCCTGAGTGGAGCTATTGGTAGAGTAATTTTTTTTCATTTCATAACAACCCACCACTCTGTGAAAACCTGCAGAGCCTTAATAACAGCCTCGGAGAGCACTACCCTCTGCAGTGGCTTGCTGAAATTAGGCAAGAAGTGCCCCAACTTAGTGGGGACAGCAGGACCGTGCCAGCAGGTACACCCCGGAGAAGCCATAAGGGTTCCAAAGAACCCTTTGGAACCAAAAATGAAGGCTGAAGCTGATGTTCCCCTGGACTCAAAGCCCTGCAAAACAGTGAGCAATGAGGTCCCTCCTGAGACATGTAGAATAAGAGTCAAAACCTTTGGGTTTTGGGGGTAGAGGTGGTTTCAGCCACATGCTGATTGTGTTGTGTTCTTTACAATTTTAATTCAGCACTTTAAAAATAGTTCCCGTGATGATGGAGCACACTGTTGGGAAATGTCACTCGCTGTGTGACATGGCAGACGGAGATTTATATGGTATTACGTCATGATTTTAATGGGTTCTGCCTAAAACGGGACTCGGTGATAAAAATCAAACCCCATGCACTGTACAAGGTTACAGCAAGCATTGGACTCCCTCTGGCAGAGCCTTGCAAGCAGAGGAAATTAAACTTGGTGACAGCAAGAAGACATTGCAGCAGTAAAAGCTCAAAGCACATCACCAAAAAGTAACATGGGACTTTGCATGAAAGACTTCAAGGCTATCCTGGGCAGGATGAGCCCGTGGTCCTGTAAGGGTGTGTCCCAGGGTACATCTCCCATCCCTCGAGGGATGTTGCAAAGAAGGGGTTAAGAAAAGACTTACTTTGGTTGCAGACAAAGCACTAGCAACTGAAAATAAACAGGCAAGACATCAGCTCCCATTAAGCTTGAAATAAAATGCAGGATTTGGAAAAAAATAGTTGTTTGTTTCAAGCACAGCTTCAAGGGAGGTAGAAAAACCTTTCATCTCCCAAGTCTCTTCAGTGTAGCTTTCAGTTTCAGGCGTATGTCTTGTTGTGCATAGATCTTAATATAGTTGTTTTCTTATAAGCTCCATGCAAAAAAAAAGCTTGCCTGCCTCATCTGTAATAACAGCCGAGATTTGATTTGATACATCTAATTACGGTGGATGGCACAACCTTAGTCACTAATAAATGTGTGAGGAACACATGAATAAATGAGCTATTAAACTAAAAAAAAATAAATAATCCAGCTCTGAGAAGACAACAAAACAAGGATGAAAGCCTTTCCTGAGACACTTGTGTGGCACTCATGGCACTGGAGGGACAGCCTCACGCCTGCTCACTGTGGGTCACAGCTCATACCACAGGTGGTACACGATGTGTGGGCTCAGGAGGTGACAGAGGCAGTGGTCCAGCGGCGCTCAGGAAGTTTTCCTTTGAGGTATATCGCTCCATCCCCGTCTACGTGATCTGTAATTCCTAACGCCTTGGCAAGCTGGAGCCTCCCATGAACATGAGCCCCGATGACAATGGAGATGGATTTTTTCCAAAAATATTTGGTTCAATAAAATGCCAATAAGCAATACGATGGTTTTGAGCTGTTTTCTCTTACTCTGAGTCTCTGATTTCAAAGCCTTTTTTTTTTCTCTTTAAACATACATAGATTGCTTTAAAGATAGAGCAGCATTTCCCTGCTCAGCTAATTAAAGCCCCAAAATTTGTGTTTGACGTGTTAATGCAAAAGGCTTGTCCGGTCCTTAATGTGCACAGAGATAACTCGGTGTTGCAGCACTTTGATCACGCCTGGGCATCTCTGCAGCAGCGGCACTGGCTCCCACTGCCCTGGTGCCAGCCCTGGCAAGGAGGGAGGCTACCCAGGGAGGGAAACGACCTCTGGCACCCAAAAGACACCCCACCTTGGTTAAAAGGTGTGGTGGGTGCGAGTCCTCCTGCACTGGTGGGTGCTGGTTGGTGATGACCAGCCCTGGGCGCAGAGCGGGGATCTGGTGTGAGGCTCTGCTTCAGTGGATGGAGGAGCAGATGATCCCAGCCGGAATACCCCTAACCCAAGGCCACATCATCCCTGTTTCTCTTCCCTTCCTACCAAAGCATCCGTGCATGATTCCTGCCTGCTCTTCCTACTCTCAAAACACATGTCCTATCTCCTTATGTGAATTTTGGGGATGACACCCTTGGGAAAAGTGTTCAGGATGGGTACCAATGTCATCGATGCCAGATGGGTGGAGAGCATTCATATTTTTACCCAGCAGGGTTGGAAAGCAAAATACATATGTGGTAGCTAAAGGGATAATTTCTTTGACGACAAAGAAGGTGAGCCATGAGTGCCCAAGGGGATGTGGGATCCATGGGACCACGGGCACAGCTCTTACTCTGATGTAGGAGGGGTTGATGTGGCTGTAATGGGGAGAGGGAAGAGGGAGGACAGCAGCAACAAGATTATGCGTTCATGGTGAGACGATAGGATCCCACAAGGCAGATTTAGGGACCTGGGTGGTTGATGATGCGGGTGGGGTGAACACTGTCCTGTGGTTGGGTTGGTGGCATGAATACCATCCCTCAGACAACCATCAGCAGGATTAGACCATGGCACTTGGGCTGTTTGGGCAGGGGGCTTTACTGGGGAGAAGAGGAACATGTAGAGGAAGGAGAAGAGTGAGCAGACTGTTGCATGTAAAAAAATGGATGGGGACAAATTCAACCAGACCTGAAGAAGTCATCAGAAATATTGTCTGAGGGAGGCTTGTGGTGGGGGGAAGAGGCAGGGAACCTGTTGCTGCTTGGGGGAGCACTCTGGAGGAGCCAGCAGCCTTGGGGGTAGCAGGACCTTAGCTTGCCCCTCTAAAAAAAATAAATTGCACCAAGTCCTTGCCCTCACTGGCTGTGCTGAGACTCCTAGGGTCCAAACAGCTGGCCAGGTGAAAAGAGCAAGTGAGGTCCACTCATCGCTCTTTCCTACTGCTCCTCATGCCTGCGACAGAGCTGGGAAACTGCCCGGTTTCCAGCCCCTGAACATGAGTCCATCATCCCCCAGTGGTTAATTCATCCATCAGCCCTTGAGGCTTTTCCCCTGCTCGACCCTGCCTCAACGGCAGCGAGCAGAGTGCAGCTCCCCATCACTTCTTCCAGTTTCGCCTGCTCCAACCCAATCTGTTTTGCATTGATGCAAGAAAAAAGCTGCACAAAGTTTAGAAACAATCCCCTCCGGTTATTTCCAGCTACTCTGAAGCTGTTTGAAACCATACACCAAGACCTTCTGGTGCTGCTTTTTCCCTCTACTCCTTTCATTTTTTGTCCTTGCCTCCACCTTGGTGGCCTCTTTCTCCATCCCTCCAGTCGGATGAACCACAGCTGTGCTGCATCCTGGCCATACATCCAGAGCTGCTGGGAGGGTGCAGCCCCCATTGCGAACCTCCAGCTTCCCAGGCAGCACCTCCTCAGCCAGGCAGCAGCACGAAAAGCCAAGCCCTGCAGCGAGAGTGGCAGCAGGGTGGAAAGAGCGGCTGCTGTGTTCAAGAAAAATTAGCAAATTCTCTGCTGAGACTGAGAATTTTCTCCCCCTGCTTGAATGCTTCAGTCAGCTGTAATAATAATCATATATTATATTATATTATATTATTATAAGTTTAGACGCTGCAGTGACCACGGCATGAGTGAGGCATAGAATCATAGAATCACAGAATGGTTTGGGTTGGAAGGGACCTTTAAAGGCCATCCAGTCCAACCCCCCTGCAAGGAGCAGGGACATCTCCAACCAGATCAGGTTGCTCAGAGCCCCGTCCAACCTGGCCTTGAAAGTTTCCAGGGATGGGGCATCAACCACCTCTCTGGGCAACCTGTTCCAGTGTTCCACCACCCTCAGTGTAAAAATTTTTTTCCTAATATCTAATCTGAATCTACCTCCCTCTAGAAATCCAGAAGAAAGCTTCACTGTTGGTTTTCTCCTTGCCTTTGAATGGTGGCAGGAGCGTTTTCACCTCCCATCCTGCTGTTGTGTCTGAAAACTCAGCAGAAAAGCCCCAGCTGCTTGCTAACGTCTTCTGGCTCAGTGCTTGGCACATTCAAGAGCCGGTCCAGCAGTTCTCAGGGACCTGCTTGTTTCTCAAGGAGTCCCAGCATCTCTGGGTGGGGAAATGCTGTGTGATGTGCTGCACTGAGGGGATCTCCTTCCTTCACTGAGAAGCAGGAAAGCACTTAACAAAAAACGTATGTCTGATGTCTTTCCTGCAGGCATAAATTCTCCAGACGGGCTGTTTGCTCACTCTTTCTCACATCCTTTTATTCTGGAGGTTAAGAAATATTATATTTTTATCTTCTCTGTCTTCTATCCCCCCTCATTCTTGGCCCTACGCTTACTATCAGTAGCCTGTGCTAATAAATAATACAGCATCTGTCCAGGCAGTTGTTTGCGGTCTGACCTTGAGTGATGGATCATGTTAATGGAAAGGTTGAGCCGAACGCGCTTGGCTCCCTTTCGTGCAGAAGAGCCCTGCCAGTGTCCTCTGTGAGCGATGCTCCATCCAGGTATCGATCCCGTATCAGAGGTGATAGTTGCTTGAAGCGACATTTTCCCACCCTGTGTGAGCATCCTGGCTTGGCACCCAGAGAAAGCGGATGGGGCTTAAGGGAATAAAACCTTGGAGATTTAAGTATATGCCTAAGGTTTAACAAGTGCTTAAGTGCATTCCTGAACCTGGGCCTGAGGGAATGATGTTATTGTATTGCCTTTGTGGGATTGCCATGTAAATGTTCATGTAAATCTTTCTGGTCGCTCCCAGAAAGCAGTAAGGGAAAGGGCCATATGCACGAGTTCATACCCACGTGCATGCTGATGCTCAGGAGGGAAAAAGCCATCCAGGCTCGGCAGGCTGGGGGGAAACCTCCCACCGGCTGCACAGGGCTCCCCAAAAATGCCTGACATGCATGCCACACAGGCACGGCGGCTGCCACTTTAGACGCTGGGTTAAAGGAAAGTTTCAGGGAAAAATAAAGTCAGGGTGAAACTCATTGTTCAAGAAATAAAATTACGTGCAGAACAGGGCCACAGCCAGAAAATAGTTTCCATGCAAAGGGTAAGAAATCCCCAAATTAGTAAAGTGTGTCATTGTGCCCTCTTTTTCATGCTATGTGGCTTATGTTGATATTTTTCCGTAACAAATAACTTTTTAAAAACCCACACTATTAAAATTAAAACCTTTCAAAAAATGCTTTTAAATATCTTTGCTTTTGAAATTATCTTTGTTTTTAAAAACCACTTCAATCCTAATTGAAACTGGAGGAAAAGTTGGTTTTCGAGGGTTAAATGGCTTGGCAACAGAGTGAAACAACTTGCTTCAAGTTATATACAAGTGCCTGAGCCAAAACAAAGAATTTGGGTTTGTTGGGTTTTTTTTTTTTGCATTGAAAAAGTTAAACCAAGCCCAAGACAGGGGTTGCAGCACCAGAGGAAGAGGGGGAAGAAGACTCTCTGAGCATCCCAAGAGTTTTTCTGCAGTTGGGGAGTTTTCGCACAGCCACCTGTGGACGCTTTCCAGCCCAATAAACTACAGCAGCTGTGATCTCAAGTCAACCCTGATCACCTTTTAAGTGTTTTTTTTCTGCTATCTTGACATGTATCATTTATTACCAGAGCTCCCATAACAACATTTTGAAACCTGTCCTGCTGAGTCGATCCCCAGTTGAGATGTTCAGGGGTTGGGCACTTTGGCAAGGGGCCACATGTGCTCACGTGCCCTCCAAACTCAATGAGGAACGACAGCCTGTCCTCTGGAAATGCTCCTTTGAAATGGCTTTAGAGTCTTCAGTGAATGCAGGAGGAACAGGAGGCTTTGAACGTGTGAGCATCCCATGGCAGGACAGATCTATTTAAGGTCTATTAAGATCTAACAGCAAGTGCAAAGTGCATCTTTCTCCCCTCTCTCCCTAAGGGAAAGGATGAAAATCCATCACACCCCCTCCACAATGAAATGATGGATAGCATTGAGGAGGCTGTGAGCGATGACTTTTCTTGCAAAAGTTATTTGGAGCACCTCTTCTGCTATTGCAGCTGAAATCAGCCCAATGGCCTTCGCTTTAAATTTGGTGTTTGACCAGCAGTGAGGTCCCCTCAGGACTCACCAGCCCACACAGGAACCATCAATTTTTAAAGTCTCATTTTCTATTACAGGGCTCCTCAAACCTCCCTCAGTGGTCAAATTTTCTTCAGAGTATTTGAAGTTTTCCTCTTGCTACCTGGTGAATTATTTGGGCATTCACAGCATGATTACTTTTCAGCTTTTGGTGGCCTCCACCACTGCTTTGCAAGCCCTTTCATGCTCTTTACACATATCATGCTTTTTTCTGCATGCAATATTACCAGCCCCACCAGGTCTCCAGATACTGGTGTGCACCAATGCGTATGTAGAGGTGTGAGGTGTCCTTGCTTTGAGAATAAAGTGCAGCAAGAAATATCTGTCCTGGCAACCTCCGAGTCCTTCCCCCGGAGGACTCCCAAGCTATTTGAAAGGATGCCATACAAGACGGCACCAGCCTCTTCCTCTGGTTATTGTTGGGACTTGCCAGTTTTGTCAAGCAGGAAATATTTCAGAGGCATATGGAAATCGTTCCTGAACTTCAGTACATGCTTGAAGCATGTGAATTTTCCTACCGACTACTTCCCTCAGCCACCGCCTCTCGAAATGCCAGCTAATCCTGTCTTCAGGCAAAGCAACCCCCTCCCGCCGCCTTTTGCAATGGGAAGCAGATCCCTGCCTGCCCTCAGACTTCCCTCTGTTACCATAACTCCTTCTCTCCCCATTAGAGCTGTTTTCTTTAAATACTGTGGAAGAAGCACTTGATTTTTGGCTCACCCTTACCTAACGCTCAGCTTTCTCCAAACGCCCATTCCCAGACAGTGAGAGCCTCTTCTGTGTAGGGCACGGTGGCCAGGGGCAAGGGATGGGCTGTATCCTGCCACGGTGCACAGGGCAGTCCTCAGGGCTTGTCCCCAGGCTGGGCGATGGCTTTCCTCAGTGGCGTCACAGGGGAGGGTTTCAGAAACTGCCCAAAGACTCCGTTTATTTGGAATGACTGTGTATGGAGACAAACGCTGGCAGCATCAGGCACCCGAAATGCTTTGCCTGTGGGTTTTGTAGGTGTTGCTGAGATGAAGAGATGCAACACACTGAGCGACTCACACATGGAGGAATTAATGCCTGGGTATTCACAGGGAGTAACCCCACCATGAAATGTGTTTATGTATGTGATGCATTTACGGCTTCTGTAAACCATTTTCAGAGCTGCAGAAGAAATGATTTTGGGATGCTTTGCGCTGAAGCCTGCTTCTCCATGGTGATAATTTCATGTTACTGCTGTGCTCGGTGATCCCAGCTTTGAAATAATTCTAGTTTTCAGATGCAGGACCTGTGTTTGTACCAGCGATGGGGGTGTGTTGATTGTTTCTTAATGGTGCCCTCAGCAGACATACAAATCTGGGGGCTGTATCGCATGGCCGATTCCGATGCCTACTGAATGCTGCCCTTTGGAGAAGGGCTTAGCTCATGCTCAGCCCAGAGGGATTAAGGGAATTAGCTGTTGCGTTGCTTTGCATTCTTCACCCAGAACAGCTTGTTCAGCATCGCAGACAGTTCACAAGAAGATATAGACCACGTCTTGAGGAGTTTCCACCCTGCAGCCCTGACTTTGCTTGGTACCAATGACTATTAGCTGTAATTTGCTGTAAGGACACTAGCTTTTTGTTAATGGATCAAGTCTCCAGGTCCCTCAACCTCCTAAACCAAGACCAGAGACATCTCTGGGTCAATAAGACAATTCCTCACTTTTGAAGCCCAGTGGTGACTTAAGCGTCATATACTCCAACCCCAACACTTCTGATCTTGGACAGGCAGCAGCTGAGGAGCCACCAAAGGTTGGGGTCCTTGGGTCACACAGACAGTGGCTCAGATGTCAAGCCCCTCAGATGGTGCGTTGGCTGTGGACCAGGCTGGAGGACTGGCTCCAGAAGGAAGCAGTGTGTAAGCAGTGCAACCCAGTGTGAATGGATTCAGCTCCCATCCCCTTCCAGTGTCTTGGCATTGCTTCAGTGCCTCTGCACTTCCATCAAGAGGCCACGTCATGACTCCACAAGTGTCTGCACTGACATCTGCCAAGCAAGGTGCTAACTAGTGTGGTTAAAGGAATCCAGAGCTGGCCCTAGGCGTGCAGAATCTCTGCATTTGACTAGAAATGCGTAATGTTTTTCACTGTGTCATGTGGAAAATACCTCCCAAGATCTGATACCTCCATCCCATCTTGTCCCTCTCTGACCTGACTATGAGGGTTACAGGAGCTCTGAGGCCCAGAAGCAGCTAGTGAAACACCAACATTGTGACCTGAAATGCAGATTGTGTGGTGCCAGAGCTGTGCTTGCAGATGCAGCACCATTAAGAGGTAGGAGAAGAAGCCAAGTAGCCCAAACTGGAAAGCAGGCCCACTGTCGCCGTGGTCAGTTTGCAAGGCTGGCTGCCGTGCAATCTCTGCTTACGCAGGATGTAAAAGACCGGGTGTCCTGCATACATGCAATAGCACCCAATTCACTTATTCATGAGCGCTCAGTGAGTTTGTGCTTTTGCATCTGAAATAATTCATGCCTAAGTGCTCAATTGATTGATGCATGAGCACCTGAACAACTTACACATGAGTGTAGGTGTGTTAATAAGTGCTCTGTGGAAAAAGGAGGACCTTGGTGGGGAACGAGCAGCTCGTAGTGCTGAGCTGGGGAGATGGAGCAGGAGAAATGAAGTTGGTGACTCTGGAGAGTGGAACTCTGGGAACACATTTGTAATGGGCATGTATTCGAACCACCATAGTGACCTTGGTTTTGTGTTGCAGGTGCAAGGCCTGACATTTGTAATAAGTGCAAGGGGTGGAATTCGCGATGGCTTTGGCCTTCCTGGCTAAGTGTTTTGCAGGAGCAAGGTATGAAGTTTGCAGTAAGTATTGCATTCAGGGTTTTACAACATTAACCCCTCCAGCCTGGTCCATAGGGATAAGAGGTGAAGTCAACAGAAGTGCGTATATTTGGACTTTGATAATGTTAACCCTGATAATCTAGTCCGTTGTGCAACGGGTGGAGCTCCTAACAGATAAAAGTTTGGGCCATGATGCTGATAACTCCCGGACTCTGGTTCCCAGGGGCAAGGAGGGGAATTTTAGTGAGTGTATGCACACGTTGCTTCAGCGTTAATCCCTCTGTCTTGTCCGCCGGGAGGAAGAGCGGAGCTTGTAACTGATGTGTGTTAAGATTGTGACGACGTTGAAAGTAGAGTTGATAATGGATTTGTGTTTGAACACCTTTTAAGGAGGAGCTTCAAGGAGAGGAACGAGTTGGGCATGAACTGCAGGGATTACCGCATTCACCCATGGGCACTAATTAGTTCACACAGGAGCACCCAATGGGTTCATGCGTGAGCAACCAATTTGTGCATGCATGAGCACCCCATTAATTAATGCATGAGCACCCAGTTAGTGCCTGCATGAGTACCCAGCTGATCCATGCCTGGACAACCAATTAATGTGTGCATGAGTGTCTGATTAATTCACACATGAGTACCCTTTCAGCTTGTGCATGAGTACCCGTAAGACTTGTGCATGAGCACCCAAATGACTCATGCATGAGCACCTGATTAGCTCATGCATGGGCATCCAATTAATTCATGCATAAGCACCAAATTAATTTATGCATGAGCACCCAAGTGGTTCGCACTTGAGCACCCAAACAGTTCTATATGCGACAAGATGTTTGTGTCAACCGGCAATAAGATAAATGAAGTCAAAACTCCCCAGATCGAAACTGTTCTACCTTCAGTGCTGCTGACCCCTGCTCACCTAGTCACAGTGCAGCATCACATAGGACCTGTCACCAGGCCATGGATGTGGGGTAGAAAGAAGGAGACAGAGGCAAGTTTTGTCCAGATGGTGACGCTGGGATCATTACCTGGCTTGCTCTGTAAGGAGGCTCCTGCAGCACAACAGCTGGAGCCAGGACCTTTGGTAGCAACCCCTTCTTCCCACCTTTTTTTGCCCTCTAAGCGGCTCCCAAGATGAGTTTGGTGGCACATCCCGCTGTCTGAAATGCTTTACAAGCCTCCTCAGTCTGCACTTTACAGGGAAGGGTATGAACTCCAGGTGCAGGCTAATACGTTCTTCAAACAGCAAGCTCTGGAGTTTTTGTGGCTGCCAACTTTCAATTGCTTTGTGGTGAGGACATCAAGAGAGATAACCTGTCATTACCCGGCCACTCAGAAACTGGCCGTTGGGCCAAGATCTGAGTTTTGGCTACTGTGGTTTTTAACTCACAGACCATGGCTGCCTCTGCCCCATGAGCATCGTATGGGGGTCAGCTAGTTCACCTGGGGCTTTCCGCGTGGCACAACACAGCACAGGATACTCCACCGAGGTAGATGTTGGGTCAGATGGCCACTTTCTTGCTCTCCGCAGACAGGTGGAGGGTGAAACTGCTGGCTCAGGCAAACAGCAACCCACAGTGAACCATCGACACTGGCCTCTATTTACCTGTTTGTGTGTTGCTGAAGATGCTACTTATTTGGTTGTCGGTTTTGTTCTGCATTGCATGACCTAGCAAACATAAATAATTGACTGTGGCGGGGATTAAATGACAAATAATAACCAGGTAAGTGGAGGCATATTTGCACAAGAAAGAGGGAAAGTAGGTGGTGCCGATGTTGGAGGCATTAAGTCGGGTTAGGAGCAAACCCAGTGCAAAGCCCCATTCTTTTTCTTTATTTTGGTGATTTTTCTTTACTTCTGATTCCCACTGATCTCGGATAACTCAGGAAAACCCAGCTTAAGCTTAGCGAAGTGCTTACAGAGCTCTACAGGACCCATTTCAAAGCTCACGCCTCCAAAAACAGGCAGCGCTCCATGCAGACACAGACCCTGGAGGCCAAATCCTGCTTGGGGCTTTGCCACGGATGCTCCCAGACAGGGAAAACCAGTTTGGTGTGGTGGAGCCTGTGAGTGTCTCCCTTTGCCAGAGCATCCAGCTCAACTCAGCGAAGCAATGAGGCTCACTCACCATGAAGGAGGGAGGGGATGTGTGCTTGGGTGCTGCGATGGGTGCTCAGCCACTCCAAGGTGTCCCCTGCCATCCCCCTGCCTGTCCATGGATGGAGCTCTCTTGTCCTGGCATGGTCATTTTGGGGCTGGTGTTCCAGGGAAAGGTCCACTTGTGCCTTCAGCCCACCTTGTAGATGATGGCTATTACTTCAAAGATGTGATGAAAAATGCGCTCCTCTTCCGGCTCAAATGGCACATCTCATCTCAGGTCCAGGAAAGGATGTGGGATTCCTCTCTCTTGCATCTGCTGCCCACCTCAACCTTTTCCACTCCCCTTTCTTAATCTTTGTTATAGGAGAAAGATTGTGACTTCAAAGGAAAAAGTGATAGAGAAGCCTAGCTTTAGGAAATCTTGAAAAATAAATTAAAAAAAAAAGGTTTTTCTTTTCCCAAAGTCTAAACTAAAAGGTTTTCTAGTGTTGTTTTTTTAAAGTTAGGCCACTGCTCTGTTGCTCCAGACAGATGTGAGCTGGTCACAAGGGCTGACCAACCCTGTGCAGTCACTGCCCGGCTCCGGGATGGAGTGCGGGAAGGCAGCGGGCAGGCGGCTCTGCTTGCAGAGCAAGCTTTGCGAGAGCGCCCTGGTATCTGCTAAACACCCCTCTCACAGCTGAGGTCGAGGAGAGCTGCCAAAAACATTTTCTTTTTCCCCAAGCCAGATTTGCAACCATTCTGCTCGGGGTTTACCAAGCGCCGTGGCAGCGGGAGCTGGCGAGCCTTTCTCAAAAGAAAGCTCCACGGGGCCAGGTGAAGCTGAGAAAGGTCCGAAATTAAGAAACGTAATAGTAAAAGAAACCCACACCAGGGCAGTGACTTTAATGGAAATGAGCTGCTCTACTTTGCCCTTGGAAGTTTATGTCGTTTAAAACAATTGTAAACATGTCAGTGTACATGGATACGGTTTCTATAGCAGCACAGCAACAGTTAAGGGCTCGCTCCCAAACATACCCCAAAGGAAACTAAAAATAGTGTGTCTGATGTATCAAAATCTGTATATATATTCAGGAAGACATACAGAAACCAGGAGTTTGTAAGCCTCCATCGGATTTGTTTTTCCTCCCTCTTTTCTGAAGGGGGACTGGTGCTGGATCAAGCGGCAGCGCATGGAGAGGCATGAGGCCGGTGCTGTGCTGGCCGTCCCCTCCCTGGTCCTTCCCGGTCAGGGCCAAGCTGAGAGGATGCCTCATCCTCTCGTCCCCGCTCCAGCATGAACAGACCCACCGGCCAGAGGTCAGACCTGGGAGAGTTGGATAGCCTCTACCAAAGACAAATCCAGTTTTCTCCTTTCTGCTGTGTCCTCATTGACGCCAGGTTGCGAGAGAGGCCTGCGCGTGCCGGTCCTGCTGCCTCTGCTGCAGCCCGGAAACCAGTACAGTCGCTGTTTTTTACTGGCAGCACTGAAGGAGTCAGATACATGGCATACATCACGTACCACTTCCCTCTCCACAGCATGGCAGGGTGCAAAGTGGAGTGCAGTCACTGCAGTGGGGTGGGAAGGGCAGTGGCAACGGGGTGCAGGCTCATGTGTGTTTAGGACTCGAGGGTTTCTCTTTTGCCTTTGAAAGAGCAATTAAACAAGCTTGGGAGGCTTGTTACACTACAAAGCTGGGGCAGAAATGCCTCCTCACTTGGACAGCCTGGCCCAGGGTCCCACGTCCCTTTCTAGGGCGGCTTTTTCCTACCAGCATGGTCATTGGTAGCATCTGCTCCCGCAGCCCAAGGTTGCCTTTGAAGCAGAGGGAGTTGTGTTCTCATGATTTCACAGCAAGAAGGCGGCGGTAAACAGCCTTTCTGGGAAGGAGGGCGTGTGCTCCTCAAGAGGAGCCTTCAGAAACACTCCTATGGCTGCATGGGAGGGTTTTGCAGTGACAACATCCTTCTCGATAAGAGTGCAAAAGTCCATTGTGTTCCTAAGAGACCGTGTGTTGTGTGTCACAGCGAAAACCATGATGCACAACAGAGAAGACAGCCGAAATACAGAGCAGATACAGCACATTAGAGCCAGCACCAAGAAATTTAACTTGATGCAAAGGAAGGATTTCCAAGGTAGAGATAAGCACTCAGGACCTGCCATGGGCCATCTCTTCCCAAAAAACCGCGGAGTTATGTTACCTTTTTCCTATGCACTTTCACAGTCAGGAAAATACCAACTATAAAGGTTGAATGAAATGCAGGAATGCTTAAATCCCATGCTTCATAGTGAAAACGTCTCACTTCTTCCTTAGTTTCTTCTTTTTAAAGCATCAGTCATCTCATGGCAAAGTACAAAAGATGCAATGAGAGTTAAATGTCCAACAACCCCACGGCAGCGATGCCATACCCAGTGCATCATTCCTAAACGCAGCATCCCACCAGGCACTGGGAAGAGCTGCAGGCACAAAGAGCATTATTCATGCTCAATATCTTAACCAGCTCTACTCATGCTAAAATGATCCCGCTTTTATGATGTAAAACCTGTATGCTTTTTATTTATTCTTAATGATAAACAGGTGCTTTCCTATGTTTTAAACAAGCACTGCATGCCATTGCAATTAATGAGTGACTGGTCCCTGCTAATAAAATCTGCGTGAGTGGATTTATTGTGGGCATTAGTTTGCAAAATAATACCTGCATAAAGAGACGTTGCAGTGAAAGGCTTTTGGACTGTGGTCACTACCAGGGGAAAGTGCTTGCTAGCAGGCTGAAATAATCATCCTCTTCAGCTTTTGCGGGATTATAATCAGACAGAAGTGACAAGCGGCACTTAGCATTTCTGCAGCATCTTTAACTATAAAGCAACAGTATCTCGCCTCTCTGTCGGCTTTTATTTTGCAGAGCTCAAATTCCTCTGCTTTGACAAATGGCATCACTGAAAGTTTTGTTTCTGCGTTCCCTGAGCAGCATAACCAGTAAAATGGGAATCGCAAGCTGTAAACAGCATATTAAACCATAAGGAAAGAAGAATGAAGGAGCTGCATCACAGCACCTAATTGCCTTTGTGATCTGCCTGGAATTCTGTGATTTTTCTGCTTTTTATCGCCTGTTTAAGGCGAGTTAAGTGCTCTGCCGGGAAGGGCAACATGACCATGACGGTGGCTCACATGGCAGTGGGATGGGGTCTGACTTTCTCTCTGGCCACACAGCCCCACACTTTGAGCAGTGGCTGTTGCACCACATGTCCTTCTGCCTTTTGCTTTGCCCTTCCAGCTGTCACATCCCCTGCTTTTAGGATGTGACTACCCCCAGTGTGACCTGAATTTCTCTTTGTTTGGAGGAAAACAGGTGTTGAGGCAAGAACATCCCTTGGCTGGAGCCTGGTTACGGCACCAGCTATGTGTTTATGCAACAAGAGGTGTAGTAACCACTCCGTTCCTGAGCCAGCTGGGAAGATGGTGCCGTGGATTGAACTTCTTGACTTCACCTGGTCCTTCCTGCACATCATCCCCTCTTCCCACTTCCCTTCAGTCATCACCCTCAATGCCAAAGAGGGAAGCTCTCCCCACCCCAAGACATCCAGAAAAAGGTCATGCCCATGATCAGCGGGGTTAAACTGTAGTTTTGGCTTTGGGCTTGCATTCCCAGCCACCTCCATGCAGGGTATGCCAGAGAGGAGCCCAGACACACTGTCTCCCAGCTGATTTTACTCATGGGTTATTTAAAGCAGACATTGATAGCTCTGCAGTCGAGGCAGCTGAGTGCGGCCGCCAGTGGCTAATGAAGGTGAATGTCAGGAGTCATCATCGAAATGATTAGTATAATTAAACTGAGCTGTGAAATGCCAGCGTGAGCAGCAGCAAAGTCCCTCTGACAGGAGGTTTGCTTCACTGGATTGAAAACTAGATCCTCCCTTTGAATCTCCTTGTGCTGGTTTTCCTTTGCATCAGCCCTCTTGTCCTGACGCAGTCGCTGAGAGCTGCCTGCATCCTGGCATCTGCTCTTGCTGTGGCCGTTGGCGAGCAGCTTAATTTTTTTCAGTCTCGCTTCCCCGAGCTGTAAAGCACAGATGAAAATATTTAGCTGCCTACCTGGCAAAGCTGATGTGCAGATTAATTAATATTTCTCAAGTGCCTTGAAAATTGCCAAGTATTATTGCTACATAACAACTGTTGCTACGTACAGAAAATTCCTGTTGCCGGATCCAGGCGTGGACACCGCACCTATGTTTCCTGGCCTCGCAGAGGTCAAAGCCTGGCACGTCAGCCAGAAAAATCCTCCTTTTGGCCTCTCCAGGACTTTGCTCATGTTGCTTCTGCACCACTTATTATTAAACTGGGTATGTCAGGCAGTGCAAGACAACACCATCAGATGCATCTGTGTGCCCCATCCCAAAGCAACACAAGTGGTGGTTTCTGTCAGTGCCAGAGCTGGCAGACCAGGCTGCATCAGCGCACAGCTCCCTCCTGCCAGGATTTGCTGGGCTGCTGATGCCAGGTGGTCCCGGAGCAAGCCCATTTTCCCTGGCTGATCAGGAACAGCATCAACACCTAGTCCTGAAAAGCTGCTTGGCTCCTGTTGTGGAGACAGCAAAGCAAGGGCGGACCCGCCAAGCTCTGCAGGCTGCGATACCACACCTTAGTATACAAGTGACTCATGAAGTGCTCAACAAGGAGATGGCTTCATTTCTCTTCCCCTTTTACACAACCAGGGTATGAGTTTTTTAAAAATCCCATGTTTTCCCCTCCATTCCCTAGTTTTCCTACTGAGAAAGCCTTGTTTCCCATTGGCTGTGAACCCTGGCTTGGCAGGCATCACATTGGTCACTCCCACCAAGAAGCTTCGAGGTTGACAGCACAGAGGAAGCGGGGTGAGCTTGGGTTATGCCAGAGACTCTCAGACCATCATTGAGCCCCAAAGACAACAGATATACTAATAAATTAAGCATGTCTTGGGTGTTTTCTTGGTCCTGAGGCCAGCTGGCAACACACTACTGCTGTCAAAGTCTCCTGCAGCCCCAGAGAAGGTGGTCCCATTCAAACTGTCCCCTCTGAGTGGTCCCCAGCTCACATGACTTCCTAACCTGTGCTCATTGCCCTGACCCAAAACAATGCTGAGGCCCTGGCATGAGTTATTTTACTGTGGCAGACACAGCCAACGTGTTTTAGGGACTGTTTATCACCAAGCCATTAGGTGATGAGGTCCATCACCTGGCATTAACCACCCCATTAGGTGATGGGGTCCTGGCAAAGACCACCAGCGGTGGGCGGAACAGTGTCCCATCTTCCTCAGGATCAGGCAGGATCCAAGGAAGCCACCAGAGCCCAGGCTGATGGGCAGGCAGGGCTGAGTGTTTGCTAGGAAGGTGGGATGCTGGCTCCTGTCAGTGAGTCTGTGCTTTCACAGTTCTGATTCATTCCAGGTTGCTGCAAGCTGCCATAACCAGAGCCTGCAGACACCAGCTCAGGACGTTGGTGTTCTTCATCGCCTGGGTAATATTCAGAGCAAGGCTTTTTCCTCACCAGTTTCGCAGTGACTCACTTGGGACAAGCCCATGTGAAACTGAGGGGCTGCAAAAGAGGAGTTTACCCAGGTGAAAGGACAAGATCACATCAAATGAAGTTCAGTGGTGGTAAATGCAAATTAAAGTGCAACAGCAGGAAACATTTTGATCGTTTAGGTGAAAGCAATGGAATTGGTATAGGCTGTGTTGGTCCAGGGATGAAGCATGAAGAGCCAAGTGTTGACTCCAAAATCCAGCAGTGCCCCTAAAAGCAAAAAGAAACCCCAAACCAGTGGTTCAGTTCCTTCCTCAAACACATCACCCACATCACCGACGGTGTCTGAGCCTCTGTTCGGGTACTGCTGAAGATCCTCAGAGGAGACCTGGTGGGTCTGGCCCCAGCCAGACCACAGTGGGCCTTGCTGTAGGCATCTCACCACCTTCAAAATGAGTGGAAGGGTTGGAGATGGCTGTGCCGAGCTGGGCCTGAGGAGCTTTTAATCAGGTCCTGGCTGCAAATCCTCCTTGAGCAATGATTAAACAAACCTTGTTTGGACAGAGACCACGGTGGCCTTCTTTAACTTCTTCCTTGGGCTGCCAGCCTTCAACCAGCTAGAAGATTTTGTGTTAATCATATTTTTTGAGTGGGAAAGCCGAAGAAAGAGTATTACTCGGTTACCACGCAACCAGCTCATGTGGCTTAAATCATAGCTACAACAGGCTTCTGGCATACGAGTTCCGAGGCAGAAAGCACAGGATTTTTTCCATAACACACAGAGAGGAGGAAAAAAAAAGAAAAAAAAAAAAAAGAAGAGCTTTGGCTGCCTATATTGAATGCAAACAAAAATATATAGACATCTGTGGTTTTGTGTGTTTTCGTGGAATTCGAGGACTCAAAAGCTGCTTTGTTTCTTCAACTAACCTGTAGTTAGACAGCGTGAACTTGGACGTGGCATGGGCCAGTCTCTAAGCAGTAAATTGTCAAGGGGATGGTAGCTGCCCCTCTCAAAGGAAGGTACGAGATGGGGGTCTGATTCATCTGGATGGGAGATGGGTGCTACAGGTATCCCCACTGCTTGCCAGTCCTTTTACGAGTAAGATACCATCTCAGTGTGTCCATCACGCATGCTCCTGTGCTGGCTGACAACGTTCTGGGCCAAGCCCTTTCATTTTTCTTTGCTTCAGTTTCCTCATGTGTAAAAGGGACTGTGGAGGTCACCTGTGAAGTCAACCCATCCCATAAGCAGCGAGAGCACTCACGAGCTGATGTTTATGTATATTTTCTTATTACATCGACCTCCAGACTGATACACCAGCTCTAACGAGTGACACGTGGTGTTTTTATTTTGCCTAATTATGCATTTAAATATGCCTTACTAAAGTAACACCTACCTCCTCCATTTTGCTGGCTGTGTCGTGGGTTGGATGAGGGGGAGATGCTACCACATCCTCCTCTCTGAGAAAATGCACGCGGCTGATGTCCTTCCAGCTGACGGCTTTGGAGAGCGTGCTTTAGAGAAGAACAAAAGAAAAAAAAAAGAGGGGGAAAAAAAAGAATTGAGAAAAAAAGAGGTATTTTTTAAAAAGGACCTTTATTTTGAGAGTGGCTGTCTGGAAAAGCTGAGATGTGTGTTTGCACGGTCCATGGGAGGACCACTGTGAGGCTGAGGAGCAGCTGAGCACCTTCTCCCATCTAAGCCACCCTCAAGATGCTCCTGGTGGAGGGCTGACTGTGCCTTGCAGGGTGTGGTTGATGGGAAAATCAGCACAGATACTGAACAAACTTTCCCTCTAGGCCCACATGTGAGAAAAAGCAATGAAATACACACCAGAGCCCGCGGGGTGCAATCTCATCCTCAGCAGAGAGACAGTGGGAGGCTTTACGTGCTGCTTAAGCTCCTCTTCTGCCGTTGTCTTGAAGGCAGGTCCTCTGAAAGGGCTGCAGATTTTGTCCCTCATCATTAATGAATGTACACCAGCAGGATTGATACGTGTCCATCCGGGTGCCCGACTGCAATGCAACTGCCAGCAGCATCCTCGCTAGAGACCATGCTGGTGCAACAGCTCCATCCCTCCCTCCTCTCTGCCGTTATGAAGTGCCCCTTGATTTTACATCTCTGCAAATATGCTCTGAGAGGGTAGATATTTGCTTATTAAATTAAAGCAAGTTGCATTTCTAAGAACCAGTGGAAGAATGTAATTTAATTGGCGCACGCGATCAGCCTGATTGATTGTGAATGATTGCACAGCCACCCCTCTCCTCTGCCTAAGCGTAGCGCAGGCACAAGTGCACATCCCCATCACTAGGCATGGAAAAGGAGGGACCAACTGCCAGGTTTGTTTTTTACCATGATTTAATGTTGAATCCTCAACAGGCCCAAGGGTGAGTTTGTGAGGAGCTGGAGGAATTAGCACGCTCCTTTTGAGGAACCCAAAATCTGATGATTAGACTCTGGGTTACAGCATCATGTCTTGTGTTTGACGTACTCTGACCTCCTGTCAGCCAGCACAAAATATTGATCTGCTTAACCCTTCCAAAAAGGAATTCAGCCTTGACTTGCAATCTCAAATATTTTCACGCGACTGAAGTCTGACTAATGACTTAATCACAGCTTGTGGCACCGAGCCCCAGTGATTACCCACGCAAGCATGCACGGCAACACGTCGCTGCACCAATAGCTGCCCAGCACCCCGCCATCGCTCTCAGTCCCAGCAGCTTCGGTCCCCAGTTAAGTTCGTTTGAGTGTAGGTTTGAATCCCTCCAGATCTCATGGGCTGGATGAGAAAGGCCATAATGCCAACCTCCATTTCGCAGCCTGGGGAGGCCGTGGGTTCAGAGAGGTGGGAGGACGCACCTTGAGGGCAGAGGTTCTCCCCCAGGAATGAGGGGTGTCTCAGAGGTTTTGAGGAGGACTTGAGGTATTCTGGCAGGTGGAACTTGGCAGCCCAAGTCTAAAAGATGATTTGGGTATGGCCAGGAGATACACTGGAGCCAGAGGTGGTGGGATTGGACTGACCACGTGCTTTTGGGGACATGGATGTGAGCCCCACTAAGCCACTCTGGCCTGGGGTCATTTTATTTAATAATATAGATGGGAGCAGTGCTGTGTGGATGAGGTGTTTCTGTTGGGGGCCACGTGTGGCTTAGAGCAGCACAGAAACCTGGCCAGGAGCCTTTACTGTTTCTCCATCGCTGCAGAGAGATCACAGAGCCGTACGTGCTCTGACGGGAACATTAGAGGGGACCGTGTGTCGTTTTATTTTGCATATGACTCAGAAAGCCTGTTTGACACGAACACTGGAACAGTATGTGGCTGTCAGAAAACAGAAAATAGTTGTTTAAATATCAAAGATTATTTCAGAGATCTGCTTTGCTGGGCGGCAGCTCTGAGTTTCAGAGCCAGGAGGGAAAAAATGGTCTGAAATGAGATGGATCAGCAGAGGTGATGCCCTTCCTACCTGCCTACCCTCCCTTCTCCAACCAATTTCCTGCCACGCTGGGCCACCTCATGGCAGCTTGGCTCCCCCCGAAAGACCGAGTCTTTTATGTTTCAGCTCCTTGCTGTCTCACCATGGGTGGTACAAGCTTACGAGACATGGGACGTGGTGGGATTACAGGAAAAGCAGCCCCTGGGCTTGCTGCTGGCTGGTAGCTGAATTATGAGGTCCAGCTTTTAGCACCAGCTTGTTCTGGGTATGTCACAGAAGGCTGCAAGCCTGGAGTGGTAGTTGCTCTTTTTCCACAGCAAGGGACATGTGTTAAATATAAGGAAATACCAAAAGCAGCCACCAAACTCAGCTGTTTCCTTTTTTTTTTTTTTTAAAGTGCAAAAGAAAAGCTTTCTGAAAACTGTTCCTTCTACAAGAGGAATGCTTTGTAATGCTGGTTTGTCTCTTAAGCTTCCTCTGAAAACTGTGTTTGAGAAAGAAATGAACCCCGAGGTAGGACAGAGATCGAGAAGGGAATGGCCAGTGGGACTGAGCCAAGGAGTTACGTGAAGAATAAATGCTTGCATGGATTTAAGAAGGGATCGGGCCAATTAATGAAACAGAAGTCCATCAAAGGCTGTTCATCACAAAGGCGCCAATTTAGAGCTAAAGAAAAGAGGGCCAGCAATGAGATACAAGCTCTGGTGCTGCTGTGGATGCTGTTCCAGGACGGGGCCAGGCTCGGCTCTGGCATCGCTGGCATCTGGACCCATCCCTGAGGCAGGAGGGACAAGGCTGCAGCGGGGGTGCTGGGGTACTGGAAATACCTCATTGGCGCTTTGGCTTCTGCAGAACTGCAGTACAGCTGGGTGAAACTAGGAAAGAGCTTGCCAAGGGTCAAAACAACAAACCCATCAGTTACTACAGAAAGGCACAGCAAGGGAGAGCAGCTTGGAGCAGCTCTTCAGAGCTGGGCGGGACCCCGTTCAACCCCATTCAACACGGCAAGGGGACCAGTTGCTGTGTCAGGACCTGAATGCTATGGGCAAGGCAAACCCTTGCTCTCTATCAGGAATGCCAAGCTCATCCTCTCCCTCCAGGTTTTTTTCAGCATCCTCCTGCCAGCTGCACCTGATTCCCATATGACTTCCTAAAGTGAGCATGGGACATCGGCGTGAGGTCTCCTGCAATCTAGCCCCGGTATGCCCCAGGCATAATATTCACCTCTCCACGCCTCAGTTTCCCCTGGTAAATTGGATAATAATGAGATCTGTTAACAGTCATGTTACATCACACGCGTGGCAAGTGATTCATCACATGCAACGCTCCCAGCACGTAAGGCAGCACGGGGCTCATCCCAGTGTGATGCTTGTCTATGGTCATGGAGGCTTTCCACCTCTCCCTCATCTTCTTCCTTTTCCCATGTCCCCCAGCTTTTGCCCTCCATCCCAAGGAAGGAAGTGCCTGGTCCCTGGGAGGAGAGACGTGGCTTCTTCCCAGGAGGGACCCAGTGGGCTTTCGATGCTAGGTATTGTGCCAGGAGCTTCCCCACCCACGCTCCCGCACTGCCATCACCCCCGTGCCCACATACATGCTCCTGACGGACCTGCAGCCGGGTTCCATGGGAAGTGACACTCCAGCAGCTATGGGGCAATGCGGGATACACTCCTGCTCGAGGGTGAGGGTACGAGTTGCCCCCGAAGTGAAGGATTAGAGGATGCTGGTACCAGTAGCTCAGCAAAGAGGAGATTAAAGGCTGTCTCGATCAGAGGGCTATAAATACCTAGGTTGGAAATAAAGCAGAGATAATGGGCTGCCGAGCGCAGAGAACAAAGTTACAGCAAATCCAAAGACAAACCAATAAACGCTCAGCGGAGAGCTCACTTTTAACAGGAGGCTTTGTTTGCAGCAGTCGCCAGAGGCTGGGGGTGGATTTACCATCGAGGATATTTTTAATCTCAGGTGTCAATGCTTCTTTGAAAGAAATACCGCCTCTGAGGCCAAAGCTATTTTTGGGATGCCCCAGGTCAGACAAGATGATCACCCTGACCCTTTCGTTCTCGTAATCTGGGAGCTGCGCGCTATATCTCTTAATCTCTCTCTAAAAATCCCAGGGCAAGTGAAACTCAGGTTGACGACAAGCAGAGCTGTGCTTACACAGCCCGGCACTGCCAATTATTCCTCACCCTTGCTAATTCTTCCATAGCTCTCGGTGTGGTGGCAAGGAAAGCATCTCCGTTGACTTTGTGAGTCATGCTGGGGCAGGACCATGTTGTTTTCTGAGAAATGCAGTGGTAAAAGGCCCCGTTTACCTTAAAAATCTGTTTATTTGTTTCTCACTATGTACAAGAAAGCAAAAATAAGTTTGAAGGCCACAACCAAGTTCTGTTTTCCATTAAACTACAGAAAATATAGAACCAAATCAATTAATGTAGTCTTGCTTTCCATTGCTAGAAGGGTCTTTCAGATGGAATACTATTTCAAGGCATTTGTCTCAAGAATATATTTTGTTCAAACAAATGCTCTTGGAGAACCACTGTAACTGTCATCACTAGCAGTACCATTGGAGCAGCTGATGATACAGAGTGATCTCCCTGTCTTGCCTGAAATATGTTTTTATATATTTATTTAGGCACCCCCATACACACAGCAAGATGTATCTGGTCAAGATCAGGGCAGCACATCATGGGTTATAACACCCAGGATTATTTATTTCGCTCTTGCAAGGAAATGAGGCTAAAAATCCACAAAGCAGCACTGAGTGGGAGGCCGAGCAGCGTGGGGCTTTCACACCAGGCAGCAGCTGCTCGGTCCAGTTCTTGTTCAGTCCTGAGCCTGGGTAACGGCCTTTGAGCACCACCTCTGACTCCCAGCCAGTGGGCTTCTTATTCTGCCACGCCTGACATTGTTATTTAAATTTGACAGTATTGCACGGCTAAGACCCAAGGTCCATAAATGTGTGCAGATGTTTGGAAAACCAGCTTTTACTGGACGAAGGGAGAGTGCTGGCTGTGTCCCTGTCCCAGGGTTGTGCTGCAGCCCCGCTCTGCAGCCCCACCCAGAACCCTCCCCGGACAGATACATATATACATATAAATACATACATATACACATGCATGTACATACATATATACGCACAAATTTATGCACGCATGCATACACATACATACCTACATAGAATGACAAAATGTTTGGGTTGGAAGGGACCTTCAAAGACCATCTAGTCCAACCCCCCTGCAAGGAGCAGGGACATCTCCAACCACATCAGGTTGCTCAGAGCCTCATCCAGCCTGGCCTTGAATGTTTCCAGGGATGGGGCATCCACCACCTCTCTGGGCAACCTGTTCCAGTGTTCTACAACTCGCATTGTAAAAAATATTTTCCTAATATCCAATCTCAATCTACCTCCCTCTATTTTAAAACCATTACCCCTTGTCCTATCACAACAGGCCCTACTGAACAGCCTCTCCCCATCTTTCCTGTAGGCCCCCTTGAGGTACTGGAAGACCGCTATCAGGTCTCCCCGGAGCCTCCTCTTCTCCAGGCTGAACAGC
>WHYT01017082.1:60454-145606 GCA_009806455.1 Tetrax tetrax | reverse complement strand
GTAGCATCCTGGTGTGTTCTTTGTGGCTTTGATGTTTTGCAGTGGATGTGGCAATTAATAGTCAGAAGTGATTGTGTTTCTTGTTTCAAATGTTTGAATTGCTGTATTAAAAAAACCTGCCTTCCAGGTTAAAAAATAAAGTTCTTTGGCATGCTAGAATCATCCTTAAAGGACAAAAATGCAAGCTCTACCGCATTGCTTCTTTCTCTTAAAAGCAGTGAAAACTATTGACAGTCACTTGATTTGCCAAAAAATTGCAGCCTTGCACTATGAATATGTTATTTTCCAAGTATCCTGTATTTGTATTGATTTGAAAAGGAGATCTTGCTTTGCATGAGTGAGTGCGTGCACAACTCACTGACTGCCATGTGAGCACCAAATGTTGCTAACTGCTCAGCATGACCTTTCTGGAGTAACCCTGTAGTGGTGAATGGATGTAAAGTAGTTGACTGGAAGCTACAGGCTCCACAGGGAAAGTTTGTTGTCCTCCAGTGGCACCCTGTGCTGAAGGTAGGTGGTCATCAATACCAGCCTTGCTCCAGCACTGTCTGCTAGCTGGCATGCTGGGTGTAAATGCTGTGAGGTGGTGTTTTGGAATGTGGGCTCCAGTGTGAGCTGGTCAGCAGCTTGTTTGGTTCAGGTTAATGCAGCACCTCGGTGAAAGCGTTTGGTTAAAGATTGATGGTCCGTCCCCCCCCGGTCTCTGCCATGCAGGAGCACAGTTCGGTTCATGAATAGGTAATAAAAGTTAATCTGCTGACCTTGTTTCTTCATCCGTGCTGCTGAATTCAATCATAGTGACTTGACTGCCACCCATGGTACATAATTATATAAATGCTGAATTTTAGGCTTAAAATTTCATGTACTCGAAAGCGGAGTGGAGTGAACCTTGCAGTGCATTTCTGGCTGTGGTTTCAGGATCAGGAGTGTCCTATAATTTTAATGTCCTAATTGAAGGTATATGGCAGTTGTCAGAGTAGGAGCAGTCAAAACCTTTTACTCTGGCCCCATAATTATGTCCCTGCTGATAAAAGGATTCGTTCAATTCACACATTGCAATACTTTCCTTGTTCACCAGTAAAGTATGTCTTGGAAGACTTTGGATATGTGTCATGCTGGCTCAAAACGCTCTTGGTCTCCCTTGATGTTGGCTATACAGCTATGTCAACCAGGTATTTTTCTATGCCAATCCTGTTTGGAGCAGCTTAATTGCATAAGTGTGTGTTGAGAAGGGGAAAAAGCGCTCCTTTTGGGGGAAGTTTTTCAGTAATACAGAGATATTTGGGCCAGGGAGGTGCTGGTCTGGCTGTACTAGATAGGGTGGGCGTGGATGTGTTGGTGGGAGCAATTGCACCATGTAATTGACAAAAAAGTTAATCAGAGTTCCAGGTGTAGGCAAGCTTTTGCTGATGGAGTGCTTTTGTCAGCCTGTTAGTTTACACATTTGGTATTCAGGGAGATAAGGATGGTGGTTTTGGCAGGAGAGCTTTTGTCACACTGCATTTCCATTTGCAGGTCCGTAACGTTTGCTATAGTGGCTGAGGCTCTGTGTTGTAGACAAGTCTGTGGCATAGCACAGAAATGAACAGCAAGGAAAGCAGGAAAAAGGTGAATTAAATATACTTAAAGCAGAAGTGATCTATGGAATATTTTTAAAATTATTGTTAGGATAGTTGATAATATGAATAACCACTAGAGAATGGTGTTTTGTGGATTGATTGAGGTTTTAAGCGAGTAAAATAGATTTAAAAAATGTTTTTAAATGCCTAGAAGATATGGGATTGGAGCAAGTTGGTTGAGTAAGATTCTTTGGGGGATGATTTACTGGAGCTAGGACTTGAGGAGCAGATGGAAAGAAAAAACACAAGCAGAACCCAGGAAAACAATAAACAAAACACAAAACCCCACCTAGTCAAAATTGTCTTTAAGTAGACCACCGTCAATGTTTTTTTGCTTCTGTTGGCAATTAATTAATCTGCCTGACTGTACTTAGCTGCTTGTATTTCAAGCATGCAGTGTTTCTGCACCTATATAACCCCTTGGGCTTCATGACAAACACTTAGGGACTCTTTCCTGAGCTGGGATACCTATTTTTCCCTACTTCATGGGCAAGATAGCGGATAGAGATCAAATTTGAGGGGACTGATTTGTTTTCTGTTAAGACGACTGTTAAGATGTGCCATTGACATTGGTGGAGCTCAAGTCACAGAATCATAGAATGGTTAGAGTTGGAAGGGACCTTCAAAGGTCATCTAGTCCAACCCCCCTGCAAGGAGCAGGGACATCCCTGACTAGATCAGGTTGCTCAGGGCCTCGTCCAACCTGGCCTTGAATGTTTCCAGGGATGGGGCTTCCACCACCTCTCTGGTCAACCTCTTCCAGTGTTCTACAATTCTCATTGTAAAAATTTTTTTCCTAATATCCAATCTAAATCTACTTCCCTCTATTTTAAAACCATTACCCCTCGTCCTATCACAACAGGTCCTTCTGAACAGCTTCTCCCCACCTTGCTTGTAGGTCCCCTTGAGGTACTGGAAGACTGCTATCATGCAAGACTTTCTGGAGATGTAGTCAGAGCAAACTTAGTGATGTGATTTGAGCCTCTCACCCTGTTCTGTTTGCTTCTTCAGTGGTCCTGCGTAATTGTCTGATGGTTTGTCTGGACAGAGTAGTGAGCTGTTGAGTTTCTCCCTCCCTCCCAGCTTGTCCTCTAGGACGGTAACCCCTTAGCCTGGGTCAACACCACACGTCTTAATTGCTCTATGGGCCAGGGCAGCCAAACCAGCATCTCTGGGTTAGATCTAGCTTTGAAATGTTTCTATCCAGCTGGTCATCTTTGCCCAAGAAGCAATCAGCAACGGCTGGGGCAGCTCCTAGGTGGGCTTCATGTATGGGAACTAGCGTGCCTGTGTAGCCTGCAGATACAGCCCCCTTAACCACCAAGTCCATTGGAACGCTGTAGGACAGCTTTAAACTAGTAGCAAAATTAGACTTAGGGTTACACGTGTTTGGTGTTTTTCTTGTGTTAAGATCATGCTTCTCTGATTGCCACAGATCTGCCCCGAAGTGCCTGCTTTGCCTGCCCTCAGTTCCGTCTACTTTTTATAGTCAAGCAGTAGTAAATAGAAGAGGCTTGATTTTAAAATCATACAAACTTGAGTATTTCATCTGTGTTTTCTTTGTCTTAAGACAAATTATTCATGTTAAATGATAAAAGTGATCCCTGAAGAACTCCTGCTAAGAAATCTCAAGGCTCCTCTTCTCTTCAGTGTTAATAGATATACTGAGATTTTTGTCTGATGCCACCTTGATGTCCTTTCCACTTACCTGGAGCAGTTGTAGTTCAGTGCAATATTTTTACAAAAATAAATGTTACCTCAATCATGGTTTAACACAAGGTTCAACTAGGAAAATAAGTAATGGTTCTTTTATCATATCATGTAGCTGAACTATTTATTTGGTGTGAGGTTAGGGGAAAAAATCCAAAATGCATCACACATAGAGGCTTACTATAAACTAATTCGCTTCCTTCTAAAGAAGTTATTGCTCATTTTCCTTCTGTAATGCACCTCTTGGGATAAGCTGCTAATTCTAAAAATATGTCTGTTCCACCATTTCCCACTAATATATTTTTCCTTTGTTTGGCTTTGGCTTGCTTTTTCCCTGAGACACTTCAAGTACTCTGAGGAATGCTCAACATGGAAGAAAATAAATGCAAATAGGTATTCAAGTTGCAGAATTTAGATCACTACTGTATTTCAGGGCTAGCAGAGGATGACTTGGAACTTCTGTTCTGCATTGAAAGAGAGTGCAGGGGCCTCAACTATTAGCTGATGTCTTGGGTAGGGTATGTGCTTTCTCTTGGATCTGGCTCCTTTCTGCTGGACCGGTGCTCTGTTTTGAATTCAGGAAAGAAAATGTAGCATGCTGCTAATGATGTAAAAATCTTCTGATAAAAACTGGGAGAGTTCCTCGTGTATAGGAAACCAGAGCTGTTGACTGTTCCTGTGTGGGAAAAACAGAATTATGGACTGTTCAGTCAATACTGCTATTTCCCTCTTCATAATCAAACCTTGATGGTAATCCTGTTTCAGGTTTAGGAATGACTCTTTCAGGACTCCACAAAACAGCTGTGTGATGCCCACGAGTGGTGTGAGTGCACTGCCTGGCTGTGCATGGCTTCAGCAAAAGGCTGGGAGATATCCAGCTCAAATTCCCTGAAAATTACAGGAGTGATCAGTAAAAAATACTTCTCAACAAGGAAAAAGTTTAAACATCTTTCTCAGTTTTTCAGATAGGTAGTGCAGAGAACCAGAAGGCTCAAAAGTAGGCTGGTAGGAGTTTCATTTGTTCTTTTTCTGAAGTGGTAATGTTTAGGCAAATTTGTGATGGTAGTGCTGGGCACTAGGTAAGGATGGCTCTTCTCATCCAATCTGCTAACCTGTTAGAGTTAAACCATTATATATGGGTTCTTATAGATATAAACACCCCATATATGTAAAAAACATAACTCTGCACTTCAGACCTTGGGATTAGCAGACAAAGTTTGAGACAAATTACGTTGTAACGCCTGTTAGTCTGAAGACAGTTGATCACCCCTATGTGCTTAGATGAATTTAATGGCCAAGTCATCTCCTCTTGGTTCTTGTGGTAGGTGGATCCATCATACTGGATCTTTGTTCTTTGATTTTTTTAAATTTTTTTTTTTAAGCTAATGACTGTGCTGCTGATAGCCCACATCCACTGTTTTAGCATTCGTTTGGTGCTGTATGTGGTGGATGTGAAATCCCATTCCAGCAGAGCTTTCCATTTTGGTGCAACATGAACCGTTGCCTGTTGATTAAGGTTTCTGTAAACTATTCAAGGTTGTTGCAGAGGGCTGGAGTGTACTGTGGGTAGCAGCTGGGTGGTTTGGTTTTTTTGTTTTGTTTTGTTTTTTAAGAAGTGATGCATTATTCTGCTGAGGCTGTCAGCCACCTGCTGAGGTTGAGGAACTCAACTTGATCTTGCAAACAGATAAATGCACGAGTGGCTTTTATTTTTATCCTTTTTTTTTTTCTTGCACGTGTGCGTGTTTTTACAGTCAGTACTGTGGTGAGCCTATTAGCTTTGTCTGAGGCTTTCCGAGCAGCAGATGTGAACGTAGACTAGGTCCCTGCACCTCTCGCTGCTGGCTGAGAAAGGCCAGGATGCTGTAGTAAAATGTGGGGGATTATAAGCCACTTATGACTTAGATACAGCAACTACTTTGGAATTTCTATGCCAACGTACATACATTATTTAATTTTTTTCCTCTTGTTTAAATAACTATTCATATTTCACTGTTCTGTGAGATACGTGTAGTCTGCAAGGGAAACTCCTGCCTCTAGAGGCAAAGTGTTAAAAGCATTTTTCCATCAATCTTTTGCTTGCTGTAACTTGTTTAAGTTGGCAGTGTCCTAACAGGAGCCTGATCCAAAAGGTGAGGGAAGAGTTAACCTTTACCTTAAACCCAAGAGGGACCTGTTGCATGGAGAAGCGAAGAGCTGATTGACAATGTCAATAAGCATGTCTAGAAAGTGTCTGATGTCTCTTAGAGTCCACAATAGCAATTATTATAGGCCTGCTGCTGTTGTTTTATAGTTATTAATGAGCAGTAACAATCAGATTTGCCTGGCCCTTTTGTTGTTACGTATTTCAAAACCCCCGTCATCAAGAAATAGCAATTTTAAAGGTCCAGATAGTGCTTGGCTTATGTGTAGAGTGAGATGGCGTGAGAAGTTTCTTGCTCCTTCCCTTACTCTGGGCAGACGTCAAGTGTAGCACTGCCTGTTTCCTCTCCCATTTCCCAAGGCAGGGCTGGGGCTGGAATCCTACTGTGCCAGCACCTCATACTGGCCTTACAGACAGGAAAGATATGTTGGCTTCTGAATCCCCGGGAGATGCGGTGAAGGCCATCTAAGCCCTCCCACATATAATCACAGAAAACCTAACAAAACAGGAATTGTACACCACTCTCCTCTCTAACTAGGAGCTCAGCGTATGGGAGGTGGTGGGGAGAGGAACCTGTGTGCTGGGATGATGGATGATGTCTCCAGAGCCCCAGATGGGGGTTAGGCTTGTCCCCCCCCCCCCTTTTTTTTTTAATGGTTCTTATTTTAAAAAAGTAAGGAACTCACAGGTGTGTTGGTGCTTAATCTGCTAATGTTTGGAGGCTGCTGCAGAAATGCGAATTAGTATTCAGGTACTAATCAAATCTTGCTCTGCTCTGAGACATGTAAACTAATGAAGTACCAACAAATGTAAAGGTGGATGGAAAAAATAGTGCAGTGTGAGTTCCCTGAGTTCGCGCTTCCCACTTCTTTCTTCTACTTCCACTGTGTCAGATGTTTGGAAGTGTGCGTCAGTGCGACCAAGGAGCAGGTACAGGTCTGAGACACAATCCTGGTGCTAAGGAGGAAAGGACAGTGATTTGGAATGTGGGGAGGTATAACATCTATTTGTAACCCTTGTCACAAGTGGAACGGATTGTAAAATGACAAATACTGATTCTCTGCCAGTCAGCATATGCTCAGTTCGGTATTGCACAAAGCACACCAATTAGATTTAATACAAATGTTCCTTTGGAAAGATCACCTTGATTTAATTTTTTTTCAGATGCATAAAGTGGAAATGGTCTGAGGCTCTCTATTTGTTCTCTAAAGACTAAGTGCTATATTTCTAGCTCTTGGCAGACATTGTCCACAAGTACTTCATGTTCCATTGGGCTTATGCCAAATTTAATGTACTGTGTGTACTGAAAGCATCAAAACCAGACTTGCTTTAATTTTAGATTTTACAGCTACCATTATTGATTTTTCTTAGAGCTGTTCCATCCAATATGCTATCATTTTAATTTCTTTTCCTTGCAGGAATTTGGGGAAGGATCTTGACAGCCTTTATTTGTGTGGCTAGGGACTGTTTATGTGAGTGAGAGCTGTAGATCAGACGTCTCTGCAGTGGCCAAACTCTCCATTTATAGAAGCTAAATCAGCACACTGTATTATTTGTGAACTCCTGTCTTTAATACTGACTGGTATGCTCTGACTAAGGATAGTGTTATAAGCTGTCCATCAACTGTTTTTCAAGAAACTTGAATTTTATAAAAATCTGAGGTAGGAAAAGACTGCTACAATCAGCTAAACGTAGCAAAAATTGTGGACTTTTATTTTGCAGTGCTTCTTCACTGAATGAATAGAAGTCTGCCCTTAAGACCTTGGACTCTGAAGAGGCAAAAAAGGGAAGAGGTCGGGGAGAGAAACAGAGCACAAGTAGGAGTTATGGTAGATAGACAAAGAGAGGAAGGAAATAACTGAGGGAAAGAATAGGATGTAGCGCAAAGCAGCAAACCAGCATGAGCTGGAGCATTTGTAATGCTACAGTCGTCAGGTCTGCTGATCCCTGCCTGACAGCTGTGTCTGCTGGCCTCATATTTTGGCTGTTCATCTTTTATTTTCAACCCTCAGGGCCAAGTAGCTCTAGAATAAGCATGGCTTTTGGCCAGGGTGGCTCATAGCCATCAGAGTGGAGCAGGATTCCCTTCCATTGTGCTGATCTGGAAGAGCATGGCACTCAGCGGAGCCGGCTTTTTCTGTCTCTTAGTCCTTGCAATCTGCCTCCTTTTATTAAATGACAGTGGTTTGGTTTCTGCTTTGCAACTTTAGGTACTGTTGCTGGATTGAAGTTACTCAGCTCTTCAAAGACATGCATCTAATGGGGAAGAGAGGCATCTCTTGATAAAGAGAGTCTTAAAATCTTAAGGAGTTTTACACTCCCTATTAACAGTCATTATTGTAATTGAAGTATGTGGGAATTCCTAGTTAGTCTTCATTGTAAGCTTAATCATGGCTAGCACTCATGGTTTTTGTTAGGCCTTACTCTTACGCTGAAGGATTAAGTGTGGTTTACATCTTAACTTCAGTTGTCCAGTCCTCAGCCATAGTTTATAGTTTAGACTTCATGCCATCTTAAAAATGGTGATTAGTCTTTGGAAGCATTGCTTAAGCTTTGACAATCTCCAGATTGTCAGTCTTCAGAGACTGTATTTTCTGTCCTCCACCTGTCTTTTCATTCCTACTTAGCACACATGTGTTGGCGTCTCTGTTGGGGCATGTTTAGTTTCTGCAGTTTGCCTTTGCCAAGCAGTGCTAGAAGATGCTTTCCCAGCATGCAACCAAGGGACCAATTTGAAAGAATTTACTGGTAGAAGAGAATTTTGCAACTGGACCCTGAGATGTGTTAATGTTGGTATACATCAAGTTTTATTGTAGGAACTGGTTGTGGAAGTAGCTTGCATTAATGACAGCAGACAAACTGTGCCTCATTTTTGCCTCCCAAAAGTGTTCTGGTAGTTTTTATTTTTGTGGTGTTCCTCATAAGAAAAATTGGTGCTACATCATGCCACAAAACTGAGTAGGCTAACAGTGCTTGTCTTTCTCTTGCCTCTTGAGTTCTTCAAAGTCCTAGACCCCCAAGCATAGTGAAGACTGTAATAGAAAAATTGTTCTACGGGGAAATGTACAGGAAATTACTAAACCTGATGAAGACAGAATAAAAAGTTGTTGCAAGTGTGCTTTTGTAACTGAGACAGAATTTGAAATTTTTACTGTATGGTTGTTGTTGTGCTTGTTTCCAAGCTTAATTTTCAAACATCCTTCATATAAGCTTAGTATTACCTCAATGTGCATGCTAATAAGATTATTGTTGTACTAAGCTGTCTTTTGCTGATGAATGTAGCTTTTGTTACCTAAAAGAACAAAATAAGTTGAATATAAGAGCAAGTATAAAGAAAACAAAATTAGCTCTAAAGTTAACAATAGCAGTAGTTATGTTCCCTTGTTTTTTCAAGATTAAACGCAGCTTTTAAGTACTGCTCAGGAACAAACTGTTTCCTGTCATCTCACTATTAATTAATCCACGCATTTGAAAATACATAATTTTACTCTTTTTTTTTTTTTTTTTTTTTTTTTTTCTGGAAAGGAATACGAAGTCCACTACATGAAAGGTGGTCCGAGCTCTCTGTTGGTATCCTGTGTTCAGATGGACGTGTGGAACCTAGTCTGTCCAATTTAGGAACAGGTTGGGGCACATGGCTGTGCAAAAACTTGATGTCATCTAAATGCAGGGCAGCAGGCAGGACCACTGCTTTTGCGGGCAGTGGTATTTAATGCTGCCTTAAAATTGTTTAACCACAGCACGCACTCCCGCTATACGTTAGCGGTAACAACTAAGTGCAGGCGTTCCTGCGGGTTGTGAGAATAGGCGATAAATAATAGTTCTGTGATGCGGTGCTTCTGTCTTTGCATGCAAAGCTCATGCCTATGTGCCAGTACCCAGGTTTGTCGATGAATAGAAGAATTTAATTTTGGAAGGCAGCTCTGGAGATCATCTGGTCCAGCTCCTCTACTCAGAGTAGTTTGAAGTTACAGCCAGCTCTTTCATCCCTTTGTTCTGCATGTCTTGAATAGCATATGGCCAGAGTGTCTGCGGACAGTACTTGTCTAATGCTTACCTGACACTGTCAATCCTCTGTAAGTGTAAAACTTAGTATACTTCTCGAAGATATTCTTAAGTTTCAGTAAATCTTGAGCATGCTGAAACCGACTGACTGGTAACGGAATTCCTTGAGTGATTTTGAACAACTGAGTATTTGAGTTGCTCTGCGCTAGGAATGCTGATTGGGCACAAGAGTATGTGCGGTGTTCAGGGAAGTGTTATTAGTGCTTTTCTCAAAATGCATTTATTCCAGTAGATGCTGAGCCAACATTGATAAAGCTCTACAAAATCATTCTTTACGGTGGCTGTAAGAAAGAGGTAGACTTCCCACCGCTACCTCTCCCAGCTGACAGATCTCAATTGGTGATGCTAGCATTTGGTGCTCATGTGGATGGGGCTTAACCATATGGTCTTGCTCTCGCTTTCTCTCGCAGTGTTGAAAAATGTTGTCCTGTCTGCACTAGCAGCTAACTGATCTGAGCCCATTGTTGACAGCCACCATCATCAATAGGTCATTTTCCCTCTGCAAGCCTGGCTTTTGATTATGTATCGAAAATCCAAGTGGAAGTGCGGTTACAATCTTGCGGTTCTTGGACACGGTGAGTTTATGTCTACACAGTTGCTCTAAGAGAACAAACTTTTCTACTTGCACCTGAACTTCTCTATAAAAAAAATTCTGAAGAGAAAATTCAATAACTGCTTCTAGAATTCCCTCAAAATAGACCTTTTGTTTACCTCTTTAAGGTTTTGATTGAGATTAGTTGCAAAGAAAAAATGTAGAACAATACAAACTGTTAGTATTGTTTTGCTGTTACATATGTAACAGTATTTGTTCTCAACATTGTCTTTTTTTGAGAGAAGTGGAGACGGAATGCTTTAAGTTGTTGATTGGACAGCATCTCTCTACAGCAGCTACCTCCAGCTTTTATAATACTGCAGATGATTATTTTGGCGAGAGGGCTGCTGAGCTCTACCAGTTTGTACTTTCACATGCCCTAACGTGGGGTTTCTACAGAAGGTAGCTTCTAGAGGCTCCGAGCTGGTACACTTTTCACTGCCTGCTGGGAGCAATGCCTTCTCCCTCTCATCTCCCCAGCCTGTGCACACACATAGCCCCCTCCCCTTCCACCAAGATGGGAGTTGTGTGGCCCTGCACCCTCTTTGGTCCAGACCAGCTGACCAGAGTTTGTCTGTGAGTTGACTTTTCTCACTAACCCAAGAGAAACGTATTTAATAACAGGAGTTCTCTGAGAGGTTCAGGGAGCTGTGTCTTCAGTTTTGTCATTAGCCTGCCTATGTACCCTTCTGATGTGGTAGGCTTGAAATTCTTGTGCTGCTTCCTGTAGCTTTGTCTGTGAATGTATCTGTGGCTTGTTCTTTTTCCTTAGCCCTCTGGTTTGAGGACAACAGCTGCTGCCTCCTCTCACTCTTGCTTCCACCAAAGTAATGCAGCGTTGTGAAACATCAACTTTTCCTTGCTTGGACCAGTTTTCATGCTAAGTTAATGCTAGTGAAATTGAGAGTGCAACCACAAGTACAATGGGTGTGCTTAATAGTGAGAAGACTTTTGGCGTAGCACTTTGAAAATGTTTACAGTTTTATTTTATATCTCGGGGGACTGAAGCATGAGATGCTAATCAAAATAATGTTTTTCATGATCAAAGATATCGGTACTTCAATGGTTGCTATTTTTGTTTCAACTGCCAAAGTCTTAAAACCAGTTATGAGCAGTCAGTATTGGTGGTTAACAGCCGAAAACATTTTAAGTATAGAAAACTCACTTCATTAATTATTTCACCTGAGTTTGCTGACTTGAATTCATGCTGCATATTTCTTTTAGTTTCTCATTAGCTGTATATTCCACTGTGCCTCTGTGTTTTCTGTCAAGTTTCTATTGTGAGTGAATTTTTATTTCAAAATTACTTAACTCTGCAGTATGGTTTACAAGTTTAACAGTAGTATAGCTGTTAAAGCTTTGTTTTATCAACTCAAGAGCCTTGTCTGTTAGGGAGAAGCTTCTATCTAATGAAATGTGGTGGGTCAGAGGGGACTTACCCTGTTCAAATATTTGTGTGTAAGCCAAAACACTTGTAACAAACTCTTAGTAAGAGTGTTGTTCCTTAAGAGTTGTGGAAGGTAGCTGAAGGTGGTGGCTTGAGAAACTTGGAAGGTGCCTGGCGTTTGAGTGCTTCAGCACTCAACAGTACACAACTTAAATACTGTAACTGGTATTGAGCATTGTCTCTGACGGCACTGTAAGTATTCTGGATGTCTGGAACTTACCCAAAATCAGAGCGGTGAATTAAATTACGCATCCAGCCCAGATCTGCTCTAGTACAGTCTTGCTTGGGTAGGGTGATGGCAATCTTGCTTGTGCTGGTTAATTCAGTTGGCTTCGATGCAGTTGAATCCTTACTTGCACTTGCATAATTGGGCTCCAGTGTCAGGTTTGGCAAGGTCACCTGCTCTCAAAAACAGAGTTTGGACTTTAGTTTCTTTTGCTTCCTAAGTATGCTTTTACTTCTACTTTTTTTTTTTTTATGCACAGTATACCTAGAAACAAGGTCCTGCTGCTTAGTACAATTGATCATCTGTTAAACAGATGAGCTACAAACCTCCATTTTATTTTTGTGAAACATTGTGAAGGCTTAATATAATACTAAAAAGAGAGAGAGAGAACTCAGTCTGTTGCTACATTACTGAGCCAGGAAATAATCCTTCCTCCTTGACCAGTTCCTTAGCTGTTCCAGGCATGGTATGATGTAGTTTTATTTTTTTAACAATGGCTTTATTTAGATTGTCCTTGTAACTAATGGTTTTTGTGCGCTTTAAAAAGATACTTAAGGAAGGGGATCTTGTTGCAGTATTCCAGGCTGGGCTAAACTTACAGGCTGCAAGTGGTTTTGTTTGGTTTAAATTTAATTGGAGATCCTTCATTTGTACCACAGTAAAAAATCATCTTTGGAGCATGTTGAGTTTGCAGTTACCTGAAAGGCTGAAGTTTTGTCAGAGGATGCAGTCTTGTGTGCACTGGAGCTGTTTCAGATTACTCCGTGCGTTTCTGGTCAGAAGGAGATTCCATGTTGCTTCTGGTTAACAAGGAAGCTTTTCTTACGATCTTTTATTTCAGTTGGCTGCCACTTCACTGGGAGTTTGATTGTAGTATTTCAGTACCCCTTTGTGTTAGGTCTTCTGCTATCTTTGCTTAACTTTTGTATTCTGGACCTTAATTTTTGCAGGTAAAGACAAGTCATGCTACTTCAGTGTATACAGCTACAGTGGTGTTATTTTGGGGTTGGGGATTGCAGCCTTTCTTTTTCTTTTTTTATCCAATTTCTATGTTTTACGTAGACTTCTATATTGAAAGTTAAGGAATAAGCACCATACTGTAACTTTGGGAAACACAGATGTTTTAAATATCTTTATTAAAAAATTGGTAATGTGAGGATTTGGGGATGGAACCACATTTATTGTAATTGTATTAACCTTTTCATTTTTCTGAATGAGAGAGGATGGCCTGAGAAGACAGGTGTAGATACAAAAAGAAGCCAAATAATTCCTAAAGTCACACCCCTTAACATTAGGCTCAGTCTTATTCTTAAAAGGAGGACGTAGAAGAAGTAAAACACAGTTACTCCCACAGTTGGACTTTGACAGATCCCAACCCAGCAAATGGGAGGATGCTTAGTTTTAATACCAGAAGCAGTAAAAAATAGCTCTCTGTTCCCAAACTAGGAACATGCAGTGGTTTCCAGAACTGGTGCTTTGCTCCACAGGCGCTGAGCTCTAACTCACAGTTCTTGTCAGACGAGTTTCAGGACTGAAGCTTTGTGTCAACAGTCAAACATTCCTGCTTTTTGGCTGTGATGTTTATATCCTTCTCTGAAGTAATTTTAAAAAACTTCTTATTTCTAGTATGAGATGGGTACTATAACTTTGTTAGATTTTAAAAATTTATTAAAATTATATAGCTGTATATCTAATGTTGCTGATACAAGTTCTTTCTCACTATTTTATTAAACTATACATTAAAAATTAATTTATTTTAACATGAGGACTTTTTTTAGAAGATAGGGTGGTTTGGTTTTTTTTTATTTGCCTGGTTTTATTGTTGTTTTTTACATTTTTCTGCAATTAAATGGAAGTGCCTCCCTTCTGACAAGGAAAAAAAGCCTCAGCTCGGAAGTGCTTACTAAAAGAAATGCATTGCCTCAGAAATTATTGGAGCTGATACACTCTGGTTATCTTGGTTTGGTAATGTTCTGTAGTGTTGATTGCATTTCAGAGTTGTTTGGTGCTGCTGATCTTGCATCTTTTTGTCCTAGCAGTCATGTTTACAGAGAAGGAATAAGTATTATAAAAGGTAGGCTAGGGGAGGGTGAGCTTGTGACAGCGCTGTATTTATTTGTATAGTTCAGAGTTTATTTTGGGGACATGTAATTCACACACTTCCATCAGTGAAGTGCTAAAAGTACGGAATGACTTCAGGGTTTTGAAGAGTTTAAGTACAACAGTGCCTGCCAAGCCAGAGAAAGTATTTTCTTGCCTTTATGTATAGAGAATATATATTACTTCTACAGTTGGTGTTGAAGTTACTGAAGTGAGAATGAGCGTGCTTGAAAATTTTTTTTTGAAATTCTAAATAAAATATCGGCTGCTAGGTTGAATCAAGGCAATACATGGTGCTAAGGCAGCAGCTTGCGTATTCGTTGTCTCAGCTGATCAGCCTGACAATTTCATAGCCTTTGTCCCGCTTGCCCGGCACTTCATAAACTCATTCTGGTTATTTAGTGCCAAACTGGCCACACTGGCTTTGGCATATTGGTAGTTCTTTATCTAGTATGTCTGTTGGATAGTTAATCACTTGAATGGACTTCCTTAAATGTTTTCTTTGCTTTGAATTTACATTGGCGGGAGCTTGAGTGTGGTCAGGCTTCTCTGCTGAGTCTGGGCAGTAACTTCTTCACGTGTGCCAGCTTGGTTGTCCGTGGCTGTTCGTACCCTCTGCGGCTGTATGGTGTTCTGCTCCGCAAACAGATGACATGAGATATCCTAGAGCAGGAGGGGAGCTAATGACAAGCAGCAAATTGAGTGTGAGCAGGACTCTGACAAACCTTTGTGAATGTGTCCAACAAACTTTATGAACACACATGAACGAGGCAGCACTGTGCTCAGCGTTAGCAGCTGTTAGTAATTTGAAGAAATGTTCATAAACAATTGAGTTTGAGTCAGTCCTGAGAGGGCCGGTCTGCCCCTAAAAACTTGCAAAGATTGCTTCTGAAGAGCCAGATTTCTTGGAATAAATCAGTCTGCACTGAACGGCTGACTAAAAAAGGGCAAGTGAAACAGCTCCTCCATCCTAGGTTATTACTGTTAACTTTGCTGTACTGGGCAAACAGGACGTGAGGTTTCCGTGGTGTGCAGGGGTGCACTTGAAGGTACCCAAACAGTATTGGTGGCCTGTGCGGGTACCTGGAGTGCACACCGTGGTTTGAAGTGGAGGCTTCTCTCAATCCCTTTCTCAAGATTCAGAAGGGAACAAGCCTGTGTTACGTTAACCAGTCACCTTGGTTAATAAATAAGTGCATGCTGTAAATAATGTTAAATTGATTTCAAAACTGTGTGAAGTACTACTGTGTTCTGAATCATGTGGTACTGTTTAAAAATTACTTAGTCGTGGTGCTGTCACAACTGCGGCTTCTTGTGGCTGGGTGCTCTTTTTGGTGTATTTGCCCAACGGTGTTTCCAATTTCCTGAATGGAAAAATTTTTCTTTGAGAAAATGAGTAATTCCTTACTACTTAAAGCCTGCCTCTCGGTGCGTACAGGTACACAATGCAAAGCCAAGGGAATTGCTAGAAGGGAGTTTGCAAATGTTAAGGTACTTTTGCATTTATTTTTGCATGTCAGAGAAATGCCTGGAATGGGAAAGAAAAGTAGATTTTCTTTCATACTTGTGCTAATTAAAATTAGTCTGTAACTGCTCAACTACACTTGGCTTTGAGGCTTTTTCAGGTAACTTTGAAATATGAGCTGGTATCTACAGAGAACCAGAGTCCTGGCTAGGATACAGCTTTAAGCCTGTGTTTTTTCAGAAGAAATTATTGAGCTATTTTGTTTGAGAACATTATGTGGGAAATAAGTAAACTTATACTGGATGATTAGGAATACACTGAACATGTGTCCTCAAACTTCAGTTTTAGGAATATTACAAATTTCTAGGCCAAATCTTGAAGGTTTGTATTCACACAGAATTCTGACTTTGGTGGATGAAGGAGGGAATGTAATTTTTTTTTTGTCTTCAGAAGCACTTTCCTGACTGGTGGAATTACTAAGAGTCAAATTGCTGTATTGCTAATGTAACTTAATTATGGTTAGTGACGTGGCTCAACATCATTGAAAAATGCGAGGGCAGTCCACTTAACTACCAGCTGAACATTTTAATGCTGCCTAGCAATGTGTGCACGCTTTGGCTATTGCTGGAAAAGTGCTCTTCTACAGTGACTGCCAGTATCCCTGTACTCTGCCAATTTAAAATTACTTTTGTCTTCATATGCTATTTCTTTCCTCAGTGACATACTCTGAGAGGACAAAAAGCCATACAGATTCTGGAGAGCATGGCTATGTTAAAAAACAAAGATACAATTTTGAAAAACACCAAGAAGTATCTTATGACCCACACACTTTTGAAAATATTTTTCCATCAGAGTTCTTCTGGTTGTAACTCTTTACTCTTATTTGAAGATAATATTTTTCTGTCCACATAGCAAACTGAAAACTTGAAACTAGTGACACCTTGAAAACTTCCAACTACAAGTCAAATGTTAAACATAACCATTTCCTTCACTCTTAATTAAAACTGGACCATATGATCAGACCAAAGTCCCCTGGGTCGCTGGAGAAGTAGTACAGCTCCATGTCCATGGTTGAAGTATTCTACTGTTGACTTATTTGGTGAGAATGTATTTGACGCAGTAATGCCAAATATGATATGTGACGAGAGCCAAGAGTGCCTACCAACTCTTTCCTTGTACCTGTAAACCAGAAACTGGATTCCTGTCTCAACGAAGGAGTAAAATTTAGGGATGGTATCCCTAGCACTGAATTCTTACTACTCTTTGGGAGTGATCTTTCTCTTGTTAGGTGTTAGTGCCTCCACAAAGGCAAAGGAAAAGTGCAACTGCCTGTTTATTTTTGTAAGCAGCAAAGCTCTTACCCCAATTGGATTAGAAGTGTAGGAAGTAAAGTATACTCCTCTCTAGGATTACTAAGTGATACATTGCCCATGATATTACAAAGGGAAGAAAAAGATATAATTGAATAGTGTGAGATTTTTTTTTTCTCTGAGCCATAGCAAACTGGGAAGAGGTAGATGATCTAACATGAAGAGGTGGAGGAGAAGTTTGAACTTTGTCCTGTTTGAATTGTTGACGGTAGGAGGTGATTAACATGGAAACTTAAGTGTGCAAAAAGTTAGTTCTGTGTTTATGTATAAATACAAGTTGTATTAGCATAAAAGCTGGTTCACTTACTTATGAGGAGACAGCACAGGCCCATAGGTGGGCCTCTGCAAACCTCATGAAGTTCAACCAGGCCAAGTGCAAGGTCCTGTACATGGGTCGGGGCAATGCCAAGCACAAATACAGGCTGGGTGGAGAATGGATTGAGAGCAGCCCTGAGGAGAAGGACTTGGGGGTGCTTGTGGACAAGAAGCTCAACATGAGCCAGCAGTGCACACTTGCAGCCCTGAGGGCCAACCGCATCCTGGGCTGCATCAAGAGGAGCGTGGCCAGCAGGTCGAGGGAGGTGGCTCTGCCCCTCTACTCCGCTCTGGTGAGACCCCACCTGCAATACTGCGTCTAGCTCTGGAGTCCCCAGCATAAGAATGATGTGGACCTGTTGGATCAAGTCCAGAGGAGGGCCACGGAGATGATCAGAGGGCTGGAGCACCTCTCCTATGAGGACAGGCTGGGAGATTTAGGGCTGTTCAGCCTGGAGAAGGGAAGGTTCTGGGGAGACCTTTTAGCGGGCTTCTGGTACCTAAAAGAAAAAAAAAAAAAAGATGCTCTTCAGAAGGGACTATTGCGATAGGATAAGTGGTAATGGTTTTAAAATACAAGAAGGTAGATTCAGACTGCATGTCAGGAAGAAATTTTTTACACTGAGGGTGGTGGAACACTGGCACAGGTTGCCGAGAGAGGTGGTGGATGCCCCGTCCCTGGAAACATTCAAGGCCAGGTTGGATGAGGCTCTGAGCAACCTGATCTGGTTGGAGATGTCCCTGCTCCTTGCAGGGGGGTTGGACTGGATGACCTTTAGACGTCCCTTCCAACCCAAACCATTTTATGATTTTGTGTTTCTATATCTGGATATATTTTATTATACCTCTATTAGAAATCTCTTGCACATGCAATAAATTCTTGTTCTCTTGGGTTGTTGCCTCAAGTAACCTTCATTCTGTACCTGAGCTCATACATTGCTGTTCAAAATATTCCTAAAAAGACATACTTGAATGTCAGAAATGTGAGAAACTGAGGTGCCAGACCAGCTTTTGATGTGTGTGGGTCTGCAATGTATCGTATTAGGCCGCTATGAAAACCTCCCATTTGGCTTGCAGAGAGGAGGCAGACCTCTGACAGCTGTCGAGAGGTATGTAGGTCATATGCTTTTATATGTAAATACTGGAGGTGATGTTTAGAAAGGGCCAGGTTTTGTACCTTATATACAGGCTGTCTAGAGTTTGAAGATGGGAGGAATATAGCAAGATAGTACATTTATTAGCAGTGACTTAGGAAATATTCACACAAACTACAGACGTGGAACGTTCACGTGCAGAGGTGAGGAGAGCAGTGTGGACACTATCCAGCACTTTTAAAACTGGAATTAAAGGCAAACTACAGTTGAAATGGTGAGTGTTAAGAGTTCAGTAGCAGTGTGGTGAGGAATTTAGGATAAAGCAGAGGGAAATTCTCTTGGATGAACTTGGCTTTTGCACTTCACAACCTCTGCGAGTGAAAAGGTACTTGCTTTATTTTAAGATACACATTTGTGTGATGTGGTAGTTGAATAGATCTGTACTGAATAGTTTTTAAACTTTGTCCCTCTTGAGATTTTTTTTCCCTAGAATGTGAGTGTGGGGAGCTGGCCAGTTATGGCTGAGTTTCTATAACTGAATACTTTTTCTGTCCTTTTTTTTTGATAATCTATGTGAAATGTTATTCATCACTGAAAGTGAGGCAAAGATGTGTTGATACTTCCAGTGACTGTCTGAACTTTCTCTGAAGAAGTCCATGGTCAAACGACCTAGCTTTGTGGGAAAGAAAACTTTCAAGTAATGCAGGTTCAGCTAGTTCTACTAGAAGGTACCTTAGAAGTTTTGCAAGCAGGAAAACTACGTCTTGGAAATGAGTTCAAGTTGGGCCTTCCCCTATTTAGGGGAATAATACTTGAAGCTTGGTGAATCTGAGTTCTGCTGTTCCAAGAATGCAGAACTATAGCTAAAAAGTTCTTTGAGGAAGTGCTTGTGCAGAGCCTAGGTTAATTGAACTTGCAGATATGGTATTTGGCTTGCAGAGATGTTCCTGGATAACTTAAAAAAAAAAAAAAAAAAAAAATCAATCTTTCACAATAGCTTTTTCCAGGTACCTGGAAAACTCCAGTTTAGTGTCTTGGAAAGAAGGCTAGTGTAACTACATCTGTGTGTTTCTAACTTAGCAGATGGCTTATATCAGTTAGACCTTTTGGATAACAAATGTGTTTTCTTCAGGATGATGCCTTGCATATCATCTTTTCGGTTCTGGATTTTTAGGAATCCAGCATGGCTGATGCTTCAGGCTGTTCTTCATCACCCGGGCGAAGGACGGTCTGAAGAGCAGCTCAGTGCCCGAATGTCTTACTTGAGCAATGATTGCTGGGAGAAGAGTTCTGTAGTGTCAGTGCTGAACTGCTCATTGGGACATTTCTCTTGTGAAGCTTGTTGTAAAACACAGGGTATGCTGTGGGTCTCACCCTTTCAAGTGTTTAATCAACCCAAACAATCTTTGGTGTGGCTACAGCAAGCTCTCTGCAGTTATTTTTGCCAATTGTTTTATTTTGAGGAAATGTTGAATCAAACTGTCATAGGAAGGCTGTGAACAAACATGAAGCTCCAGACTGGTCTGAAGGACTACTTGTGATCTGCAGATCTCCTGTATTTGGTATGCCTTTCCTATTCCCTGAGGGAATGCATGTTTTGAGAGGCCATTTCATACTTAAAGCTGCTGGTCTCTCACAGTAATAGCTCAAGATCTGGGAAGCCAACTCCTGCTTTGAGCAGGAGGTTGGACTAAATGATCTCCTGAATTTTCCTTTGATTCTGTGAAGTCCCTTATGAGGAAAGGAGTTGACTCAGCCTCATGGAAGCACAGAAAAGTCAGTAGTCCTGATGTCCTGTAGGTGTTTCTTTATTCCTGGCTGAAATTCCTTCAGGTCATAGTAAGGTTAACTATGAAATATGTTCTCTTCTTGATCCTCGTTCTTGCAAGGATCAGGACTCGTGCATGCACTTTCCTTAGGGGAGGCTCTACCCTATAGGAAGTTGAAAGTACTGAGTTGGTGCTAAAAGCCACATGTGCCTACTAAAGCAGAGATCAAACTGAAGACAGAGGGACACAATTGTTTTTCAGTCTGCAGGATGAGGTACGCATCGATGGTAACACGCTGTCCTTAAGTACAAGAAGAACTTCCCTGGTGCCCCTGAAGAGCAGGCACGCAAAGATCTAAGGGTGGAATGGGACTTCACAATAAATGCTCATTAGGTTTGTCTGATGGCAAAGGATGACTCGTGTCAGGGGAAGTGCCTCTCTCTAGCGTGATGGTTTGTTGCCTAGCTCTACTGCAGCTTCAGCAGTGAATTGCTCCACAGTTGCCTGAGGATCACCGTGATGGTTGGATGACAGGCATTTTAAAGTTGGCACATCCCTTTGAAGGAGAATTTGCTATGCATTAAGAACTTGAGATTCTACTTACATCTCACTTACTTCGCTACAAATCTAATCAGCTTCTCCCACGCCTTCCAGAAGTGGTCAGTGTGGAAGAGTTCATAAAGTACCATCTACCCTTCATATTGCAGCAACTTGAGATGCAGCAAAGCGTTCTCTGAAAGCTCTAGCTATAACAATGGACCTTTGTTTGCTTGGCCCTCACAAGAATTTTCTTACTTCTTGCCACAAGGCACCACACAGTAGTGCAGGGGATTAGGTCATTTCCTTCCCTCCTCCTCTTCCTGCAGATTATTTGATTAACATTTCTATTGTATACTCTAATTAGCATGTTCTTGGCTTCAGGCTGCTTTCCCCCTCCTTAATCTCCTTAAAACACTGTAGTATGACTTTATTAACTGTATAACATGGGAACTCCTTGTGCAGAGGTTCCATGTGATGTAGCACAGTGAAAGGTGAACAGGGCTGGCAGGTCAGTAATCTTCCCTCCTTTCTTCTTCCCCTGTGCACCTGGGGTCAGGCTGCTGGGAGCCCCCTAACAGTATTCACACTTTCCAGCACATGAAATATTTGTCTTTTTGGGGTATTTTTTTTGCTTTGATCAGAGTTCAGCCACTGACTTTGTGGGAAACAGAGTTAAGATGAGCTATATTGTGTGTTCAACCTTTAGTATTGAGTATACAAATATACTTCCCCCTTGGGACCATTACAGATCCTATTCTTCCACATTTTTGCTCTCTTCTCAGTGTTTCCTTTGGCCTCCTTTCCTCTGTACCCTTGCACAGCAATTTCAAGAGCTTATCCTATGTGGGGTTTTTATTCCACTCCCTGTCTATCTTGTTAAATAAAATTATCAACAGGGATGCGTTTAAAATGTCTCTCTTGATATTTAGCAGTAGTACACTGATCAGGTTAAATCTGAGCTTGCCACTTGGGTTTCGTGGCTGCCTGCACGCTAAGGGGATGTGGCATTGCCCTTTGCCTGTGTCTGCAAGGCTGTCTTTTTTTAACCGGTATCGCTAGAAATGCATTCATCTTGTTTTGAATGTCAAGTGAAATCACATAATTACATCAAACTGTACAGCATCTGCCCGTGAGTCAGATAGAAGAACATGACGATACAGCCCTTTTTTTCTTTAACAGCTTCAAGGAAAGAACCTCCCCTGCAGTTAAGCATCACTTCATGAAATTAGCAGTGATGTCTTGGGTGACAGATTTCGTTGTTTTAGTCTGGCATGGTCGGCAGTGACTCTGCTCCAGGAAAAATCAAGATAGCTTGCCTAGCGACAGCGTGCTTGAGGCGTTTTCTTCCAGTCTGTGAGGCAGAGCACGGTTCTTGTGTGGAGCTGAAATCGTTAAACCCTCCTCTTAATAAAAGTGAGGGACAATGTTGACACAAGAACAAGATGAGTAAAGTGTGGCCATGAGTAAACACAGGGAAACAAAGTGGCTCTCACTCTGTAGGGTGAGGTTCAGAGGCAGCCACGTAGCAGTGTGGCTGGGGGTGAAAATAAACCCTAAAAAAACCTGCTTTTAGGTGGGGCATAACTAGCTATGGAAAGGTATTTGCGTGATAGCAGAAGACTATGCTCCAGAATGCCGTGGGTCACTCATACGAAGGCAGAGGGGATGTAGAGCTAAGGACCGTTCTGTGTGGGGCTGGGTTGGGCAGCAGAAGGCACATCCACCTGCAGTTCTCCACTCTGTAACTTCTGTAATCCACAGGCTTATTAACCTGGACTCTGAACAGCGGCATCTGTAAAACGAGAAGATAAAGGAGCTCTAGAAGCAAATTAGTCTTAAGGTCTGCTTTTCAGACTGAAGGCTTCTGAAACAGGATAAGTGTTACAGCCTGTGTGAGAGAAGTAATGCGACCTAGAAGTGGTCATACCAATGTGACTGGCCACTGCAGTTAAATACTCGAACACAGAGCAGCTTTTGTACTCTTGTGGCTGTATCAGTGTGTTAAGTGATACTAATATATTCCTGATAGTGGGTTTGGTTTTTTTAAAAAAAAAAAAAAAAACAAAACAAAAAATCTCCCACAAAACTAAACCCTTAGCCGTGCTTAAAACTGTATTAAAGCTGCCAACCCTGTATGGGCCAGGACAAAGTATAAAATATTGGAAGGTGATGAGGAAGGTTGCATTAGGCAACACTTCCACCACAGTGAATGGTGCCATTTTAGTGTTCTGCAGGTTACCAGTGGAAAAGCTAGGGTCAGATGCTGGCGGAGTGAGACCGCTGAATTTTCAGCAGGGAGGAGGGCTCAGCTTCAATCTCAAGATGTGGCTTGGTGAGTCTCTGGCTTTACTGATGAGATAGGAACCTTCTGAATCAATCCCCTCCCTTGCATTAGTATAGCGGCTTTACAGAATAAACCCACCAACAGATTAGCATCGTGATTTGGGTTAAAATAGTTGGGGTTTGTGTGGTGTGTTTTGGTTTTTCCTAAGCCTGTGACAAGCTCAGTTATCTGACAGCTGTGATAATGACCATACTGTCTCAGATCAGTATTCAGTGGCACGTCCTCTTTGGTGGCCAGAAGCAGAAGCCTAGAGAAGAGTGGGAAGAACCTGTGTGTCGATGCTTCTCCAGGCACTTCTCAGTGTTCAGCACTTGTGGCTCAGTCACTTCTGTGGAGCAAGAGCTGAACTAGGAAACAGATCCAGCTGAAAAACAACTCAGTGGATAAAGCAACTTTTAAAAACACAGACAACTCAGGGAAACCAGTCTGTGAAGTTGTGCTTGCAAAATTGAGGTGGCAAGCTGAGGAAGGAGCAGCAGAAACATGAGCAAGAGTCACCTGTAGAACTTGGAGATGTCAGATGTCAGCCTGCATATACATCGCTTGAGCCAGGGTAACCATGCGCACCTTCTTGGCCCGCTACAACTGTGACGTAAAACTTGTTGTAAAGATTAAGCTACTGCATTGTATCATGCTTGCAGCAGCCTCAGAGCATTTGCATGATCAATTCTAAGAGGCGGTAACTTGGAAACGGTGGTAACTTGATCACCATTTTATGGCTCAGACGTTTAAATTATCCCACCTGCTGGCTTGATGCGGTGATGTCGATGTTAGTGGAATAAGAACTGTGCTCAGAACCTGGTCTGGCACGTGCAGATTTCCCTTTCTGAACATGCATCCTATAGGAATGAGCTGTTAGAGCATCATTGGACATGGGAGTCCACACACACGGGTGGTGTCTGCAAATGTGTCCAGTTCTATCCCATTACTGAAAACAGGGGTAGCAATGCCTGAAGAGTTGCTGCTGGTTTAATTCTTGCTGTATTAAGAAATCACTTTTTGTGTGGGAGGTGAGGAAAGCTAGTGGGGCTAATAAGTGATGATTAAAAAATATTAAAAAAAGAAGGTATAGCATGCATGGGTACAGTTATGTAAGAGAAGTGGAGAAGGAAATAGATCATCGTTTCTCCGAGAACCTCATCCACAGAGCTGCTGGGGAATTGGGCTGCAGGATCATTCTCAACACACCCTCTGCTTCCTTTTTTTCCTTTTTGAGGCCAGAGATGGGTGAATTTATGGAGCAGTGAGCAGGATGCAAGCTCTGACTCCAGCCAATGGTGCGTGGCGCGGTGGTGTTTACCTAGCTTACGCAAGGCAGAGCCAGCCCCTCTTTAGTCAGAACAAGCTACCCACGGCTTCAGTGAAAGCACAGGGAGCAGAGGCACTCAGTCTGGCAGTTGCTGGGGATTTAAAGGAGTTGATGGATTTTGGCTGGTTTTAAACGCGACCGAAGGGGTGGTTTTTTTTTCTTCTCTACTGTGCAGAAATACGGAAAGGACAAAAAGATACTGGTAAGTGCTCTGTATGCCATTGCTTTTCCCTACTAGTGTCGTATTGTTTTCAATCTCTCTGCAACGGAAGAGGCTTTTAGAAGTGTTTTTCAGTGAGAAGTTGAAAGATAGTTCAGTGATGCGACTGAAAAGGAAACCTGAGAATAGGCGGTGTCTCTGCGGGCTGCCCTTCCACCTAAAATAGGAAGAGGTGCACGGAGTGCTTGGTATAGTAAATATTTCTTGTTTGTCATAAGTGTCCATTGCTCCTCATTTTTAGGGTGCAGGACAAGATGCCTTGAAGTTGTCATCGTTACCTAACAAAATCATACCGGGGGAGTTGCTCATAGAGCTGTTAAATATTCACATTGTTTAACAAACAAAAAAAGGCTTTAAATGTAATTGTAACTCCTGTTTTTGCAAGATGATATAGTATGCTATGTGAAAAAAAGCTTTAGTGTAATACAAACACCAATTTAGCTAATACTTTGGTACATAAACTGCCTCATCAGGAAGTCAGAGGCTTATAAAAAGCAAAATGGTAACGTTCAGATCTGTAGAACAAGAAGTCTTTGTGGTTTTCTGCAAGCACGGAGTCCTCCGCTGTGTATTCTAGTTCAGGTGCATCAGACAGTAGGTCTCCCTGGGCTCAGTCATCAAAGCATAAAAAGCTCCATCTGTTTACTTAATGGCCTTTTTAAAAGTAAAATACCTCTGTTTTGGTGAAAACTCTTAATCTGTTTATGGAAGTTGTACTTCTGTTGCCGACTTGTAATGGAAGTTGGGACTGCTGGTTTTTAAAGCACTACTGTGTAATTTGTCTGTAAAGAGGGTAATTTTAAAGAATTTTGGCTGCAAAGTTCTCTGTAGCGAGGCCATACTCTTGACACATTATACCAGTATCGTAGAGTTTTTTGTTTTCCCACTTGTACCATCGCAAGGCTCTCCCTGAAGATACAAAGAGGCAGTGCTCTGGCTAACGAACGCCTAGCGTTGTTCTGTTGGTGTGCCTCTGTCATGTTGCTTTATGGCTTCGTACATTGCAAGTTATATAAATAATCTTCATTTGATCATCTGAGCATGAAAGCAAAACTATTCTATTCATTTTTAACAAAACCTACAGAGTTTGTAGTAGGAGCCGAAGTGCAAGTACAGCCAAAAGCTCATGTAGAAAGCTGCGGACAACCCTTCCTGAGTAGCCTGTGTGAATAACTCTCACAGGTAGAGCTCAGCTGATGGAGCAAGTGCAGCCCGTAGCGTTTGGCCCTCGTGCCACAGGGGCCGTCAGCGGAGGAGCTTTGCCTTGTGCGAGGTTGTGTGCTTCATCGCTGGCACATCCAGAAGCTGACGCGGAGGACATGGGTGGTAAGGGGGTGTAGCCCGCATGTAAATATAGCGGTTTAACGGGGGAAGAGCTTTCTCAGCTAATTAAGGTTATAGATAATATTGCAGTGACAGCTTTAAAATAGACAGCTTTTGCTAAAGACAAATGTTTTCAGCTTCCCACACGCAGTCTGAAGTACATCACTTGTAACCTGGAGGAGGCTATCGTGGTTTCCTCAGGGGAGGATCAGCTGTTACTTTTCTAACTGAAAAAAATGCTGGAGATTTTTTTTTTTTCCAGGGGAGTATTTTCAGAATTGATTTTTGTCACTCTCAGTGGATCGTTAGCAGTTACATAAATCTTCAAGGTTTAATACGTTCAGCCACATTCTCATCCCATTGAAGGCAGTTCAGAGTAACAGGACTGAAGTCAGCAGAGGTCAGTTGAAATCAGGCTCCTGTGCTTAGATGTTTTTTTCCACCTTGGGAACAGGAATGCTATTTTTGAGTACTGTCATGAAGTACAGATTTTCATATAGGTGCCTATAATAGAAGTCTTGTTCTAAAACACTTGCCTTGTTCATTGAACAAGGATGCTTGTCCTCACAGCGCTGTTCCCAGCTTTCCTAAAATTGTTGAGAACTGCTCAGAGTTGCTTCTGAGACTGAAACACAACTTGAAGACAGACACTGGATGCCAACCCAACTAAAACTGCTGTTTATTAGACTGGAAAAAGTTAGCTGTAGCCTTGGTGCAAAGCAAGGCTTTGCTCTTGTTTATTAAGTTAATACCCCTTTGAAAGTGTCTGTAGGCAATGTGCTTTTTTTTTTTTTTTTTGGTACTATGACTCTTGCATGACTTGTTTCCAGGATGACCAGCCTACTAATGGCAGATGTCCATGGTAAAAAGATGCTTTCTTTCTGTTTATGAGTATGAAAAACCCCTCTATTGAAACTTTACAGATGTTCTCAAGGCACAGCAGCAGATAGTGGTTTGCATTGTTTTATGCCTGGTATCCTATGCAGAAGAGACTGCTTGCTCATTTCAGAGCTTGGCCTTGTTGTCATGTTTTCAATGCTTTCATATGCGTATACTGGATGACTAAGCTTATTCAGAGGTTACAAAAGAAAAGGTGAACAGTATAGACTAAGGAAGGAATAAGCCATATGAAAGCAAAAGGCTGAGCTGATTTTCCACACTTCCCGAGGTTTATTCTTTTTTTTCTTTAGTGCTGAAAACCTCCCTTTTCTAGAAGGAAGGATAATTAATTTCCTCCTTCGGAAAGGTAAAAGTGGGACTACTGACCTGTTGTGGCAGTGCAATTTGAATAGGTAACAGCTGCATCGCTGCACCTTTCCTGTGCATCCGTAGTGAGGGATGCAGGCTGTAGACAGAATCTGGCTATTTCAAAAGTACGGTATAAAACCAGCTGAACTTAAAGTTCCAGGTATGTGTGTGAAGAAAACATGAGCTTGTTTTTAACTGGAAACTGGGAGAAGTGTGAAAACTACAGCTGATAAACACATTCTCTTCTGCAAGCTCTTTTACCCAGGTGATAGCTTCAATAAAAACTATTTTAATAAAAGCTTCCAAAACAATTGCTAGGAAAAACAGTTCATGGAGAATAGCTTTCCAGTGGTGATTTAACCATCATGTAGAAGAAAGTGGTTTCTCAATCTTTGTCTCAGCTTTCAGAAAGAGCGATGCAAGGAGCTGATTCCTCATTGCTCACAGCAGTGTAGATCAGCATAAACATCACTGATACTGTTTGGGAAATCTGACAGCCTGGGCTTGATGGAGACTTGTAATCAAACAAGAAGGCAGTCTGCTGGGAATTACTTTGGTTTTTTTACTTCTCTCTCATTACTTGTTGCTTCTTCCATGCTTGAAAATATCTTCATCGTGAAGATAGAAGAGAATACGCGGCATTGAAATGCTCAGAGTTTAGTTTCTGGTCTTGCAGCCAACAGGATGACCTAAGGAGCCTGAACGTGTAAATGGATGTTGGTAAATTTGGATCCTGCTTGTGTTTAGTCGGGTAACTGCACTATTCAATGTGAATTCTTTGTTTGAAGAGCAATAATGAAGACTTACATCCAAGTAAAGCTCTAGACAGTAACACAAACTGGTGATAAAATATTTCTTTGGTAACGGAGTTGCTCAGAACTTATGTCTAACTGATCAAAAGTGCACCTAAGGTACATATTTCAGTTGGTTGAAAAAAAATCATGCTAGGCTTCCTAAAATGAATTCTAATCCTAGAATAATTTAGGTTGGGAGGTTGTCTGGTGCAGTCCCCCAGCTCAAAGTGGGACGGGACAGCCTTGGGTCAGGCTGTGCAGAGTCACGTGCAGTTGAGGCCTGAATATCTGCAAGAGTAGAGATCCCATGGCCTTTTTGGATTTTTATTGTTTTTCCCCCGGGTTAGCCAATGGGGATTTTCAGTGTTGCAGCTTGGTTTTTTTGCCTCTTGTCCTGCTACTGCATACCGGTGAGAAGAGCTGTTTTGTCCATATCCCCCCGATTTAACACAGAATTGCTGAGGGAAAAGGTGGATACGAGAATTGCAAGGGTAGTAAATGGAGAACTGCAAATAGCAAATTGTATGAAAATGTCAGTAGACAAGCTGTCTTGTGCTTTATTTCTATAAGCCAAAAAAATCCAAACCCTAGAATATGTAGATACAGATCATAAAAAAGATAATATTATAAAAATGGAGAAATTTCCAATTTTTGCATCTGAATTGGTATATTTTTATTTTAATGTACTCATTGACAGAAGACTCTTATACTGTGAAAGAGGTTTTTTTAATACAGTATTTTAGAAAAGGGCTAGTCTGGCACTAGCTACAGTTGCTAGCAGCCTATAATGCTGGCTCTGTGTTTAGAAAATGATGGTAATTTATTACAAAGAGACTTTTATTCTAGTATTTTTAGCTCATAGCTGAGTGTTTAATGAATCTCTGCTTGGGCTCATTGAATTTATGTTCTCCCCTCCCCCTGCCCCATTTTAACCATTAAGGTACTGCTGTTCCTGCTGCCATTCCAAAAGCTGTACTTGGTCCGCTAAATTGCAAACTGAATCACAAGGTGCTGTGCCTCGGTGCAAACAAGAGCTGAAGACTTTCTGCACAAGCCACCAAAGACTAAATCGTGTTTGTAAATCGATGAGAAAAGGCAGCTGAACGATTGAGGGTGGCTGGTAAACTGAAGCTGGCAGTTCAAAACCAGCCAAAATTCATTGTGTCTCTAGGTCCCCCACTGAAAATGGCGTGTTCAGTGGAAGTGGGCAAACAAAACTTTTGATCTGCTCTGAAGCTTAGTTTGCTAGGTCTTCCTGGAGAATAGTCTGCCTCCAGATTCAGACACTAGTGTTCAGATGTGACAGGAGAGAGCACAACGATACTTTTCCTTCTCCTTGGATGTAATCAGAAATCTGTGGCTTGCTTTCTGCCATAGCAATCTTTGCCTTCCGTGACTGAAGTGAACATTGAACAAGAAAGCTTGTAAGACACTGGATTTCCTTTCCTAAAACAAATTTTAAATACTTTTTCAGTTTAGATTTCATCTCTTTCCAGTCCTTCAAAACAGCTGGACATGACATGACAGTATTGTGCAAGCTACCTTCTTTCTGCGAGCTTTCTCCCAGCTCCAAACGAAGCAGAAAATGTGTTACTTGTTCACGAGTTCTTCTTCTTCCAGTTTCCTATTTTTGAGGCTAAAAGGTGCTAACTGGTACCCATTGTGTTTTTGCACTAACTGCAAACAATTGTGCTCATCCAGTAACGCCGTTCCAAACGTGTTTTCTCTGTCTCCAGACTGTGTTACTCAAAAATTCTTTTCAGTTCTGTAGTACAGGACTGTGCACAGGTAGGGGGTCTCAGGCTTTGGTCTTTTCTCTGTAGCAGCAGCAGAGATCTTGATGTGAAAAATTTACCACTACCAGTTCTCTGATTTTTGGAGGAATGTTGGATGGAGTGGGATCTTGTAATTAACAGCTTATTTCTTGTCAGTGTTGAAGGGTCTTGGAGGAATTTAGAACAGTCTGTTGTTCAGAGCCTGCTCTAATGAAGCCCACCCAACCAGTGGCCGGAGATGGCTGCTGCAAAGTTAATTGGTGTGGCAAAAAGCTAACTTGCACATATTTTGTTCAAGCAGACAGTTGCTGAGCTGTATACAGGCACTACAGGGCCAACTTGTCTTTTTAACATATTTAATTAACCTTTCCTAACACTTTCAAGAAGCCTTCTGTAGTATTCTAGAAACGAAAACTGGTTGGGTTATGCTACAAGAGAAGGCCCATTATATAAATTAGTGGATCCTTCCTCTCAACTCAAGAGCATTCCCTCCTCTAAGTTCTTAAACGCTTTATCCGTCTTTAAGTGATCTGTGAGCCTGCTCTGTTTCAGGAGGGGAGATGTTATCCCATGGCCTGTTGGGCTCATCTTCAGTGCATTGAGTTGTATTTGCAGACATCAAATTTCACTTGGACTGGACTTGAGGACCTCACTGGAAGATTATGATTAGTCTTTGTTATTTCTGAGAACAAGATGAGTCTTCCTTTTGGGTACAGTGTGTCAGGCAGATTGTACTGGATAAGAAGTAGTGTGTATGTTGCGCTAATTTTTTTTTTTAAAGGCACTCACTTTCGCATGTGCTTGAGCTGACGTTAACTGAGTGTTGTTAGTAGTTGTGAAAGTGGTGTGCACAGCTCATAAATGTTCCAAGATGTATTAAAACAAAAATCAAGTTCAGACATTCAAGCCACACCTCTGAAAATGTACAAGCAAGCTGTTTTACTAATGATAGCTCTAGATTTCTAACTCTTGAGCCTTCCTTAAGTCAAATAAGAAGTGAGTTTCCATCATGTGTGCTGGTCCCAAAATAAACTTGACTGGATTTAGATGTGAAACAAATCTATTAAGAGGGAGCTAAGTGTTAGAAGTTGGACACTTTTCCTTGTACTGAGATTTTCTAGTTAATGTCTTGCTTTGCTGAAGTCCGTCACTGACCCTCTTTTTTTTTTTTTTTTCTCACTTAATGCTAGGTTTCTTAGTATTACTGTCAGTAAGCCACCCCTGCAGTAAGTACCCTCACCACCCCAGTTAACTTGGTGCTACACGTGGGTCAGCAATCTAGAAATGCTTCTGAGCAAACTACACTGCTTTGCTCTCTCCTGCGCTGCTGTGGCTGTTCCTGTGTGACAGACAGGGACTATTGGATCAGCGTAAGGCACTTTCTGCACCAGCTACGTGATGGATCCCATAAGGCTTGAACCAGGATAGCTGCCCGGTAAAATGCACGCTGCTGCTTGTACAACAAAAATACATCGGTGTAACTGTCGTGTAGGCAGGGACGCAGACTCCTCACGGTAGCGTTGTGCAGATCAGGTTTATTACAGTGTGCTCTCGTGTCTAGCAGTGATGCCGTTGTGATAACGTTACGTGTGTGCTAACTACAAAGACAGTCGTCACTTAACTTAGTGTTCCACGCACTGTGAAATCCACAGTACTCAGGCTTGAGAGCAAAGGAGGAGAGACTTGAAAAATAATGAGAAATGAGAGGAAGAAAGAAAGGTTTCAGTTTAGCCTCCTGGTTGTATTCCACAGGCATCACAGCAAAAGTTTGGAGGACAGCAAAATGTCTTTGTGTGTATTCGTCACAGGTATGTGGGATAGCATGTGAGAAGGCAATGGAGGAGTATACTGCATGTTCGGATAGCACTGTGAGCTGAGTGCAGGTGGGGGTCAACATATCTGTGCTGAGTAAGAAACTGGTAGACTGAGAAGAGATGTTGAAGGGCAAGCTTCTCTGTGAAGGAGAAAAGAAGACCAGGAGAGGGTAGAGATCAGGTCAGTAAAGGGACCTTTGCGTTAGCTTCTCAACAAATATGAGCAGAGTGTCAAGCACTGCCACATCCTTTTCTTTGCTGTTAGGACAGAAAACGGAGTAGATTTTTATCTGCATCATGGCGTCTTTTTCTGCCACTATCTACAGTCTAGTCAAGGTAGAAGAAAATGGAAATACATCATTGTAGTAGTGATGAAAGTTGATGACAGGATAGAAGAAATGTTATGTGGGCCAAAATGTGTATTTGAACAGAAAGCAGAATGTTAACCATCAGTACTAAAAAAAAAAAAAGTTAATATATTTTTGACTTGGTATGAATTCTTACTTGGAAGAACCAAAGGAACATTCTTGTTCTGTTAAAGCTTCAAACAGGCTAGCATCAGCTTTAGTCTTTGTCAAGCAAGTGCTGTGCCTTGTAGGCTTTCTCTGTAGGGAGGTCAGGGATGGGTTGAGTGGGTCAGAGGCGTCTGGAAATGTTACTAATGAGAGCCTGTAAAAAATAACTAGTGTGAACTGTTCCTCAAAGCAGAAGTATGACAAAAAATTGCACTTCAAGACACTGTTCTCATTAAGAACTATTGGAATTCCCTCAGGAAGTCTCCTTCAAACAGCTGTTAGCATCACTTCTGTCTCTAGTTGAACATGAGACGTTGCATTGCACACCCCGGACTTGTATCTGTTGTAGACTCAACATCAGACTGTCATACAACTTCTTTCCACTTGCAAATCCAGAAATTTATTGGAAAGCTCTGAATCAGACACTTTTTCGTGAAAACTTGTAGCTCTTTAGCTAACGGACTGGCCTTGCTTTCTTGGTTTTGGTTTTGTTTGGGTTTTTTTTCCCCCCTTTAAATTTAATCCCTATCTGGCTTTACTTCTTGATAGTTGAACTGAACGTACTAAATAAAGCTATATTGTGCTTATACTAAAAACATGAAGGGAAACAAACATGGATGTTTTATCAAGACTATACTGGAATTTTCTAAATGTACTTGTGGTCTTTTGTGATCTAGTAGTTCTTCCAGGCAATTCAACCTTAATTGATGTGGTTTTACATATAAGTTTTTAAAATTATTTCAGGCAAAATCAAAATATGGAAAACACAAAATACTGTACCTACTGTATCAGAGAGGTCTGCAGATTTGTGTAATTGGTGGATTTGAGTCTTTTTTTCTTACACTTAATTTTATCTTTGTTTTTACAGGAAATAATGAAAAAAGTGTGCCACAACTCTTGATCAGAGACCTGAAATTTGAGAAGAAGTCATTAGCTAAGCTCATGTTTTCTCCTGATCAAGAAAATCATCCATCAAAAGCACCAGTAAAATATGGTGAATTGATTGTATTAGGGTAAGTATTTGTATTTGGCTGGAAGTGAGAACGAAGGTAGAATTTCAGGGTGCGCTTAAAGGAGATAAAATACAGGTTGCTGTGAAAGATGGTCCCAGAGCCTCTCACTTGAACTCCCTCTTTTGCAGTGTGTCTAGTGACCGTGCAATCGAGTGGTGAGTTGATCAGCTTTTCTTTGGTAGCTGATCTCATGTAAAGGAGGGAGCGGAGGGAGGGCTGTCTTTTTTCAGTGGCAACCAGGCATTATACATAATGTGATGTATTGGAAAGTTGTGCTGCAGTACGCATACTTTTTTATGACAACATAAGCATGGAGGTAGGGCTCTAAACAGTGAAGTAGATGTAAGTTTATTTTTGGCTCTTGTATTCTTCCCAGGTAAGTGTTTCATGACAAAGGCAGCCAATTCATTAAGGCTTTACAAATTGATTTTGGGTAGTACCTAGACAGGTAACTAATGCGATAACGCGGAAGGAGAGGTTCCCTAAGACTTCAAGTAAATTTAAAGGAGTTTTATAAGAACGTGGTCGCTGACTCTATAATATCTAAATGCAAACAGAAGATTTTAATAAGGCAAGTTTGCCAGCTGACCTGTTTATATTGACATGTTCAAAGTGAGGGTCTGAGGGTTTTCTAATTGATTAAATTGTATTTTCAGAGGACAGCACATCTATTTCGTAAGGATTTTATTTCAACCAAAGTTATCTAAAATACTAGCTCTCTACCGGGGTTGCTGAGTAGTTAGAATTTTTAATTTCCAGTGTGAACACATGATTTAGAGATAAAGCTACAGATAGGTACATAACCTTACATGTTTTTATGTTTGGGACCTAAGTCTCTTGCTTGTCAGTAGTAGCTTTGAGATTAGTCTGGGTAGCATTCCTTGCCCTACAAGCTTTGTGTGTACAGGCTGTCATTCTGTGGGCACGTTTCAATATTGTGATTATCAATTCTCAGATTTAAATAGGTATGATTAATTGGAAATATTTAATTATTAATACTGTACTAATTAAGAAGATTTTATGCTTATAATGAAAGTTCTTGTGGGTCTGTATCTCACAAGAAGCAAATTAATACCGGAAGATGGACTTTGTTCTTTTTCTGTGATTTTTGGCAGGTACAATGGGTCTCTCCCAAATGGAGATAGAGGAAGAAGAAAAAGTAGGTTTGCTTTATTTAAAAGGCCCAAGGCAAATGGGGTGAAACCTAGCACTGTGCATATTGCCTGTACCCCTCAAGCAGCAAAGGTAAACTCGATTTCTCTGGTGAAGTCTTATTTCTCCTGGTGCTGTCTAAAGAGTTCAGTGAAGTCTGTGCTGTTATGCTGAGATGAAATGATGTGAAAAGCATTTTAAGTTCTGGCTGTGAAAAGAATGGTTCATGTTTATCCAAGGTTTTTTGGTACCTGTCAGTGTTAGCAGGAAACCATTCAGCAAAACAAATGTGGTGCGCAGTCCCTGCCATGTCCAGAAAGACAAATATTTATTTTTGAGATGTGAATGTTCAGGGCTAGTCATGTTAAAACACTTTCTATTTTGTTTTCCTTCCAAACTCATTACAGACATGTGTTGTAACCTTCCTGTTTTCACACTCATTCATGCTTTAGGGCTAATTTTGCTGCACGTGAACCTGACTTTAAAATGATCCTTTGCCTAAGCTCTACGTGTACTTGCTACTCTGTCCAATGGATAGGAGTTCCCCAGGGATGAGGGCAGATGGATCTTGCAGGGCATGTTTTATACTGTTCATTATCAAGTTCAGAGTTTCCATTAAGACACAGTAAAGGAAGGACTTATGTCCTGAAGTTGAATTGTGTTTCATGTCAAAACTAATATATTATAGCGAAGGTATTACCATCAAATACTTCTGTATTGTGCCAATTCAAGTGTATGTGCAATTGTGTTCAATAAGAAATGGAGCATTTCCACTAAAACCAATGGAATCTGAAAATGCTCAGTGGTTGTTTAGAGATCTCCAGTGTTGAGATCAGGCCCTTGAACAAATACTCCCTAAGTGGGTTGACACTTAAGAATATTGATTCTTAAATTCAGGGAATGGCATAAAGTATTCTGAAATCAAAAGCATTTTGCTAACCAAAGTTATTGTAATAGAAGTACATCTGTAGGAGATCTATGAAAAGAACACTTATTTTTGCCAATTCTTTATGGTCTTCAAGCGAGCGCTATTTAGAAGCACTTCTAGAAGTATTCCATTCCTAGTAGGTAGTTACAGAATGAAAATCTCGACTAACAAACTGAAACCTAGATTACTTTGGTACAGCTTCTGCAACCTGTGCTGCATTTCCCCATTCTACCCTGCTTACCACCACCACTTGTTATGTTTTTGTCTATGTATCTTATTAATCATCACTGATTTTAGTACGAACTCAGGTCCTGTTTGGGGAGTGAAATCCCTAAGCTTTTGTCCTCGCTTTGCTGTTGGAGAAGTTCAGGCTGAGAAGGCCATGAAGGTGTTAGATTCAGTTTTAGCCTTTGCACTCAGTTGTTTTGTTCTTTCGTGACAACGTCAGCATTGCTTTAACACAAAGCATGACTAATAAGTCTTGGTTACGTGCATTTTGTTGCAGCGTGCGGTAAAGAGACCAGTTTGGTCTGTTGTTGAATCAATGCTGCAGCTTTTTTTAATGGTGAGGACTGGTTTTTAAGAAGTTTAACTACAGATGTGTCACTAACAACCACCTGTCTTAATGCATTAATTAAGCAGAACAAGAGCCTGGTTATATACATTGTGTGCTTTTCTGTATTCAGTAGAGTTCTTGTTCACTAGTTCAATAATATTTGACATTTTTTCCACAGGCAATAAGCAATAAGGACCAACACAGCATATCTTACACATTGTCTCGGGCCCAGACAGTAGTAGTTGAATATACACATGACAGCAACACAGATATGTTCCAGGTATGTGAAGTCAATATGATACATAAATGTGTTCTTGCTTTTGGTAGTTTCTAAAAAGACATCCTCTCAACAGGCTTTTTTTCTCAGACCCAAAAGTTTGCATGTGTGACTTTCTGTGCTTTACTATTCAGAGTCGTTTAATTCTGCTTGTTCCCAGGGCCATCACATGAACAAGGCTGTATATCTGTGCATCTCTTTAGGCTTGGTCAGAGGTGAAAGTTGGTGGTTTTTTGTGACTAATGCACAGTTTTGCCTTTGGTCTGCAAGTCACATAACCTGTCTGCTAGTCTCTCCTTGCAAAATGAAGAATAAAGTGCACAGTTCTCTTTAAACACTTGGAACTTTGCTTCTAGCATTTACAGAGGGATTTGGGATCAGCCAGATGGAGATGGGGTAGAAGAATTACATGTGAAAACACAGGAAAGCTTATGACAAAATATGAAAAATACCCCTAACTCCTTTAAGCGAACCCGGAGATAAGTCTAAAGCACTGAGAAACGTGGAGAGGAGGCCCAATTCTGATGTGCTGGCAGTTCAGAGCAACTTTGCTGCAGTTCCTGTGTGTATGAGGAAGAACCACCAACACATTTGCAGCTGTGGTGTGCACTCATATCTTGTAATTGTTTCCTGTTTTTCTCAAAAGGAAGAGTTTTGGTTTGGGATTTTTTGTATGCTTTGTTCCTTTTGATTCCTGGACAGTTCTTGCCTTGATTTTCTTGTTGTTGGTAATTTATGGCAAGGAGTTTTGCTGTCACAGCATTTAGCTGTGACACCACTGCAGGATCTAAGGAGCTGGCAGGTCTTAGTAAGTGGCGGAGGAAGCTGCTACGCAACTGCAAATGCCTACACCAGAGCAGAAGGGCTGTAACAAACTAACTGCAGCATAAGCTACTGTTTGTGTCAGTGTTCTCTCTTCAGGCATGCTGTGGCATGTATGCTGCTCTGAAATTGCCAGTGGCAATCCCTGTGTACTGATGGGTTATCCTGCCTAAGAAGCAATAGAAAAAAAACACATTCTGACAAAGCAGGTTTAGTCTCATAAATGCTCTGCATCCAGCCTTCAGCAAAATGCACCTCGGGCTTTTGGGTCTGCTGCCCAGCAGTTAATCAGTCTTAATATAAGCAGCTATTTTATAAGAGGTTGTTGAGGGTTCTGGAAGTGAGTGAAAGGTAGTAGTGTGTAAGTGGGCTTTAAAACTGGCTGCATGGATGTCTGGGAGAGGGATGTAATTTCTCTTCACGCTTTATAAGGAAAAGGGCAAGATGAGTTGACTGGAAAAGCAGTGAAATCCATGCAATACTATCAAACCCAGTAGAGTTCTGTGGGACTGCAAAACTCATTCTCCCATGCAACGAGAAAAGAAGGCACAGTTACTAGAACAGTCTGGTTGTAGTCAGAGGTTGCATTCCTGTTGTTATCTACATGTCAATGTAACCCCTCCCTGCCACAAACATCTTGTGCCTGGTCTTTCCTTACAGATCTGCTGCTTCTCAGTGCCCCACTGGAGCTGGAGTCAGCTCACATAGTCTAATCTTCCTACATCTACACCACCACCTAGTCTGGCATTGTTCAGAATATTTTAGGCATGCAAAATGACGGAATACTACTTTCCTTCATCTAACTGCAGTTTCCTAGCTGGATTGGCACTGATGCAGCTGGTCCAGCTGACCTGAGCGTAACCTTTCTGATGAGAAGGCCTTCAATGGGAAATCATCTCAGAATTGACTTAATTACATCATTTTATTTCCCCTTCATTCAGTTGACTGTACTCAGCCTTCAGAATAACTTTGATCATATAGAGGTGGAATAACTAACTCATCAATTCAGATTAGCCTCTAGAAACCTAAATTTAGATTGGTGGAGGGGAATGCTTAAAACTGGAATGTAATGGGTTTTTTTCTTGATCACTTAAGTTTTTTGATTTTGAATATTCCAAGGTCCAAGGGCAAACTTCTAAACCGGTTGTGCATTTTTTTTTAATCTCTCCAGATTGGTCGGTCAACAGAGAGTCCTATAGACTTTGTCGTGACAGATACAGTTCCTGGAAGTCAGAGTAATTCAGATACGCAGTCTGTGCAGAGCACTATATCAAGGTTTGCCTGCAGAATAATATGTGAACGTAACCCTCCTTTTACAGCAAGAATCTATGCTGCAGGATTTGACTCCTCAAAAAACATATTTCTTGGGGTAAGGGAGCTCTTTCTTTTTTTTTCTTCCCAGTTCAGTGTAGGTTTATTTTTAAACTGATTCATAGCTCCACTTCAGCTAAATTAAAAGTTTTCCTCGATGTAATTTCTCTTAGGAGAAAGCTGCGAAGTGGAAGACATCAGATGGGCAAATGGATGGACTAACCACAAATGGAGTTCTTGTTATGCATCCTCGTAATGGATTTACGGAAGACTCCAAGCCAGGGGTGTGGAGAGAGATATCTGTGTGTGGGAACGTGTTCAGCCTCCGTGAAACCAGATCAGCTCAGCAGAGGGGAAAAATGGTAAGAGTAGCGACTGTTTTATGCAACCTGTTTAAAATGAGTACAACCATAAGTGGTAAAGCTTGGGCATAAACAGAGGCTGGAATCTGCCTCATTCCGTGTAGACGTCACCTCTGTAATTACCTACACTGACTTCTTACGTGTGTGTGTTCGTACATGAAGGTGTCTTGCTCAACCTGAATAACTGATACTTTATCTGCAAACTAGTACTTAATTGCAGCTCTAGACTGCTCTCCTAAATTGAGTTCCCAGTCTACTAGGCTCTTCTGTAAACTTAGTCATCCATATTTTAAAGAGTACTTTCCGTACTCTCCTTCAGTTTATGCTTTTAAGTTTTTTGCGCTTCTCCTTTTTATAGAATAATAAAGAATAATTACAGTTTTATTGAAACATGCCTATATACCTGGATATTTGTTTCCACCTTGGCATTCTGAGTTTTCCCTCTTGTTTCCAAAGCATTGGCGACATTTCCAGGAGATGATTGGTTTTGGTATGACTTGAGATCTCTTAGCAAAAAGAAATGCTACAAGAACACTTAAGTGGCGCATTTAGCTAGGAATGCGGACAGCTGACTTTCTGGAGGAGAGGAAAGTCCTGTGTAAAGGTGTGTTTGAAGAAAACAGTCTGAAATGTGATGGAGGACTAACCAAGACTTGTCTGGGCTCTCTAGATGTATAGGACAGTCAGGAGCTGCTTGAAACTTCTCATCTGGATTTTCCGGGCTAATTTATATTACGAAAGTGCATTATGTTACTCTTCAGGTAACCTTAGGTGACACATCTTTCTCTTTGTCCGTTGCAAGGTTGAGAATGAAACGAACCAGCTGCAGGATGGCTCTCTAATTGACCTGTGTGGAGCAACACTGCTGTGGCGCACTGCGGAAGGGCTTTCACGCACTCCTACTGTCAAGCACCTGGAGGCACTAAGACAGGAAATAAATGCGGCAAGGCCCCAGTGTCCTGTGGGGTTTAACACCTTGGCGTTTCCCAGCATGAAGAGAAAAGATGTTGTAGATGAAAAGCAGCCATGGGTGTATCTGAACTGTGGCCACGTCCACGGCTATCACAACTGGGGAAACAAAGAGGAGAGAGACGGCAAGGATCGCGAGTGTCCCATGTGCCGCTCTGTTGGCCCCTATGTGCCTCTGTGGCTTGGATGTGAAGCGGGATTTTATGTGGATGCAGGACCTCCAACTCATGCGTTCAGCCCATGTGGACACGTATGCTCAGAAAAGACAACTGCATATTGGTCCCAAATTCCTCTTCCTCATGGTACTCACACTTTTCATGCAGCCTGTCCGTTCTGTGCGCATCAGCTGGCTGGTGAGCAAGGTTACATCAGACTCATTTTCCAAGGACCTCTTGACTAACACATGTGTTACCAAGGACTGCAGTAAACTGATAAGCTAAGCGATTCTGATTTTTAAACCAACTGTTTTTCGTATTCTCTGGGCTTTGCTGGTTTGCATTAAGATGAAGAATTTGGGGGTTTTTGTTACAGCAGCTAAATCCCCTCTCTATTGAGAAAAGTCTGGAAATAGAAGAAATGGGGTGGGGGGGAGAAAGGGAGGGAAGAACTCCTGCTTTTTTTAGTTAATAACTACTTATGAAGAGGTGAAGGAAGTGTAGAGTGAACTTTGATGCCTTCCATTTAATCATTTTGAATCACATGCCCACAGTGTTTGAAAGTTGTTTCATCCTTTTTGTACATGGAGGGTAAATAGTTCAAAGAACATTAGTTTACAGCTTGGATGCAAACGTTGTAAAATATAACATGTATATTAACTCTTTTCTATTTATCTTTATTATTGAAAATCCGTAGAATGTTTAGAGAGTAGCATGGTCATAGTGTGTTCATCCAGCAGTTGGATGTGTAGAGTAGTTCTGGATGGAGAAGGACATGAGATGGAAATGGTAGAGAAATCTTTTTTAATCTAAAATACTGAGTTCTTAGAATAGTTAAAATGCTTTTTAAACCAAGCTAATGCAAATTATGATGGCATAAAGGTGTGCTTTAACCATGTTGAAAGGTAGCTAAGAAGGACTTAAAATGTCTTTTTGGTAGGACTGTACTTAAGATCTGGTTATGAAGATAATATTTACCAGACTCTTTGAATATGCAACTTAGTCTAGATTAAGGATTTTTTCTCCCTTCATGCTAACACATCTATTTAGCATTAGTGACATTTGTGAGGGTTTTTCCTATGTTAAACATTAACAAACCTGGCAAGGCTCACTTTGTTCCTTGCTGTTTGGGGTGGGGGGTGAGGGGAGAGGTGGGATGCACCTGTGCACATGTGTGGGGAGCAGGGAGCAATTTGTGAATCAGCCATGATCCCAGCTTGTGACAGGCTTGTCAGTCGGATGTTCTGCCTTTCTCCTAGCCCGTTGCAAGCTGGCACACTTAGGCACATGGGAACTGCGGACTTCACGTGCTTGCCCTTGCCCACTGCGAGGTGAAATGCTCCTCTAGGCCACACAGGGAACAGAGTTGAAGGGGATACCCAAGGGATATGTGCCTGCATCCTTGTGCAGCTTGTCACAACTGGCAGTCTGTTCGGGGAGAGCTTGAGCTGGGACTGGGCTGGCCTCTAGACCTCGGTGTGGGGTGCTTGCGTAAGGTCTGCTCACCCGGCGGTGGGCTCCAGGCAGTAGTCTCTCTCTGCTCTCCCCTCCCTGCCCCCCCTTTCCCTCTCTATCCACCAGAAAAGGCCAGTGCACTACATCCAGCTTTGCTGCTAACCCACTGTGCTTCATGGCAAATACACAACCTGACCTTCTTAGGATTGAGTTGAGCTTTTTTGGCCAGCTTCATACTTTTTTTTTTTTTCCAAAATACGTACTGTATAATTAACAGTAGCAAATTTCTGTACTTTATAGCATAGCTTTAATTTTTCCTTTCATAGCTGTTCTGAAATTTTCTTGGTTTAAAGAGAGACCCACGTTGCTTAGATGTCATGAATTATTTACTTTGACTGTCAGTTGTTTCTCCATTTTTAAAAATAAATTATATATATTGTTTGGTTCACTCAGGAAATGCATGTGTCAGGAAACCTGTATTATAAGTTCAGTTAGCTGTCATGTACCAGTAACTGCTGATACTCCCTTTCCATAGAAATATAACTGATTTTGACATTTTCCAGATTTTATGCATTAAGTAATGAAACTTATGCAGCAAGAAATCCCTGTATTGTAGTTGTTCTAATCATTTTATTCAAACTATAGTATACTGTAGTTTAATTTTTATTTGCAAATTAATTTATTTAAACTACGTGAGTAAACACTTTTCAAAAATAGAATTATGGGATTGTCTGTTGCTTTGTTTCCAAGAGATGGGAAAGGTGGCTGGAGGTGGCCCTTCTGCTGTCACGTAAGAGTCTGTTCTGCACGTGTGGATTAAGATCACAGGAAAGAAGCAACTGTAAAAAGTTTGCATGTTATCACAGTCATGGATTTGAATGGCTCCTTTCAGATGTGATGTCTTAGTATGTTTTATATTTAACCCTATGTTAACAAAGGCAAGATTGTTGTTTAAAAGACAGTTAAATGGTCTCTTTCCTGAGTAAGTTACGAATAATGAAATGTAAGCAAAAACTTCAACTAAATGGCTGGGCTTTTCTAAAATGTCAGGAGTTCTTAATTCAATCTTCCACAAAATTGGATTGACACTTCTTCTCTGGTCCTGATCCTGTTGACTCTGGCGATATGAAAAATCGGAAAAGGACATGATGAAAGCTACGAAGCAGTATGAGCAATATAAAGAGGAACTGTGAATACAGATTGAGAACTGGATGGTGGCAGACGTATGGAAAGTGGTGTACTCGCCCCGTGTTGGAGGCACAGCTGGGTGCTGGTCTGGAGCCAATAGTGCAGTTGGGTACATGCACACCTGACTAGCAGGGAAGGAGAGGTTCATGCCCAACACCCCTCCTCCCCTCCCCCCACACCTCCCCAAACAAAAAAAGAAAACACTACAGAAGAAGGTGTAATCTTGGCAGAACTGCCTGTTTTTCTGGGTACTGTTATGCTGAGATAACACTTCAGAGTGTGCCACACGCTGTCTGCTTGTTGTACGCTTTTCTTGACCCAATCTGGGCTTGTTGATCCCACTTTTAAAAGGGCAGAACATGAGCATTCAAATGGCTGAGACATGGAAATCCCGCTGTCGAAAGCAGGATAGCAGCGGTTGAGTAGTTTGAGGAACAATTTCCATACAAGGTGGAAGCTAACTAAAAGCAGTAGCTTTGACTGCCGTTCTGTATTTGAGTTCCCCCTGGGCTTCTGTTCTTTAATAAACAATTTAAATAGAAGGTCTCGTACTCTGTAAACTGTAAACTGAATGTCAGATTAAAAGTGAAATGATCCCTTTGACTCAACTAGCTGACTGAAGCACTCTGAACTTGAAGGCCTTTGCTTCTGAACAAATCTGGGAGCTGGGAGAAGTGCTGGCTTTGAGACTGTTGCAGCTCCACTCATGTGCAGTCTAAATCAGCCCCTTGTACCTGAGTAAAAAACAGCCCCAAATGAGATCTGTGGCCTTAACCTGCTTTCAGAGATTGGCTCAAATGGAAAGGGTGATGGAACCAGCAGCTGGGACCGGACTGTTCCCTGGGAGATCACCACAGGTATGTGGAACAGATGAGGGACTGCATGTGGAAATGAGGTAAGGACAGGCCCTTTTGTAGCCTTAAAGTTTTTAAGATCTGCAGAAGTGCCTCTGGAAATCAGCAGCTAGCTTTCTGCAATTGGTTTGTGTGTGGCTGCTCTGTTCTGTGCAGTTCTTTGTGTGATGTGAAATGCAGGTGATTTAATGAGCTAATTTGCTTTTCAGCTGTAGGAAATTGCATGGATCTAATACTGGTAAAAGGCAGCAGCTTGGCACAGCAGCTGGCTCATGAAGCTGCTTTTTTTTCTTTCCCTCTGAAGCAGAAGTGGGGCAGTGTGGTGTGTTGACTCACAGCAGGGCAAGGAGTGTGGTGACAAGGTTGCTGGGGGCTTTCCCTGGGAATACGGCGGGTAACCCAGCACTGATGGACAGTCTGTTCCCCTTGCTGACTCAACCATTGGGTTCAAGCAATACCGTGAGTGTGTGGTGTGGCTGAGACGTGTGGCGCAGGCTGGGGATGAGGTTTTCTAATCCCATCTGTGCTAGGCTTGTTACATCTGTAAGAATGAGGCTGGTATCCTGAAAGGTTTAATGATATGATGAAGTCACCCCAGCAGTCCTCCTGTACTTGAAGGTGATCTGCAAATCCCATAATGACCCTGCTGTGGCATGCTTGATCTCTCTGAAGAGACAGAGAGATACTTTCCAGGCCCAATTCTAAAAATACATTTCCAGTTTTGCAATAAAATCTATCAAGATGCCTACAGCTACCTACCTGCATGCTGTCTCTCAGCCTGGATTAGGCCTGGTTGCTGTTGAATTAGACCAGATTTCCTGGTCCTAGTCTTGGCTCGTGCAATCCCCGCTTCCTTTTCTGCAAAAATACTGGCAAAGCTCATCTATTTTTAGTTGTAGCACTTGGCTTTAACATAAGGGCTGTGATCATCGTGGAAGTGCAGTTTCTAAGGCCTTTTGTAACTATAGGAGATCACTTGTACATGTGCTGTCTTGCATCCTGTGAAAAAGATCTGGGAAAGCATCTCTACGGGAGCTGTGATCGTTCCTGTGTTGTGTCAGGGGCTCTCTGGCAAGTGTGGCCTCTGCATGGGCAGCAGCAAGCCTGCCCCTTCCCAGGTGCTGCTTCCAGGGCAGCAGCAAGAGCTCAGGACCCTGTTTCCTTGCGGAGAACAGCACTGTCTCAAACTGTGCTGTTTGGATGCAGTTTCCCATGGTAACGTACCCGGTGACACAAGCCGAGCCGGGGAAGCACCGATATGTGGTATTGCACAACAAACAGCTGGCTGCATCAGCTGGGCTGGGTGCTACTGGTTCTTGGTCTGGTTGTCTCTTCCTCCTGAAAGCAAAAAGGTGGCAGATTTAAAGAGCAGAAAAAAACCAAGTGCTTTTATTCTGTCAAGCCTAAGCTGCCCCAGTGAGAGCAGGCATCCCAAACACAACCTTGGGGCACTGCAGAGCCTGCAGCGGGGCCAGTGGCTTGGGACATGCATAAGACTGCATCAGTGCAGCGTTAGGGAAATGTTAGCTGTAAGCCCCCGTGCCTGCATCTATGTTCCTGCCTCAGTCCCCCTGCGAGCTGCTGCTCATTTTCCCACAAGCTTATGTGGGATCAGGTGAGGCATCGGCTGGGGCTGCATCCCCTGAGGCTGAGCTCGGGGGAAGATGAGTAACCGAGGCAAAGTGCCAGCTCTGGCAGTCAGGAGCTCTCTGCCCACTCCCTGCCACTCTCAATTTTGCTGCCAGCGCGCCCAGCTCTCCATCCTTATCCTACTGCCCTTCTTGCAGGGCTGGTGGGAGGTAACGGGAACCAGCACCAACATCCCCCAATTTTCTGCCCTGTGATGTTTGCCTGGCTCTGCTGGAGAGGACGTGCTTGTGCCATCCCTGCTGAGCGCCCAGTGCTAACGTGCAGGGGGTTGAGACACCTCACAGCCTCTGCGTGGGCACGAATGACCTTACAGATCAACTTAGAGAAGCACTTTCCTGCTGGCAGAGGCAACTCCTTTGTAATTTGGCAACATCTGCAATTTAGTGATTTTTATTTTATTTTGAACGCTCTTTCTGATTTAGTGTCACTAAACAGCTCTGAGGCAGGAGTAAATTATTAATCTGCTCTGACTTCCTTCCTCTATCCTGTCTACCTACATAATAACAGCTCTGCACTGAGATCGCTACTGGAGATCAGCCTTTCAGAAATATGATGAGGGTAGAGTCCTTGGGAGTTATAACTCACACCAGGATTGTCTATTTTTCCTCTTTCTAGTGGAAAGATCTCATTAAAAGGCTTCCCCTCCACAGCACACGATGGACCCCTAAGGATTCGCCATGAGTGCGCCGCACAAAGCGTGAGCGTGCAGCGAGGGTAGGAAATGATAGTTCACGTTTTGAGACAGTAGATGAAGGTGCAGTACACAGTTAACTCATTTGGCATGGGGAGAAGCTTCCATACGTGTATTCTTTACTAATTACTCCCAAGATCATCCTGTTGTCTTATAGCTCGTTGTCATTGTCCTTGTATTTCTTTCTGCTTAAAAAAAAAAAAAAGCTGATTCACTTTCCCTCTGCAGTTGTTTTATCTGACAGTTTCTCAGTCATGTTTGCTGAGGTTATGATTATTTTTTTAAAGTACTTCTATTGATATGTGACTCTTAATGCATGGAACCATGTTGGCTGGACTCAGGCCATGCAAAATGTGTTTTGGGTTTTTTTTGGTTACCTGTTCTTCAGCCTAGATAGGGTTTCCCTTCAGTCTCCTAGGAAATGCTGGAAATGGGAGCTGGTAAAGGGTAAGGGACGGCTTTCCTGGGAAACAGCCACGTGAAGGCTGAGTCTTTTGGTAAGCCCAGCTTTTCCTCTCTGGGCTGAGGGAATCCACTTCTTTCTCAGCACCTCCCACATCCCAGCCCTCTGGCACCTGTAAAATAACTTTTTGCTACGACCACCTTACAGACAGGCTCTACCTATGCTATTCCCTTTGGTTGGCTGCAGTTGAGGAGCTGAATGAAAACAAAGCCTGTAAGTGCTTCCATATCCTCTTCTCTCCAAAATATTATTTTTAGCTGATCCCAGAAGATTTGAAGCCAAACAAATGCATGCACTGATATTCTAAACTTGCCTGGATGCAAAGCTAAAAACTGCAGCTTGCTGTCATGCGCTGTAGGAAAGGAATTGAGTCAACTCATACTTTCCAAAAAACCCGTGCTGCCTTTTTTTTTTTCCTGTCGTGTGGGAGGAGGAGAGAATTAGTTATTCAGTGGAACGAGGACAATTAAAAGCAAATGCAGCTTCCAGCGATGCCATCATCTGTTCTGTTAGCCCTGAGCAACACAGAGACAACTTGGCTCTTTAATTGGCCTTTTTTTTTCCTCTCTGGCCTGTGCCCGCAGTTGGCACAGTGGCTGACATTTTCAAAAGTCTCCGTAGGACTGAGATGCAGGCATGTGCCCACTTCAGTTTTGCCTGGACAATCATCTGAAATGTGACTTTAAAGGGGATGAAAGGCTCCAAATTGCAGCGGATTGAGAGCTCATGGTCTCACCTGCTCAGCTTGCCTTTCCCTGGAGTGTTTCTCTGTCCTGGGGACATGTCCATGGGATGAACCCATGGTGCCATGCTCCACCATTGCTGGAGGATAAACTCTGCCCGAGATGGGTCGCAGGGATGTGGGCACCTCTCCCGTCTGCTGCCCTTTCCCTGCAGTTGGCTGGGCAAAGACAGTTCCAGGCTCTGCAAAGCAAAGCTGCCAGGGCCTCAGTTCGTTTAATTAGCTTGCTTCACTTCTAAAAGGGAGCTAAATCAAACAGAAGATCATTTAAATGTCATGTAACAGCATAGAGCGTGGATATTTAATGCTTTTTCAGTAATTCGCATTAAAAGTGGATTCAGAGCAGCTTTCCTGAGAGGCAGGGTGAGCGACGCCCAAGACCTCGGCCCAACACCTCTGGGCGTTCTCAGTGTTACTCAGCATTTCTGCCAGCGTCACTCTCTATCGCTTGGAAATCTCACTCCGCCTGTTCTTGAGCAGGAGCGGCAGAAGGCGTGTGCAAGCGCCTTTGGGTGTCGATGAATCAGTGTTCATGTCACGCTCCTTGGCAGCTGCCTGCTGGGGCAGGCCATCGCCAGAGCCAGGGCAAGTGTCTTTGCAAAAAGGGGGCCCGACTATAGATGGTGCCAGTCCAAAAGGAAAAACACCCCAGCCCCCTGTCCTTAAAACAATATTGCCAAATGCACGGTATTTATATAGTGGAGTGTTTTTCATACCATGGAGGCCTGGAATTAGTGTTCCTCACAACAGCATAAATATATTTATAGACTATGTGTGTCTGCATTTTGTTATATTTTTATATTATAAAGATGGCTAATGGTTAACAAAGCCAGGCTGTATTTATGTTTCTGCAGCAACAAATATGTTGAATGGTATCATGCAAGAGGCCTAGGCTCTGCTGGCCCCACACCATCTTTCAGACTAATTTAGGGGCTAATTCACATGACAGAAGCGTAAGGGTGGGATGTCAGAGGTTGGCTTCCCTAGGACGCAGCAGATGAAGAGAAAAGCAGCTGTGGGAGTCCCCAGGGTGGAGGTATTTAACCCACCTTTGCTCTTGGTACTCAATAAAATAGCAATGTATGCAGCATATTCCCTGTAGCAGCCCTTTCTAAATGACTTTTCTGCAGCCCAGCTTGCCACCTGGCTGGTCCTGTCAGCCACTACCTTACGTTTGCTCCCAGATCCTGAGCAGCAAGTGAAGCATCATCAGATCCAGACATTTCCTAGGCAATCCTGTCCTGTCATCTCCATGGGAGAGATGTCAGCTAATGCATTTAATATGGGCTTTTCTAATACTGGAGAGTGCTAATTTCCATACTGAGTCAAATGTCTTACAAAACTCCCTTACAACTGCCTTTTAGCTGCCAAACTTCTTGTCTCAAAGCAGGAAAGCAGGCTTGCCAGATGTGAGCTTTTCTTCCAACAAAACCCATGTTGATTGGGATGATGTTATTGTCCTTTACATGTGAGCTCTGATCAGCTTTCTCTTTATTTTGCGCAGGATGGATGTCAGATGAGCTAGTCTAAAATTGTAGTTCTGGCTCTTTTTTGAGTACCAGATCTTAGTATCTCTGGAATTTCCCTACTATCTCAAGGGGAAAGAAAAAAAATAAACCAATAAGGGTTCTCAGATTGCATCAAATGAATTTTTCCATGAGTTTTAGATGCAAGCTTCTTTGCACCAGCTCATTTTAAAATGTATTGTTCATAATGTAACCGTGGATCCATGGAAGGTCCTCTCCTGCATGTCTGCCCGTGACAGAGTCAGCTCTACCCAAATTTTGCTTGTGAGCATTCATCTCACCCTTTCTAAACCTGCAGATTAATGGAGACTCCACCACCTCTTCAGGCAGCCTGTTCCTTGGTTCAACTAGAAACCTAGGTTGCTCCTCACCTTGAACTTAAAGCCCCTCAGAAAGAAAGCTTTAGCACATGACTTCTTGTTATTGCCTTCACAACCCAGAGGATGTGGAGGCAATAGCTTTTTCTCTCTCCTTCTAGCAGCCTTTTGCATACGGGAAAGCTGTGAGTGTGTCTCTTCTCAGCCTTTTCTTCTCTATGCTGAAGCAGTCCTTTTGATCTTTCTTCATAGGTTGTGCTTACCAGATTGCTGGGGTTCTTGCTTCTATTTCCTGAGCTCTGTCTTCACCACGTCCTTCCTGAGGCCCTCCACTCGCTGAGTGAAGTGAGAAGCTCCCTGCCCACATCTTGCATGCTGTATGTCCCTCCAAAGTCTCTTACCCATCTCCTCCAGTGGGGAAAAATATCCTGACACTTCTTTGTTTCAATACACTTCTGCCTATTGAGAAGTATTTCAGTTTTGGGTGCCTGAGCCCTGAATGCTGAGCAATTCAGATCTTCTACAGAGTCCTTTCATGTTTTAATTGCAAGGTGAGGGGTATTATCTACACCCAAAAAAAACCCCTATGCAAGCAAATATTTGTGCTGCTGCACCTGGGAGAGGGGCTCTGCACCCCTAGGACCAGGAGGCAGAGCAACTTCCACCCTGAAAATCATGATGGAGAAGCTCCCTCCCTGCCATGGGCTTTGTGCTTCTAGAGAATGCCCAATTCACCACTCTTTGGGGGACAGATGCTTCAGAAGGATCAGTCCTACACAGACCAACAGTCTTAGCCATCTTCCCTGTGAAACCAACTCATTAATGAATGAAGCTAGAACTCATCAACTCCTACTCTGATAAACCAAACTGAAGAGCAAGTTGCAACCAAAGATTTACCTACAGTTTGGGTTTGTTTTTTTTTTTTCTTAAAGAAAAAAAGCAACCCAAAGCAAAAGATTTTGTATTCCTAGCACTTGTGCAGAGTTTGGAAATCAAAATATTACAAGTTTCTGCAAAAGGTACGCCTGTTACTGATCAACAGCTTCCCCTGCATGACACTGAGTGAACTCCTCCAACAAATGGACCTAGAAGACAAAAAGGGAGAAAAGGTGCCTAACAAGCCTTAAACCTCTGAAACTCAATTTATTAAAATTTAATGATGAGCTATTAATAATGAATGCAGCCAGGAAGATGGGAGAACTGCAGTATAATGGCCTCGAAATTTCTAGTTAGCCAGATTTCTCTACAGAGCTGGGAAAGAAGAGGGTAGCTTTCAAAAGGATGAAAAGGCTCCTCTGAGGGACAGATGTAAGCAGCAGCCTCCAACAGTCTCTGCGAGCCAGGTAGATTGGTTGGTGGAAGGCTATTTTAAGTATTTCTTTCATTAAAAGCTGAACTGGGGGTGGGTGGCGTGCATGTCTTGTAAGGAAAAGATGATCGTGAATGCTGAGACCTCGAGTATAACATAGGGAATTGGGGTAATTTCCTTGCTGACAGTGATTTCCTGTGTGAAATTAACTCTTTCTCTCCACGTCTCCCGTCCCTTGCAGTATGTGCATAGAAATACAGCCTCCTGACTCATTGGCCAGATTTCAGGAGCTGATGTTCCCGTGGTGGTGGCTGTCAGGGACACACCAAGGGATGTGATGAGTGTTACACCTTCAGCATAACCAACTCGCCTGTTCACCTCATAGTAGGGCTGTCTAGACCGTTTCCTTTGGTGCCTACATGAGCCAGTGTTATTCAAGTGAAGATACACATCTGTGACTTCCCTTTCCTAGCTGCCAGGCCAGCTGTCTTACCAAAGAGAGAAGGGGAGTTGGTTAGACACAACCTGGTTTTGTAAGCCCATAGCGGTTGCTTTAGGATCACGTGGGTCTTTAAAATTAATTAATGCTGTATTTGCATGTCCCCCTAGATATGGATAATAAGTTCTCCAGTCTCGTGGGACCTTTCCTGTCTCCAGAGTTTATAAAGTCATTCACTGACAACTGTTGGGTTAGTTTCTTGAAGGCTCCAGAATAAATTTTACTTGGCCTTGCTGACTCTGAATTCCTCTCATCTCTTAACTATTGTTTAAGCTATTCTCCTCATCTGGCCTGTATTTCCTGTCTCTGGTTGTTAGTATGAAACGTGTTAATAAGCATCTGGATGCCATTAACATATTTTGTGAGAACAGAAGCAGGATAAAAAGTAGAAATTGAAGGCAGAGCCTACATAGAAGTAAATCTGTGTTCTTTTGTGTTTGCATCAGAAACAATCCCCCAGAAGAAGACATCTTTGCACCTCTCTTGTGCTTGTGAAACACCCCACTAGGAATGATTAATACCAGTCAAGTAGGTATAAAAATACAGTATGGGCAAGGGGGTTGCCATGTGGTAAGACGAAATGCTTCCACAGGGTCTAGAGGGTATTAGAAAGAGCTTGGTGTGTCTGCGGCCATCTCAAAAAACCCTGTCCCAAAAAGCATTCCTGTTCTGGCTTCTAGAGCAGGGAACAAAAAAGGGGCAGGACAGAAGAGTGCTGATCGCTCTTCTTCAGTCCTGCTTTTCGGGGATGAGTGAATCCACAGAGTGTATTTAAGGCTCTTTGAACAGTCACCAGCAGATGAAGTAATTTGAGGCCTCGCCCACACCACAGTTTATTCAGCCAGCTGCTGTAGGTCGTTTAACAGAGGTGCTTTTTAATATGGCACGAACATCTTTTTAAATCAAGCCCTGAAAAATGTCACTTTGATTTTTACACACTACCCACAACCTATGATGTATTTTCTGTTATGTGGTGTTGTCAAGGTGAAGAAATGAATTAGCGTGGATCTTTAATTGCTTTGATCTTGAACTCTGATATAAGTTGGAAGGGAAACATCGTTCTAGATGAGTAAAGAGGTGGTGCAACAGCTGATCAGACCTCTGGTGAGGAGCCAAGCCCTGCAAATGCAAGGAGGTGATTTCAGTCTTGTTTCTCTCTCTAGCTTCTTAGATCCAGTTGCTCAGTTCCTACAGAGACTTCTGCTGGTGGCAAGCAGACACCAGGAGACAAGAAAAGACATGTATTGTCTGAAATCCAGGTACACTTCATTTCTGGAAATTTGGGGAAAGGCTGCCATCTGCTGTAATACAAAGCAGTTGCTGGAAATAAATCTGACCTAAATCAAACCATAATAATCTCGTTGAAGGTGTGATGAGCTTAGGATAGAACCAAGGTACGACAAGCGAAAACAAACTGTGCGCTCAAAGGCACGATGATGCTTTCCACACAGATAGCTCTCCTAATGACAGCTGTTACATGTCCCTACAAAATCATGTCCTTAGAGGAAAATAACCATCTTTGTGGTCTCCATCTTCTTTAATCCCTGGTATTTCAGTCGAGGTCAGAGATGGGCAGAGGGGGACTGAGGCAGCGACACACATAGCACCGTTCGGGCTGGAGGAGCCTAGTGTGCTGTTTCCTCAATTTAATCTAGGTGCTCATGGTACTTCTACAGCCTCTCAGCTGTAGAAATTAAAAATGCACAAGAGTGTGTGTTTTTCCTCTCGGTGGTATGTGTGATACCAAAAATAGTAACAAGTTAGCTTGGCTGCTTCCGCATTACTTGGTTGGGATTCCTGTGGCTGTACCCTTTACTGGTGGACCTTGTAACCTAGAGCAGAGCAAAGTCTAAAAACATCGATGATTCAAGGCCTTTATCTCTGATGTTTAAAATCAAATCCGTACTGAACCCTGTGGTAAAACTAGAATTTAATTCATATCTCTGGAAGTCCCCAAGATCCCAGCCCTGCTTGCTTGCTACTTTCTTTGGACATCACCAACTTTGTCTGTGTTTTCTGTACTTTTTTCTCACTCCACAGCATCACTTGCTTTGAAAATGCATATTTTGTTTCACAAGTAATCTCAGGAACAAGAGCTTTTAGTTTGCCTGAGTATAGACAGACTGAGAAGCCAAAAAGAATTGTTCCAAATGGAGTTAGCATGGAAAAAGGTGGGAATAAAGGACAGGAGCTCCTGACACCTTGCTTGTTTTGTAAAAACAAATTTACTGCATGGCTGTGGGGTGGCAACTCTGACAGATGTGTGTTCCTAGGGTTCTTTAGAAGTCAGACACCTCCTTTCACACATGCTCAGATGAAAAGGATGCACTAAGGGGTTGTGTATTGTCTGAGATGCAGACAGAGAAAAATGAAAGAGAGAGGAACTTCTTCAGAAGCATCTTGAAGAGAAGCAGGATTAGAGAAAGAGTCTACAGGCTGCAAAAGGAGAAGTCTTACTTATACCTACCAAAGCTGGAGGGCTTCATAAGGCATCTTAGTCCTCATGGATGATGTAAGTAAATACTATAGGTGAATTCCATGTGCATCAGGCACACTTGGTCTTTGCACAGTGATTCCTTGTTGCTAAACAGGACAATCTCCTGTTGTATTTTTCAATGACTTCCCGTGTCACCATCTAATTTAAAAGCAAAGCCCTGTTTGAGTCCATGATTGATGATACTGGAGTTGCTGCTCGGACCAGACTGTTTCCCATTACACTTCCCTAAAAGCATCCCACTAGAATCCCTCCTTTTGTAATGTCAGAGTGGCAGTGGCCGTATTCAAAGGGAGCATTGCACATAACAAAGCTAGCCTAGGAAGCTGACATTAAAAAAAGCCAGAGCCCCTGATGACTCAGGTATTAATGTACTCCACTTCATCAGAATAAGCTGCTATCTGATAAAATGTGCTCAGTCCAGATACAGAAGTAAGAGCTTTTAATTTTACACAGCCTCTGTACTGGAGGCTGACAGTACCAAGAAAAACTAGGTTAAATGCAGAGACATCTGCAGCATGTGCTGAGGAATGACTTAGAGCCAGGAGGAGCTCTGCTACCGTTGAAGACATGGAGGAATAAATGTGGTATCTTTTACAAGCAAAGGGAGAGGTTTGGCATCCCAGTTTCATGAGCTGTCCTTATTTTGTGACAGTGTCTTGATGGAGTCTATTAAAAAACTCTCCTAGACAGAGCCATGCACCTCCACTACCCTGATCCAGCCACTTTTCCTTCCTTCAGGCACCTTCTTACAATCATAGAATGGTTTGTGTTGGAAGGGACCTTCAAAGGTCATCCAGTCCAACCCCCCTGCAAGGAGCAGGGACGTTTTTCTCATACTTTGTGTACTCTGACAAGCAGTAGTGGCCCGGCTCATTCTCATCGCTGAAGGAAAATGTGGGTATTGTCCTCCAGGGCCAGACCAGGCACCCATGCTGCCCTGTATCTTGCCTCTAGCAGGGATACAGCATGTCAGGTGGTGGCCTGTGAGCTCAGAGGGGGGCCAGTCATCTGTCTTCTCTACATGGGTCTCATCCTGAGCTCTTAGAGTCAGCATTTGGTTGACATGTTAAAAATAACGTTCAAAATTGTCACAAGTGTTAATTTTGAAAGCCACTAATGTTGCCCTATAAAACTGTCATCCTGTTCCTCATCTTTTTAAGCTCCTGTCTTGAAAGGTTTCTTGTGGCATTGAGCACCATGCCCCACTTACAAAAGGCACAGAAATGTTTTCCCCGCTATTGGCATGAAAAATTCAGTCTTTATATCCCTTCACATCACTGAAGACAAGAAGAGCAGAAACTCCCCATTTGCTTTCTCTGCAGTGTTCGTTATTTTACATATTTCTTTTACATCTCTTGCTTCCTTCTAGGAGAGCTTTTCCTTGATGTTTGGTTGTTCCTATCATTGTTGAATGCTGCTCTTTTAGAGACAAGATTACCCACTACACTCAGGGTTCCTGGAGGACATGCATCTCTAATTACATTTAATCATTATTTTCCCTTATATTCCTTATGGATCCAAGTACCTTGTTCATTTTTTCACTTGCAATACAAGCTGAGCAAAGGTTTCCTGTCAAAATTTCTGAAAAATAGCGCTACCAGGACCCTGCAAGCAAGGACCTTCTAAAACTATACCATCCGAAGAAAGAACCCCAGATATTCCTAGAGATAACCCAGCTTTTACAATAGTTGGCTACTAGTTCTGCCACCGAGCAGTAATGCGCATTTCCTTTCTTTTTATTGTCTCTTGCACTCTTTTGTATCTGGGGAAAACGTCAAGCTACTTTGTTATTTTTACTGTTTATTTTCTACATCACAAAACCCACTGTTTCCTCTCTTTCTTTTCCAGGAAGACTCCGCAGAAGAGTCCTGAACCAGAGCGTGTGTAGGAAAAAATACTGTTGTATTTCTGTTGTTTTTCAAGAATGTCAATTTAACTCACGTATCTGGAAATGTAGTGGTAGAAAAAATTTCCTGGCTAAAACCACTAAGGATTGGACTTTTACCTAGGAGACTCTTTGTAGGACTATGTCCCACATGTACAGGAATAAGGATGTTTGTCATTGTGTATCACCGGGGCACTGTAACACGCTGCCAGCGCTGACTCACGCTCTCCTGTAAAGCCAACGTGGCCCTTGGCAATCAACAGGAAGCAGAGATAACTGAAATGCTACAGTCAGAAGACTTACCGTAAAAGCATACTTTACAGACATAAGTTGTACTTGAAGAGGTAGACAGACAACATATCAAGTAAGTGATGGTTGACTGACTCACAATTTTCTCACCAAACTCTGTCGGTAAAGCAATGGCTCTTCTTACCCACAGCGAACAATCAGCACGTTCAGGCTGCCAATAGGAGAGTTCACAAGATCAGCCATGCTGCGTGCCCTGGGGAAGTTTGTTGTTATCGTTTAAACTAGCCTTTCTTCTCAAAGTCACTAGAAACCACCCACTGAGTATCCTACAGGCCGGGAAGAAGAAGAGAGATGGTGGATACCCCATCCCTGGAAACATTCAAGGCCGGGTTGGATGGGGCTCTGAGCATCCTGATCTCGTTGGAGATGTCCCTGCTCCTTGAGGGGGGCTGGACTAGATGACCTTTAAAGGTCACTTCCAACCCAAACCATTCTATGAGTCTAAGTATCTTGGGCCGGACTGGCATTGTTACTGCCACTGTGGTGTTTAGATGACAGTCAGAAAAGCAAGCAACAGGAGGTATCTGCGTGTCTGTCACCGTTTCCTTCTGGTCCACAAATACTATGCAGCATTATTTTATTCTTCCCAAGGGGAACAGGGCTTTGCTGTTAATAGAAAGTGAAGCAGAACAGTAATAACATTTAATTCAGCAGTAATGTCAATGAAACATAAGGTAGAAAATAAAGCAATTAAGGTAGAAAAACAAACAATTTGTTACTTTCCCTGTGTAAGCAGATAACAAGACTCTCTTCATTGCCAACTGAAAAATATTAAAGGTCATGAGAGGGTGCCTGGCTAAAAGATCACTTTGAGGGTCTGGCTTTCCTCTGTGTCTGGCTTTCCTCTGTATCTGCCACAATTAATCACTGTGGATTTGAATGTACCTCTCTGGTGAAAGAGAAACAGAGATCTGAGGTTTCCAGTCAGATCAGTACTTCCTGGGCAAATGTCAACTGAGGGGTAGGTCCAGCTCCACATAAAGGTCATGTCCTGCTAAGCGAGTGATGCTAAATTTTTTTTTAAGCCACTCGGAGCGATTGACTGAGATTAACCCGGCAGGACGTCTCCCTGATGAGGGTGAAAATGCTTCAGGATTGAAGGTCTGAACCTCACCAGCTGAGCACTGAGGCCAGTTCTGCACAGCTGGACTTGGCTCTGGCTCAGTTTGTGAATCAGGACCGGACACATTGCAGCAGCGAGTGTATCAGCCCATGACTCATCCAAGGGAGGCACAGAAAATGGTGTCCACGCTGTGGCACTCGCCTTCAGCCTCAAGCTGACCCATAGGGCTGGAGAGGGGAAGCTTGGTTTACCACTGAGGCTGTGGGAAGGGCTTTCCCTTTGCGAAGAGCAGCTGTAATTATTAACCACCCACAGTTGCTCCTCTGCTGGGGATTCCCTTTCTTTTTGCCTTTCCCCTCCCTTCCCATCCCCTCCCATCTCTCTCTTTGCCAGTGGAAAGTGGTTATGTACATAGTCCCAGGTCCTTTTCCAGAAGATCAGGCTACTGAAAGCAAACAATTAATAGGCTTTAGGCAAACAAAACTTTCCATCTCACTTGCAAGTGCTTGAAGGAGCCACAGGGATACCCCGCGTGAGCAATGACAAGGCAAGGAGGAAGGAATGCCATCCTCAACCCACACGGCTGAGGACATTGTTCTGAGACAACAGTAAGTAACACAAAGCAGAACTGCAATGGAGGACAAGGTTAACACGGCCTCCATCCCTCCCACAGCCTCTCTGATTTAATTTACTTTTTCCACTTGAGTAAATTCTGCAAACTCAGTTTTTCTGCATCTATATACATTGATTAGTTTTACCTTATGCTCATCATCTCTCACTTTATTGCAACTATATTGTGTTTTGGGGATTAGAAAACAGATAGACTCCAACTAATCTGATCCCCAAGCAAAAAAAAATACCCCACGATCTCCCCATGAGCAGCGTGTCAAATGTGTGCCTGCAGTCTGAACATGGCAGAAGCTGTTAGAGACAAAGAAATTTCTGCCAGGTAGTGGAAAAGATGCTATGAAAATATTGTGAGTGACGTTTGCAAGTTGCTGGAGGGAAATTCCCTTTGGCTTCCTAACAAACATTTAGTATCTAACTTTTTTTTTTTTTTTACTGCTTTTGCTGTTCCAGCTTCCAATAAAGCCTGTTTGAGCTACGCTGAGCTGATATTAATCCCGGCATCTCAGAAAGCCAAGGATGGTATTTTGAAGCATTAGAAGGTACATCTTTATTTTCTAAAGCATGTCTGGGAAAGGTATAATGGATGTAAAGAGTGCAGCAGGGGTGATGATGACCACTGACACTGAAGCCAACAGTGATGAAGTAATAGTAACGTTAAACTAGTGTTTCTTTCTGGTAGTGTCACATTTTCTGCTCTTTAAACTCATTGTATGAACCAGTTACCTCTTGCAAGGACAGAGAGATCAAATTTCATTGCAGTTCACATGCAGAGCAGCAAATGGTGTTATTTCAGCCTACGTCACTGCCTCCCAGACTGTCACACACACATGCGTGACAATCAGCAGATCAGGTTGAGTAGCCAGCACTTCAGTCCACGTAGAAGCACGTTAAGCTGTGCTTTCCACAAGCTTTGCAACAAAAACTTTGGTGCTGTGTGAGTTGTGAGCCACAAAGACGTCATAAAACTTGCCAGGAATATTCTGATGCAAAAAGCTTGGAACCCACAGCAGTAGTTTTCCCTCTCCAGTCATTGAGGCTTTAGCGTGTTAACATGAATCAAAGATATCAACAATAACAAAAACACCCAAACCTCCATCTGGGCATGAAACGACCACTTCCAAAGAGGGCAGGAATGTTTTGCTTGTTGGAAAAACAGCCATACTCATACTGTCATCAAAAGGGATTCAAAGGTGCTCCCTATGCCCTCAATAAATTGTGATGTGGCACAACTAGGGCTGCAAGACGTGTGGGCTGAGGCTGCGATTATCTCAGGGAAGGGTCCTGGACTGATCTCCACCATGTTCACACGCTTCCATGTGGACTGTGGATGAGTCAGTTTGGCTTTGTAGCACCAGGCCATCCACAGCCTTGTAGACAGGGAAGTGAGAGGGAAGTAACTGCAAGGTAGGCACCTTAAGATCCTTATTTGTGCTCTATGGCATTAGTCAGTATTTCATAATCTGAAACCAGGGGACTCATGGGTGCATCCAGATGTGTGGTGGCCTGAGAAAGTGAAATTAAGCAGTGAAAGCAGGAAAACTGCAGCCAAGTATTTCCAAATATTGGCCTCTGTGGGTAAACACTAATGAAGTCCTTCCACCTTCTTCTCTCAGGCGTTCCTTTCTGCAGTGTTCTAAGGTCTGCAGAGCTAACAGCTGACTTGAGCTCCACAACCCCACAGGAAGATCACTGTGGGCTGAGTGAGACAGCAGATCCCACAAATAGTTGTGACCCAGGAGGTTCCATGTCTGGGTCCAAAAGCCATGGCTCAGCCCAGCACTCAAGCCCATGCTAATTCGAGGTAGGAGAGCAGTCCTACTGGAAATGGCAGCCCAGGTGTGTGATACCAGCTGGTGTGACTACCTGTGCCAGTCTTGCTGCTGGAGGCAAAACAGTAGCAAAACACAGCCTTGAAGTGACATAGAGGCATGCAGTTTGCCCTGCGAGCATGCCATCCACACACCTGAAACCGCAGGATGTACAACGGCTTGCTTGCTGATGGGTCTGTGCTTTAAATGTACCAAATCTGCTTATCCTTTGGGGTAAGCCTTTCACAGCCTGCGGCAGCAACGCTAGTGCATATCTTTAGCCTGATGCAGCCTACGTCTGATAGGAGGAATGAAATGGGATACTGCAATCACAATATGCAGCCTCTCCAAGACAGTGTCTGAAACAAAGAAAATAATGTCCTTAATGCAGGGTTGTGTGGGGAACAAAGTGTCTCCACAATTCTCTTGTATTTCCTTCCTGCTATTTGTTTTTCTTGTGTGTGTTTGAATGTATTTCTCTCTTATCCTTCTAGAACTCATTCCTTCTCTTGCAAAAAGCCCAGCCTGCTGTACCAGCAACTGGCACGGGGTCGTTACAGGTGTTAGCAGCTTTCTGTTGCCATTACTATCATCAGTGACAAGAGAAAAGCTGAAGACAGGAGCCTGCTACCTACAGAGGAGCGTCCCAAGCCAAAGGGTTGAACACAAGTCAGGTCAGACACATATCTCAAGGAAGCCACTGAAGAATCCCTGTGATTCCCAGGCACCTGAATCTGGTAATAGCCATTTGGGATTTATTGGTCCTGAGTCCACAAAACAAATTGTACCCAATAAAGGTCTGTCGACATCGACTACGAGGAGAAAAAAACCATCTTCATCCCAGCTGGGATGACACCCATCTGTCTGGTGTCAGCGCAGGGGCAGACACAGAAATGAGTTAGTGAGCGGCAAGCCAGGGTGTGAACCCATGGAATTCCACATACGTGCATTTATGCAGCCTATAACCGCATGCTCACGTGCCTCTCCTCATTAACACAAATGGAATATAGAATTACTGCTATTAATTAATCAGAGCCTCCCTGTGTTTTGATATCTTTTGTTGACTGCTGCAGGACTATGGCTGAGAATTTGAGTGTGTTTAAGGCACTTTCAGGCATAAGGCTGTTATTCCTTAATTGGGACCTAAGGTGTCCTTGTATTTCAGGCCTGATGTGGCCTGATGAAGAATTACAGCCTAAAATATAAGTCTGAATGAGACGTTACCAGCCAGGGGATTGCTGGGTAAGATGCCTGATTAAAGTCTCTGAGCGTGACCGTGGCCACCTGGCATGATTTCCCCAGTGCTGTGCAGCGTGGTGGCCATGGCCAAAACCCATGCAGGAGCAGCTGCTGTCACAGAGCCTGGCTGCTGTGGCTCCCCTCCCCTGCTCGGAGGGAAGCCATGAGGCCTCCAAAGTGCCGAGGAGACCCTGCTTCCCTCAGCAGGGGCAAGTGCTGGGGTGCATTTTTGGGACCCTTTGCACCCCAGGATGGTGGTGCCTCAGCTGTGGGGCATTCACGGGGGCTTTCACACCCCAGGACGGCAGTGCTATAGCCATGGGGCCTCTCAAATGGTGGTAGCTTGGCCACAGGGCGGTTGTGCGGACTCTCAAATGGCGGCGCCTCAGCCACGGGGTACACGTGGACTCTCTCAGATGGCAGTGGCTTGGCCGTGGAGCACTCACGGGGCCTCTCGCATCCCAGAATGGCAGTGCTGTAGCTGTGGGGAACTTGTGAGGCCTCTCAAATGGCAGCACTCCAGCCATGGAGCACTTTTGGGGACCCTCAAATGGCAGCACCATATCTGTGGGGCCTCTCAAATGGTGGTGCCTTGACCATGCGGCCTCTCACACCTTGAGATGGTGGTGCTGTAGCTGTGGGGCACTTGTGGGGCCTCTCAAACGGTGGCACCTCAGCCACAGGCCACTTGTGTGGCCTCTCAAATGGCGGTGCTGTAACTGCGGGGGACTTGTGGGGACGCCCAAATGGTGGCATCTCAGCCATGGGGCCCTTGTGGGGCCTTTCAAATGGCAGCGCCCCGGCCGTGGGGCACTGCGGAGCCTCTCGCCTCGCGGGACGGCGATAGGCACTGCGGGTTCCCCTCCCAACCCGAGTCGGGACGGCAGCACCGCAGCCCAACAGCCTCACGCCGCGGCGCTCCCCGCACCCGAGGGGACGGAACCGCAACCCCCAGCGCGGGCGGGCAGGGCAGCCCCTTCCGCCGGCCGCGGTGGCGGCTCCTCCCCTGGGCGGTGGAGTGAGGCGGTGCCTCCGCCCCTCCTGCCGCCGCCGCCGCCGCTGCCGCCGCCGCCCGGGCGGCTGCTTCCTGTGCCGGCCTGCGCGGGGGGTGGGAGGGAAGCGACGTGTCGCCGCCGAGGCGCCGCGCTAGGCCGCGCCGCCCGCCCGCCCAGCGCCGCAGGTAGGCAGCGGGGAGCTCCCGGCGCGGCCCGGCCCGGCCCGGCCAGGCCCGGCCCGGCCCGGCCCGGCTGCCCGTCCGTCGCTAGGCCGCCGGCGCAGGTGCCTCCCCGCCTCCGCCCGCGGCCGGGGTGGGGGGGGGCTTTTCCCGGAGGGCGGCCGGGAAAGTTGAATTTTCCCTTTGTCTTTGCGGGCCGGGCCCTCTGCGAGGCGAGGGGGCGGCCTGGGGCCGTGTGGAGGGAGAGGAGGGTGTGAGGGAAGGGGTGCCCGCTTTGAAGCGCGGGAGGTGCCTCCCGGTTCTCCCCTTTTTCTGCAAATTTACGTTTTGTGTTTCCATAGTAACCCTCCCCCCGCCCCGGTGGGAAACGGGCGGTGTCTGAAATCGGTGCCCGTGCCTAGCAGGGGGGCGTTGAGCGTGTGGAGGTGTCAGCCTTCAGCCAGGCTTCCCTAGGCCGCCCGGAGCGTGGCCGTTGCCGCCCTCTCTCATGTGGGCTTCTCTCCTGCAGGTCACCGACGCACCGACCCCGAGCTCTGAGAGCTGGGCAGTTCGCCGTATGATGCGAGGAGGAGAGATATGACGACGGCCTCCCTGAGATACTCCCGGCGTGTTCTCGCTGAGGTACGGCCGGTTCCTCGCGTCGCCAGGCACGGCTTTTATAAGCAGTTGGCGCTGGTGCAGGAAAGTCCCGTTTGGAGCAAGTGTTTGGGGTTTTTCTCTGTAATGCTGGCACGACACCCATGTTAATGGCAACCAGGATGGACTGGGATGTGGAGAGCTAAAGGATTTGTTGGTTCCAAAAACCATTTAGGATTGCAAAGGTTTCTGGGTTTATAGATGATCCTAAAATTGTCTATGTAGACAAACATAATTTCTTACCTTTCCTTACTGTAATTTTTTTAACACAGCATGTCCTGTTGAGAGAAATATCTATATGTGTTTGTAAAACACTGACCTCCTGCACTGTGAACTAATAATTAACTTTCCCTCTCTCTCATTGTCCACTTTTGGCCTTAATATTTCATTGATTCTCCTTTCCTTCTCCATTCTTCTAAGAACTTCTACGTACGTAGAATTTCTGTTGCAGACTGTCAAGTGATCCCAAACATGTAAAGTGCCTATTTTAAAGTACACAAAAATATTCACTTGTTTACAGATCTGCATGTATGTTTTTGAGAGTTTTAAAGCACAGGTGGTGTATTGACTTTGCCGTCTTACCTATCTGATGAAGTCCTCAGTAACAGGTCCTATGGACTTCTGTGCAGCTGTGGCCCTGTGCAACCACAGCTGCTTTGCAGCCCTGTGAAAAAATGCTCTTACTAAAAAACCTGACTGCAGTATGTTAATTGTTGTAGTGGCTGCAGTAATTGCTACTTTAGCCTGAGAGCCAGTGTGACTCTTTCCCAAACTGTAGTATAGACAAAAGCTATAGTTCCCTTGAAATCCTCTGGGCATAGGATGGTGCTTCTGTTGGGTAGAAAAACAATGCCTAAAATGAACTAATTGACAGGAGATCTACGGCTGTCTAAGCAAAAGCTGCTGTGCATCATGTGGGCAGCCTCACTAGCGAGGTCTGAAGGCTGCAGACTGAGAAGCAACCTCTCCCATCCCATTTTCCAGTAGTAGGATCTGTGAGGTGTCCCTGGGTCTTCAGTACTGTCTTTCTCCGTAGTAGGAGTTTAGCACATATGTGGAGGAATTTTGCCTTCCTCTTGACAGCACAAACTTTATGGGAGGAGAAGGGGACCTACATTTCCAAGGTTGAACAGGAATATCATTTGCCTGAGAAGTGTCAGAAGCCACTAGAGAGAGTGTAGAAAGCAGACTGCAGACTTGTTCTTCGGCAGTTTGAGTGGGAAGAAGTTGGGAAATGGAATCATGTAGGTATCATTTCTTCTTTTGGGGCAGCAGCTCTATGTAGAAGCAACTTCTGCTTTCCTTCTTCAGACTTTTGGGGAAATGAGGAGCTGCAAGTTTCTTAAGAGGAAGAGTGAAGGGCCAAGGACATCTTAACGTCCTTCTGGTTGGGAGGCTCAGTTTTCTTTTGTTTTTTGTTTATTTTTTTCTTCTTTTTTAAAACACTTTATTTTGTTTATTCCTTGGACTTTTTAATGAATATAGCATAAAGAGAGAAAGGGTGATCATGAATGGATGTTCTACATATCTATTTCTGGGGCCTCATATGATTAGTCCAAAGAAATATTTAGCAGCACGTCTAAGATTTGTCTTCCCCACATTTTTAATTTTTTGCACCCACCTCACCTCGGTTTTTAAAAAAGACCTGAGTATTCTTTTCAAAAGGTAAAGAATCCATTCTATGATTCTATGAATGTCATGGTTCTATTTACAGATCAGATGTTTAAAAATAATCATCTTTGGGTAGAGAAAAAGTTAGGATATTTCAATGATTAATCTGGTTCCTGAAGAAACGAGCTGCTTTGGATGTGGGGGAGTGTGTGTTTAAGATAGGTTATTAGAGTTGGGGTAGCATATCTGGTGCTTTGCAGTAAGGCAGAGAGTTCAGATCAGTTTTACACACTTACTGTAAGCAGTGGTGTAAGACCTTCCTTTTATTTTTTCACATTCTAAATGTCGCATAACTGTACTGGTTTTTATGTTTATGGAGATATTTGTTAATGTAAATAGAAGCTATTTGAGGGATGAAAAGGAAGTGATATGAATAGAGGTGATCCGTTTCATTTGATCTTCTGTTGGGCAGGTTTTACCACCACAAGAACTATCAGCAAACATGGGTGGCGCTCTCTGGTGCTCACTAAGGTGGAGTTTGGATGGTCTTGTTTGCTGAGTACTTGCCCTACAGAGTGACTTACTGCCTCCCGCTAGTGCGCTGACGTCCTATCTCAAGGCCACTCAGTAAGACTTGCTGTGAGGTGTGCTGTGCCTGCTTTTGTATAATCCCTGGTCTCAGCTTTTTGCATAATATCAAAGCTATTAAATATTTTTGAGACTTTCATAGTTACTTGTAGTTGTTTGGGGCTTTGGTAAGGCTTTGGAAAGACATGATTCTCATGAAAAAAAATCACATTTTTATAAAGCTGGTTTCAGATTAACAAATTGAGCCTAACCCCACTGAAGATAGCAAGTGGAGAGTCTGCGCAGGGAAACTTGCTGTTGACATGTATTGCTGTCAGCTTGTAAAGTCAGGACCTTAGTGTTAGGATTTTTGCTATGGCTGGTACAGTTCTGCCTTTCCTGAAAATGTCATCGCTCCGTGGTCTCTGCCTTTGATAGACTTCTAGCTGGAATGCCCGTTGGGGCTCCTTGATCTTTGTTCGGCTGCATGTACCTCTGTGGAGTTATACGAGATGCTCATATTTCACCATTTTCCAAGGGGATAATGCACACTGTAATGCTGATGCCTGAAAAAAAAAAAAAAAAAAGAGATGAAAGAGATTTCACTCTCATCATGTATTGTAGTGTGGGCAACTAGCCACATGGCCTTTTCTTTTCTGACATATATTTTTACTGTTTTGTCAATTGTTTCTGAATGATTCTACCACCCCTGGCATGGAAGAACTTGACATGTAATGACCCAAGTAGCTGTAGGAAGGTCTGCTACTCCAGCACAGAAGCTGCCTTCTGATTTCAAATTAGTGTTCAGCATTGGGAGGTGAGGTTTCTGGATGAGAGGAAGTGTATTTGGTACATTGGGTATATCACAGATGTTTCATTTGTTTTGTTCAGTACCTGAATAAAAGTGAAATATTACTTTTAAGATAGTTGGTCTGTAGGGAGAGAAATTACTTCTCAATTTTTGACAAAATGTTTACAGTTGTATTTTATTCTAAATAACTTGTGTGTGCACGCATTCAAATAATAGGTTGTTCAGTGATGTGGCTTTTTGGAGTAAGCAGATCTTATTCCTTTATTTAAAGAAGTGAAGCTCAACTAAAGCTGCTTTTTTTTTTAAAAAAATTATCTACTATTCAGGTGACTTCAGCTGGGGAGGGCAAAAGAAACTGGTACAATATATAATAATATGAAAATCAGATGCTGTTTTGCCCTGGCCTTGTAGTCTACACAGTGCTTTGCAGTGAGGTGCAGCTGTCCTGTTCCTTCTTTGTAGTCACATTACTTTTTTTCTTGCCCGTTTCCCCATTTGAGGAGAGTATTTTGAGGTGGCGTTACGAAAGAGGCGATTTAAGGGGAGGGTGGTGGCATTGCTGTTTAAGCTGTTTAAGTGCTCTTACTTTTCCACAGTCCCCATTATGCAGTTTTCTGAGAAAGTAGCACAGTCTGGCTCAGCTCAGCACTGTCCAAGGAATTACAGAATATGCTGGATTGTAACAGCCCGTGTGGCTTAGCAGGGCTGATGAGAAACACAGATAACTCATATATAGCTTCCTTCCCAGGTTGCTTTCATCCCAGCAAGGCTGATCTGGATGGTCATCACTCATGCTAGCTTTGCAGAGAAGGTATACCCTCAGTGTGGGAACATGAGATTTGGGGTGCTATTTAAAGATGTGCAGAATGCACTAAAATGTACGTATGTTTATGAATACAAATGTACTTGTATTTATTAGGTTTTCAGAAAGGCTGAGCTGACACAGACTCCTCTCCAAGTTGTGTAAGGAGGTTTGGTGTTGGAGTGTGCACCAAACATAGATGGTTTGCCATGGGGACAAGTCACAGCTTTCCTCTGACTGTAGCCTCGTCGTCCCCCTGACAGTCACCTGCTTCCTCCTCTAAAACCCCAGAATGGAAATAGGTGTTCAGAAAGAGCTTGAGTTAGCAGAACAGCTTCCGCAACCTTAACCTCATTCTCTGAAACTGCATAAACATTTCTGCTGAAAGCTAACCTTCTTGGCTCCCCTGCTGAAAGAGAGGTGTCTGTCTTGGGGCGCAGGGGCAAGCGCGGAAATTTCAGCCTGAGGAATTAGCTGGTTGAAAGAAGTTGAAAGCTTGCATCAGTCCGGGCTGGTTCACGTTGTCTTACAAAGGTGGTCTGTACTTTGGTCATACCATGGTTTCCTCGTTAGAGCATTAAATCCTGATGATTTAGCAAAAAGAGCTGCACAATAACAGAGGGGGAAACCTAAACTTTTGAGGATGAGCTGGTGGCTGTATGGTACTTAGTTGCTGGCTGAGGTCAAACCATGGCACAGAGTTAATATGTTAGACCAATAACAGGCACATTGACGTTCTGGAAGGAATCACTTGTGCATTTTTCTCTTTTAGGTATGTTTCAGGTATTCTTTTCCTTAATAAGTACCTTTGGTATTTATCATTTCTTCTAGAAATGGTGAAATATCTAGCTTTAGTGTGGGCTGTGGGTAGCTTCTGATGGTTTTCTATTCTGAAGGGTCTTGGCTAACCAGAACAGTACTTTAAAATGTTTTGATTTCAGTCTGTTGTTGCCAGACAAAGCCATGAAAAGCAGCAGGGACTCTAGCATGCCGTTGGTGTTCACGGAGGAACTTCTCCTTGCCTTAAGTTTGTGATGCAGAGTGCACCTCTTGAAAAGTACCTAGTGGTGTCCAAGAATGACTCATTGTGGACAATGTGGAATACTTAAAGGAGAACTTGTCCAGTGTTGTGTGGTCAGGTGGAAGCCCTGGGCTCTTTCCTCTGGATGCTTAGTGTCACTTCTCAGATGTCACTATTTTTGAAGCCAAAATCAAGTTTGGAGAGCAGATTCTATGAATCATATGAGGGGCGGGAGCTAATAAGCTCCATGTTCCTGGGTGCACCTTGTAGTACCAGCTAACTTACCAAAACTACCAATTTAAGTTGAAGGTATTACTAGTAGGTTGTAGATTTATTTTTATTTGGGAGGGAGAGCACAGAGAAAGGAGAAACATGGGTTTATTTAGTGCATAAATTGAGACTTACTTCAGGCACCTTGCAGGGATTGTGCTGGCTTCATAAATTCTGATTTGTATTATTAATACAAATTACAGCTTTACAAATCAAAGAGTGCACACTTGAAAATTCCTAGTAAAAATTATTAACTCATGTAGAGCTCTTACCTTAAGGAGGAAATAGAAATTGGTTGATAACGCTAACGGAAAACTGCCCTAAAATGAGGAAATATGAAGTTAATATCCCTGAATTCGAGAGGTTTATTTTGCATATTCTCTAATATTGTGTTTCTATAGAGATAATACTGGATGTTTCAGTAGCGAAGACTTACCATCTGAAAAACAAAGTGTGCAAATAACACTCATAATATGGAAAGGCAGTTTCTGAAGAACTTCGTGCAAGTCTTAACACTTACAAAACCAAGCACATGCTCAAGAGTTATAACTGTCCTGTGCAATTATTCTGAGTAATACACTTCCACCTGCTGAAACCTTGGGTGTGAAACTCAAGAGTCAGAGAGTAGTCATCACAGAAATAACTTCTTAATATTCATGTGATTACTAGATTGCTAACTACACAGATCTTCTACTTTGACTGTACAGTATCGAAGCATGTGGTTATTACATTTGTCATCACAGTAATTTTATTCCATGCTGTATGTTGTACAGGTGCGTCATATCGTAGTTGCTGAGCGTGTTATTGAACAAGAATTTTTTTTAAAGCGGAAGCTGTAAGATTGTTGAATGTGAACTATTAATCTTCATGTGTTCAGACTGTAAGAATATCATAAATTGAAATAATCAAAGCTATTTTCATTGTTGCAGTGGTTGATTTTTATTTTTTTTTTAATTTAATGTTTAGTGATATTAAGTTATTACAGTGACAGTGTAATGTCACTTTTTTAAACTAAGGACAATAATACAATGTGTACAGAATAAATTGAACATACTGAAGACATGTTGGAAAAAGAGCTGTAATCCTGTAAGTATTTCCATCATTACTCTCGTATCTAACTACTAGAGGTTTTTTTGTTTTGTTAGTTTAATACACATTGCTAGACAAAATGTGAGTAAGTTACGGTGATTACTGGAGAGAACAGAGTTAATTTAGCCCAGTTTTAATTGTATATAATTTAAATATTGATGTCATTAAGCTACACAGTTGCATATTCTTATTGCTGCAGACATGCCCTTCTAAGCGGGAGGCTCAGGGGACTTACCATTCCATAATTTATTCTGGATGGCTTGTGCAGTTACCTACATTTACCTGTGCTTCACTTGCATTTAAAGTTGAATGAGTTAAAATACTCTGCAGCAGTTTTGTTCTATGTTAACACTGAGTTTCACTTTTTCTGTCTGTTTAAATCAGCAAATTTATATATTGTTGCATATTTTAAAATGCTGGTTTGGATGGCTGGTTATAGATTCATTTGTCTATAAAATGTTTGCTAGTGTAGCACAAGGAATGGCTGTTCTGTTGGTGAACGAATGAAACTATTTTTCAGTTGTGTGCAAGGTTAGCATACACAGAAGGGCTCAGGTGTCGGGCAGGATTTTTGTCTTGGGCTAGACTTGTCACATATTCTTTTGTAATTCACATTTAATTCAGGTAATGTCCAGTTTTCTTTCTCGATCTGAAGCTATACTTCCTTGGCTAATTTAAGGACTGCAGTTTGAAGAAAGCCTGGTTTGAGGCGGTGCAGATGGGTTTATTCCTGTGCAAATGTGGCTGTTCATTGAGGTTAATTATCCCTAGGGTCTTGACTTATGAGGCTACTAGAATAGCTGTTAACTATGAATAATTTAGTACAGCATCATATTGCGGGCCTTTAAGAAGGCCTCTGCCTGTGAATCCTTATATCTTTTTGAAATCTACTCAGTAGTATGAAGGTTACTGCTTGCATTGACATTTTATTATACTCTCTTCATTCTATTTTAAGATTTGCCAGGGTAGAAAGGCAATGTGAACATTTTATGGTGATAAGTAATAAAATGTGCAAGAGTAGATATAATTTGTTTCTGAAAAGTTGGGGTATTGTACCAGTCTTCAGTGTTAAATTGTCTTTTAGATTTATTTTAAATCTTACACTGTTCTAATACAGTTAGTATTTTCTTCACTGAGATTTATGTAGTTGAGACAATTCACATCTTAGAATATACTTTTAGACAATACCTCGTTATGGGGAAAGGAAATGGGCTTAATGAAAGACTTGCTAGCAAGAGTACAAGATTTCAGTGCTTTCTACAAATTGTCTTAGCTGCTCGTACATCTGGCTAGAGCAGACTGTGTGTCATATTACAGAGGCTTTTTTTTCAGGAGAAAAGTGGCAAATGCAGAACTTTGAAGCAGTTCCAAGTGCAGATAAATTTACTATATGCCTTTAGGAAACGCGATCATTGTAACTTAACATTGGATATGGTTTTTTAAGAATGCTAAAATGATAGTGTTTTGTCATTATCATAAACTAGATTTTTCACAAAAACACCCCAAAACATTAGGGAAGAGCTTCATGAAGAAAGAAATTGCTTTGGAAGTGTCAAGGAAAGAATGTAAGAGTATGAACAAGCAACAAAAGCAGTAAAGGAAAAGTTTTCTTTGGGGCTTTTTAGGAGAGAGACTGGTGCTTTATGATATTTAAGGAAGGTCTATCGGATGTCTGGAAAGGTTTTTTCCCTTTCTGTGGCTACTTCTTGTTCTCTGTCTTGACTAGTAAGTTTTTAAAGTACAAGAAAGAAGGGAATCCACTGCCAAGAAAACCTGGCAGACAAATTTTCAGTCCTTGTGCAGCATTTTTAGAAAGGGTTCTGCTGGTCTGTTTTCACCCCTTTTAAAAATTGCAGTGGATGTATGTCATCCTCCTTGTCTTGCTGTGTTGTCGGATGGAAGGGGAGAAAGGCAGGCGCTAAGGAATGGTACCCAGTGGACAGAGTTTTGGCCAGAATACGTGTTTGTTAGTCGTTATGGACCCGTTCATCAGGATGCTCTATTACAGCCATACTTATCTTGGCTTGTCTTTAGAATTGTTTTGTAGGACACTTCCAACCTCATTTAGAAAGTAGAACTTTTTTTTTTTTAATTTTCCAAATGAGATTTGCTATAATGTATGTGATGCTGTTAGAAGTTGACGTGGTGACGTACAGTCATCCCTCGGTGCCTCCTTCAGCGATTGAAGATAAGGCCTTTTATCTTTTTGTGCTCCTTCACAGGGTAGTAAGTAATTTGGGTGGCCCTTAAGGGTTGGTAGTTAAACATTAAGATCTCCCTAGATGCCTTTATTTCTCCTTAAAGGTGAAGATCCACAGTCGCCTTGAACAGGCACTCATTGAACGGTACATTGTGGGGATGTTGTAATAAAGTCTCAGACCTCTAATAGTTCTGTAGTTTACTACCGACTCAGCTGATACTGTGATGGAGATACAGCTTTGTTTACAGGTGGAAAGAACACATTGTGTTATTCAGTCCTGGTGTAAAAGTCTTAAGCCTTAAAATTAAACTGAAAATTAGTGGGACTTTCCTTACTTCAGAGCTTTTTCATTTGTTTTGAGTGTCTGCTCTCTGCAAATGCTTTTTACGATGAAATAAACTATAGTTTAGTTTACTAGACAGCCATGGAAAGTTGAATTGCCAATTTTCCTGATTCAAATGATAAAAGATGTTTATGTTCTATGCGTAGTATATGCTTGTGCTTTTCTGATATACATGGTGTTCTCATATTCTTCAGATTTTGATTCATCTGACATGTGATAATGATTTCAATTACTGTAAATAATTCACGATATATTGTATCTGTGGGTGGCTGTTGCTGAGCTTGGCTGAATCATGCACACAGGTGCACGATCGGAGAAAACAGTGCACCTCCTGTTGTTGGGGTCCTAGCACTAAGGCAGCACAACAAAGTGAGGGTACAGAATATCCCACCTGTTACCTTTGTCACTGAGCAAGTAATACACTGTGGTTGAACCTCACTGAGTGTGGCATGCCTCTGCCTGTGCAAAAGGTGATCTGCTCCCTGCAGTCACTGAGGATAGTAGGTAGGAGGGAAGAGGAGGTGGAAGGCTACGTCTGGCTACCTGAGCTTCCTGATCGCTGTAAGAAAGTTCCACTGAATGTATCTACTGTGGCTGTAATAGTTACAGCAATAAACTTTTCCCTGTTGCTGTTGAAATGTGTCAGTTAAAACATTGCAATTAAAAAAATAGCTGTTGGAGTGCCATTCTTTGTGATACAATCTGTAATCAGAACTTTATTAAAGCCTTGGTATTTATTGTTTGTTATTTAGCTTTTACCAAGTGGTGATTTTATGCAATGGCATCAAGCCACAGTTCTTCACCAGTGCCTCAGTCAAACAGCAGCGATGCTTTCTTTAAAAAGGAAATGGACGTCACGAAACGCTTTCGACCTGTGCAGTCACTGCCTGATGTGTGTCCCAAGGAACCTACAGGTAATGTCAATGTCAAGGAGAGTGAAAATGCAGTTAAATTTGCTAATCCACTTACAATTGTTCAGTCAAATTTTCTTGTGTAGTGTACTAAGCCGTAGTCTTATTTCAAAGCGTGCTGTAATTCTGCTTTATACTGCCCAGAATCCCTTTGAAGCAATTGGAGAGCCTTCCTATTTGCAGCTCGTGCTCATATGTCCGCGTTATAGACTGGATCTTGCCTGTGTGATTTCACAGTACAGCTTGTATCCATAGTACAGGCAAGAAGAGGGTATATTCTGTCAGAACCTGTAAAAAACTTGACCGTTGTGCTTGGAGTCTAGCTGCATTACTTCTGTGAAACACTCCAGCCCTCTTACAGTGGGAAGCAAGAGCCCAAGACCTGTCTTTAGCCCTGTCCTAAGTCCCTAGCGCTATTGTAAAACCAGGATTTAGTCACAGTTATAGCTGCTGTGGTATACTGAAGCTTAAAAGGAGTAGGTGGGGTAGGATCTTAAGAATTACGAAATACAACGCTAAAGAATTTCAACTGTCATTGAACTATCATCAAGTTCAGATGATAAAAATGTGGTTTTGGTTGTAATTTTTTTGCTGTCCAGTAGAAGCTAAATATATTTAGCTCCAGTCAAGCTAGATATATTCAATGAGTGTGAATACACCACTGTGTTCAGAACTGGTGTTGGTTAATCTGATAGAAGAAACACAAGCTGAAGTGTTGCAGCAGGAGGATATCATGGGTCTTTTGCATAGATAATTCTGATGCATTGTGAAAATGTAGTTTTCTTAAGAACCGCATTTTACCAAAAGTACAACTTTGAGTTTCCACCTTAACAAACTGTCTTCTCTTTTGTGCTGCAGGCGATCCCAGTAATTTACGTGACAGCCCATCTCTAGTTGTGGATCAGCACAGATGGACTATTTATCATTCCAAAGTCAATCTCCCAGCAGCACTAAATGATCCTAGGTTAGCAAAAAGGGAATCTGATTTCTTTACAAAAACATGGGGAGTGGACTTTGTGGACACTGAAGTCACGCCTTCATTCTACCTCCCACAGATCACCAAGGAACATTTTGCATTATACCAACAGGAAATCACTCCGGTAAGAACTCAAAATCAGATGCACATAGTACTAGTGGCTAGAAGGAGATTTAAGATCCTTCTTCTAATTAGAGATTGTTCTTGCTTGTAGTCCATCATACAGTTAGCCGATAGTTAATTTGCTCTTCAGTGCTTGTTGACTCTGCATTAGGTATTTCTTGTTTTATAATCTTAGTATTCATAGTGTGGAAAATGCTGTCTAAATTCTCTAGACAATTTCTTTCTTTTTTTTTTTAATTTGTATTTCTGAATATTGAGCTCTGCACCAAGGCTTACAATTCATGTTTATTCTTTCTGATTATTAATCCTTTTTCTGTAAGGATTGTTTAGTGGTTGGTCTTTACAGTGCAACAGGGTATTTTTTAGACCTTTGAATCAAATAGAGAACGTGACTATACTGCAAGGATTGAAGATATTTTCTAAAAGTCTCTAATTAAAACATTTATATACTAAGTTCTTAAACTATAAACAGGCCTATTATCTCAATTATTTCTCTTGTAACAGGAAAGTTTAAGCTACATCTAAGGACACCAGGACCAGTAGGAGACTTCTACAAACTCTTAAAATACAGGTGTCAGTAAGTATGTAGTATTCTTTTTTTTTTTTTTTTTTTTTTTTTTTTTAAACTGAAAGAACATGTAGAAGTCTCCCACTGTTTTCTGCTTCCTTGGTTTGTAACTTTATTTTTTTTTTCCTGTTACAGAATTGGCTGCAGAAAGTATTACTTAGGTAAATCACAGTTAAAGTATGTGAAAGGGAATTGTCTGTAACTGAACTATTGCCATTAGTTCACACATTCAACATTTAAAATGTTTATAGAATCATAGAATGGTTAGGATTGGAAGTGACCTTTAAAGGCCATCTAGTCCAACCACCCTGCAAGAAGCAGGGACATCTCCAACCAGGTCAGGTTGCTCAGAGCCTCATCCAAACTGGCCTTGAACGTTTCCAGAGATGGGGCATCCACCACCTCTCTGGGCAACTTGTTCCAGTGTTCTCAGTGTAAAAATTTTTTTCCTGATGTCCAGTCTGAATCTACCTCCCTCTATTTTAAAACCATTACCCCTCCTCCTTTCACAACAGGCCCTGCTGAAGAGTTTCTCCCCATCTTTCCCATAGGGCCCCTGTTAGGTCCTGTAAGACCTCTCTAAGGTCTTTCCGGAGCCTCCTCTTCTCCAGGCTGAACAGCCCCAACTCTCTCATCCTGTCCTCATAGGAGAGGTGTTCCATCCCTCTGATCATCTTTGTGCTCTCCTCTGGACCCGCTCCAACAGGTCCACGTCCTCCTTAATTGGGGGCTCCAGAACTGGACGCAGTACTCCAGCCGGGATCTCATGAGAGTGGAGTACAGGGGCAGAATCACCTCCCTCGATCTGCTGGCCATGCTTTTTTTGATGCAGCCCAGGATGCGGTTGGCTTTCTGGGCTGCAAGCGCATGTTATCGGCTCCTGTTGAGTTACTCATCCACCAGCACTCCCAAGTCCTTCCCCTCAGGTCTGCTCTGTATCCATTCTCCGCCCATCCTGTGTTTGTGCCTGGGATTGCCACGACCCAGGTGCGGGACCTTGCACTTGGCCTGGTTGAACTTCATGAGGTTTCGACAGGCCCACCTCTCCAGCCTGTCAGGGTCCCTCTGGATGGCATCCCTCCCTTCCAGCGTGTCAACAGCACCACACAGCTTGGTATCATGGTGAACTTGCTGAGGGTGCACTCTATCCCACTGTCCATGTTACTGACAAAGATGTGGAACAGGGTCGGTCCCAATACTGACCCCTCAGAAACGCCACTCGTCACCGGCCTCCACTTGGAGCCATTGACCACCACTCTTTGAGTGTGACTACCCAGCCAACTCCTTATCCACCGAGTGGTCCATCCGTCAAATCCACGTCTCCAGTTTAGAGACAAGGATGTTGTGCAGGACAGTATCAAATGCCTTGCATAGTCCAGGTAGATGACATCAGTTGCTCATCCCTTATCCACCGATGCTGTAACCCCATCATAGAAGGCCACCGAATTGGTCAGGCACGATTTGCCCTTAGTGAAGCTGTGTTGACTGTCACTGGTCATCTCCTTATATTCCATGTGCCTCAGCATGTTTTCCAGGAGAATCTGCTCTATGACCTTGCCAGGCACAGAGCTCATCCATTAAAATTAACACATAATGGAGTGACTGCTAAATGAAAGATTTTTGGAAAGTGGGAACTGACGTGTGATGTAGCTTCTAGCAGAGATTTAGCTAACATTGATGTTCTTTAGAAATGTAATTTCTCACCACTGTGGTCTCTGGTGTTGTTTACACCTGTAGATAAAATGTGAAGCTCAGCATGATGAAACAAAATACGTGGCTTCAGCAAAGTACTCGTTAGTAAGATGTGGAAGCAATTTCTACTTTGATCTGATTTAATTTAGCAATGAGAAAGCATTCATTGTGTGTTGGTGTGATTTCTGGATTAGAGAGCAAATAAATGTTCGGATATGTAATTACAATTGATCTATGGTTATATATCATTATGTAGAGAAGTTATTACACCTCTTCAATAACTTTTGTGTTCATTTTCTCTTGAGATGTAAAGACACAGAAAAAGCAACATATCGAGTACAGGTTGAAATTTTTAGTACCTTTCACCTGGACAAACATCATCTGAGGTGATGTTGGAGGAAAAAATACTATTGTGAATTTGTCAGAATTGGTTGGCATAACACTGTTATGTTTCGCTGAAAATGTCTTGAATATTTTGTTTGAAATAAAATATTTTTTTAACCGTCAGAATAATTCTTTAATATATCTTTCTCTTCTACAGAGAGAGAAGGTTCATGAAAGATGCAAGAATATTTATACACCTAAAGATACCTTCGACAGGACTCTATTACACGCCCACGGTACAGTCAAAGACTTCCTTTAGTTGTTAAAAATAATTTTTTTCTGTCAGTATGTTACAGCATTCAGTAATGAATGCTGTGACATACTGATCATGACCTTTACTTGCTCAAGGGCTTCATTTGCAATAATAGCTACTGCTGCTTTCTTTGTAACAAAGAAACTTTGTAACTGAAATCCCAGACGTGGGTTGACTAGCCAAAATGCTTGTGATACCTGCTTTTAAACTTTTCCTTGGTGTTTTGTGTTCCTGGCAGGTTGTTTTATCCCTGGCAGTGTTTTCTTTAACTTCCTCTGTTTAAGATCCGTTGAAACTATTGCATCAGATTTCTAGCAGCTGTTGACTTTGCAATGAAGAGTGGCAGCGCTGGGCCATTCCTGTCTGTCTGCCGTGAGGATCACGGAATGGCTGAGATGGGAAGTGACGTCTCAAGATGGTCTAGTCCAACCCATCTGTTCGAGCAGGGTCACTTATCGGAGGACAGTATCCCGTCTGGTTTTGACTTTATCCATGGATGGAGATTACACAACCTCTCTGGGCACCCTGTTTCAGTGTTTGACCACCCTCGCAGTGGACATGTTTCCTTATGTGCAGATGGAATTTTTCATGTATCAGTTTCGCGCTTTGCCTCTTGTTCTGTTACTGGGCACTGCTGAGAAGATCCTAGTCTGTCTTCTTTACACCCTCTCATCAGGTATTTTAAAAACATTCATAAGATCTCCCCTGAGCTTTTCTAGCCTAAACAGTCTCACCTTTCTTAGCCTTTGCTCATAGGAAAAGTGCCCTGGTCTCTTACTGATCTTTGTAGCCTTTCACTGGACTTGCTCCAGTATGTCTAGGTCTGTCTTGTATTGGGGAGCTCAGAACTGGGCCCACTGCTCCAGATGTCTCACCAGTGCTGAGTGGAGAGGGAGGATCACCTTCCCTCAACTTGCTGGCAGTCCTCTGCCTAGTGCAACCCAGGATTCTTTGCCGCAAGAGTGCACTGCTGGCTCGTGGTCAATTTGTTTCCTGCCAGAACCCTAGGTCCCTCTCTACAGGGATGCTTTCTAGCCACCAGACCCTAGCGTGTACTGGTGCCTGAGATTATTCCTCTCCAGGTGCAGGACTGTGCCTTCCCCTGTGTTGAACTTCATGAAGTTCCGTTCTGGCCAGTTCTCTGCTTAGTATTTCTCTGATTCCTGTTAGCAAATACGACCTGGCAGACTTTTTTTTTGGTGTCTGCAGCTGTAGCAAGGCTGAATTTCAAGTAGTTCAGCTAATATGAAACTGGACAAAGGAAGGCAAGAGGCAAAATGAAAAAGAAAAGATAAGCAAAAGGAAAAGAAACGCTCATAATGTGGAACAATCTTTTAATATGTAATATATTTTAACTTATTTTTCCAAAAATGTTAGCATAAAAGGGCTCATTTGCCTATCACTGCTTGATCAGGCTTGTCTCTATCAATGTCTACAGCAAGAAGCATTCAGTAGTTTACTCCTTTTGATCCAGTTCTTTCAATCTACTTTCTTTCTCCTTTTCCATGCAAAAGGAAGCCCTTCTGTAGAGTTTCTCTATGCTTGGTGTCATTTTGGAGTAGCTGTTCCTGAATTGGTCTGTTTGTGGCGTATACTGCGAAATAAAAGTTCCTTCTTCAGGCTTAGCTTAAGCCATTTTGAAAGAGGCTTTTGTTTTTAAAAAGAGAAAATTACTGTGTCACCAAAGTAACTGGGAGCTTCTTGGGTAGATGGCCAGTTCCTAGTAGAAGCATCATTTGGTACCCTGAAACTCTGTATTTTCTATAGTTTTTGTTAGCACTGCCTGTCTTCCTCTAACTTCAGGCCACAAGACTTGGCCTTTCACTTCCATAAGACTTGATCTGTCCAAAGATTGAGGACAGCAGGATGATTCCTAGGTTGCCTTTTGTATTTCGGTACAAATAAAGTAAGAACCCAAGAAGTGAGAGAAATGTGGGAGATCATGCTCATGATGACAAACACTTACCATGTTTGTCAGGGACAGGTAGACCCTCCAGCTGAGGTGTGGCTTGTTGTTGTTAAGTCCTTCACCTTTTTTGACCTCTAGTATGCCACCTCTTCACGATGCACACTAACTTAATGAGTAGGAGAGGAATAGGAGATTATGCCTGAACCTCAGAAGTCTGAATTAGCTTTTTCTTTAAGTTCCACCTCTTTTCCCAGCTCAACTATCTCACCCTCTGCAATTGTCAGGTCAACTTATTTCAAGGGAAGGGCTACTTCTGTGCTACTTGCTCAATGTGCTCGGCACTCTGTCTTGAGTCCTCATTCATTCTTCTTGTCAGCCCTTTGCATCCATCCTCCAAGTGCTGTGCAGAGGTGATTATATGGGCAGCTTCAATCTGGACCATTAAAACTGAGGTGGTGATAGAAGGATCTTTTACTGGCCCTTGCCAATTCATTGAACAGCGTGTTAAGGAATGTTGAGGTGCTGAGTAGACTGCTTTGTATGACCAACATTTTCGCTGTCAAAACAGTCGAGTGTGAGCACCTTTGAATACTCTGAGCATGAGACCTAAACTACAAAGGACAACAGAGTGCTTCAAAGAATCAGAATATTTCGGGTTAGAAGGGGCTTCAGAAGGTCTCTGCTGCAACTGCCATCTCAAAGCCAGATCAGCTGTGAGGTCAGGCCAAGCTATTCGGGGCTTTATCCAGACAGGCCTTGAAAACCTCCAAGGATGGAGACTATCTACCCTCTCTGGGCAGCCTGCTCCAATGCTTGATTGTCCTCATGGTGAAAAAGGTTTTCCTCATGTTCAGTCAGAACCTTTCATTTTAATTTATAATCACTGTTCCCTGTCCACTCCCCGTGAGGAACCCGGCACCGTTGTCTTGAAAACTTCCTCACTGGGTTTCATAGTGCTGAAGGTAATTGTTTTCCATTGTTTGCTTATGAATGACTACTTGTATTTTGTTTTAATTTTAGATAAATCCAGGACAGATCTGGAACAAGTACCTAAGGTATGGTTCCTGTGCACTCTAAGCTTTTATAAGGTTTTCTCACATGTAGTCTTGAATATATGAATGTATGGTCTTTTTATAAAAAATTTGTCCCAGTCGATTACTTCAGCTGATTCTCAAGAGGATCAGAATTTACAACAACAAAGAACAATCTGCTTTTTCTTTCTTTTTGTTGGTAGCATTGTTTCCTGTGGTCTTGATTTTTCTCTTCTTTAAAGTTGAATACAAATGCCATTCATTCTTTCATCTTTAATAGTCTAAACTTCAGAGCTGGGAAAAATCAGCTACTCTGTGTTCTAAGAGGAAAAGGAAACTGAAGAGTTTGGTAGAAGCTTGAACATTGCTGAGTGTACAACTTAGCATTAGGTTTAACTCCTTGAATCCTTGAGCAAAGCCCTCTTGCATATGTGCTTGCAGCATATATGATGTGGGGTTTTTTTGTGACAGGTTGACAAAAGACTCAACTCTAGATTCCATTTCAGTCTGAAAAAAATTTTATAGGTACATTACAAAGTCAGAGTGTTAATATGGGTCAGCATATCTGTGGCAGTCATGTAGATTGTTAATTGAATAGCTGTCACTGCAGTGTTTAAAGTCCAGGAAACAAGGATGTTTGAGTGTGATGTGATGCTATAGTCTATGTTGAAGCTTTTAAAATTACACTTCATAAATACAGGGAAAAGGGTATTACTGTCTGCCTGGAGGCTCAATGTTTGTACCAGTTTTGTCAAGTAAAAATAACATTATCAGAGGGAATTTTAGATTAATAGTTCTTTGAGATGAGTGGAGTTGGTGTTACTTGTTACCGACTCTTTCTGCAACCAGCACGTTTGCTGCCCTGGGCTAAAGGAAATCAGCCTGAGGCCCTCTTCCCTCCCAGGTAACACTTGCTGCACCCTGGCAGCTGTCTGGATCCTCAGTCTGGTAGAAGCCATGGCCCCAGCAATGGCCACATCAGCAGCAGGATGCCCCTGCTATTGAAGAACATTTCCTCTGATCCTTTAGAGGATCCACTTGCAGTTTAATGCTACCTACATTTTCATTCTCAGGATGTTTAGATCATCTTGGGTGGTTGATAACCTTTGTAATTTTGGAGCTGTGACTTCCACTTTCAGGAATGTAAGACTTTATTAGATCACACAAGCTTTTAAGATGTAAAGTAAATCGGTTGTAAGGTCTGGAATGAATTTGTTTGCCTGGATAAATGACAATTTGATTTTTGAAAAATCAGCAAATAGGGTCCCTGTTAGCTTCATCAGACAGGAAGTGTGTGTTAAACTGGGGAGGAAAATGTAGGGATGAGCGAGATGCATTTATTTATTTTGTTTTTCTGTTTCAGATTTTTATGAAACCGGATTTTGCCTTGGAAGATTCCTTAACATTTAATGCCGTTTTACCATGGTCTCATTTTAGTACTGCTGGTGGAAAAGGAAATCGTGATGCAGCTTCCTCCAAGTTACTTCAAGAAAAGGTACAACTTTGATACGAGATGTTATTATCCATCACAGCTGTTAGTACAGAGAAACTCCACTGCTGCTGTTCTGTCATGCTGCTTGTGACATCACTGATGTGGGCTTTGTTACTCTTATTTTACATCAGGCTGCAGATTGTTAGTAAACAACATGGGAAGCATCTTACTGAAAGGAAATTTTTTTCCCCTATTAAATCTGGAAAAAAGAATCTGTATATGGCATAACAATTGGCTCTTCATGACCGCTAAAACTGAGTGAAGCAGGTATTTATTGGGAACGTCAGAGATGTGGAGCTGTTTGGTAAGAAGGAAGAGCAATTCCATGAGAAGGGAGGCTAGAGGTTAAGACTGTTGTTTTCTTACATCTCAGGAAAACTCCAGATTCAAGGCACTGTGGTTTCTGTGCTAAAAGAAATACTAAATCCTTCGGTTTTGTATGTCAGGAATTGTCGTCTTATATGTCCTCTTATCTTTTGTTGTCATGTCATCTGCACTGAGCCATTTTTGCAGAATGGACTTGGGTGCATTGGAGAGCAGGAAAGCAGAACTGTTTCTGTCATATTGGAAACAGAAGTCTTTACCTGGTCTTTTTTTTGTTGTTGTTAAGTTATAGTTTAGAGAATCCCATATTGAGTAGTTTGTATGGTGCAAATACTTACAAAATGCTTATAGAAAATCTATGTAATTTTGGAGTGTTTTCTAACTTTAATTTTCCCTCCTGTGTAACCTACTAAAGCTTCTTGTAGCTGAGGGGGTAGGGGGGAAGTAATGAAGTGCCTTAAGGAAAAAATAACATGAAATCTGGAAGATGTTTCCAAGTTTCTGGGAGTTAGTCTTCCTTCTCTTCCTGCAGTCAGGAGGAAGAGACAGGCTCTGCTGGAGGCTAACTTGATCCTTCATTGGATTGTCCTCCATATCTAAAGTTGGAGGAATACTTCTTTGGAGTTTCTTGTGGCAGTTACTATGTGAAGATGAAAAAGCAGTGACTGGCATGTGCTTTAGACTCGCAAAGTAAGCCTGGCAGCAGCAGGATGGACACTCACCATGGACTTTGAGCGAAGGAGAGCGCTTTCTGATGCAGTGGAGTGAAAATAAGGCTTTGGATAGCTGAGAGCTGCGCTTCTTTGGAGAGGTGATAGAAATACCTAAAGAGTATAAAACAGTTCTGTTGCCTCCAAAGCCACATGCCTGATAAACAAATTATTACACTGCTTGGTGTTACTGAAACGGGTCCAATTTTTTTGTTTTACTTTTTAAAGGCTCTGAACTCCATGGGGTTTCCACTTACCTTGTGTAAATAGGCACCCTGCTGCCACAATTATCCTTTGCTCCAGGCACTATTTTTCAACAGAATTTGGAAAATTCTACCTTAAGCACATGTACTTTGGCTGTTAGTGCTTTTGGATTGCTGCTGATCTACTTGAACAATTTCCCCCTGACATTTTTTTCCTCCTTACCTCCTTCCATGTCTTACCCTACATTGGAACTGTAAGCTCTTTGAGGCAGGTACTATCATTTTGTTCTGTTTGTTCTACTTTGCTTAGCATAGTGAAGGGACCTGGGGCATCTGGTTGGTACAATCACATAAATAAATGATCATAATAACCCTTTCTCTGATCCCTGTGTCACAGTCTGTCTCGGCTTTTCCTGTAGGCTAGGTGTGTCACAGCTGTTTGGTGGAGGATGTTTTTGATTAAACGTATTGCATAAAGATGGATTTGCATGTTGTATAAATCCCCACTGTTAAATACACGCAGGATGAAAATAACTATAAGAAGGAAATGTTCTCTAGCTGATTTTCTTTCTGTCCCTGGATGGGCCTTTTGAAATTCAGCATGAGGTTTGAGTGCTCGGCACCTCCTAGAAACCAGGTCATCTGAGCATTAGCATTCAGATGAGCATCCTAATGCCTCAGTCCTTTGAGTTTGCATATTCAGCATAAGCCAGAACACAGAGCTTTTACAGCTCAACTAACCAGGCCAACCCTCTCTGGTAACTGTTCAACATAAAGAATTTGAAGTTCAGGTTCTAAACATGTAGATGTACTCTGTCTCTGGGAATCCCACAGTGCCAGTGTACATGAAATACACATAATAGGAACTCCAGCTGGTTGGCAAAAAACAACTGCAGCCAGAGGTATACCGAGGATTTTTCTACAAAGGAGATACAACAGCCTTTTAAATGACAGAGCCATTCCAAAGCCATGTCATCAAGTATGGTCAGGCTGCACCTTCAGCAGCTTCAATGATCCAAAGTACATAGCATATTTGCATGCGTGTACTGTTCTTACTTGCAAGCCAGTATCCAGAGCTGTCTCCTGGTCAATGGCTGTGTTGTGACAATGCCGGTGTGCAACCATGTGGTACAAAAGCTTGGGTACTTGAAAATTATTTGCTTTTCTGCCATGTAATTTTCAAGCAGGAGAGGCGTCAAGTTGGCCTTCCCAAAGTGATCTTGAGCTCATTTGAAAACAAATGATCAAACCACAACGAGTAGTTATTTGCTTGCTAATCTGACAAAAGGTTTTAATTTTTATTAGCAAAATTTCCTCATGATGCAGTGAGACAAATACCCTTAAAGTAGATTTGCGTGGTGATAAACTTATAACAACGCTGTTTGTCTTTCCTCCTCCATCCTCTTTCTAGCTGAGCCATTATCTGGACATTGTGGAAGTCAATATTGCTCATCAGATTTCTCTGCGCTCAGAAGCATTTTTTCATGCAATGACCTCTCAGCATGAATTGCAGGACTACCTCAGGAAAACCTCCCAGGCTGTAAAATTACTTAGAGAGAAAATCTCCAAAATTGATAAAGTAATGTGTGAAGGATCTCTTCGAGTTTTAAGACTGTCACTCACCAGAAATAACTGTGTAAAAGCATACAATAAACTGAAGTTAATGGCTACTGTACACCAAACACAGCCCACGGTACAGTTGCTGCTATCTACTTCTGAGTTTGTTGGAGCTTTGGACTTAATAGCAACAACACAGGAGGTGTTACAGCAAGAGCTTCAAGGAATTCACAGTTTCCGGTAGGTAACCATCTAGGAAATTAATAAAATGCAAGAAAAGCTAGAATGTGTTGAGCACAGAATGTTAGGTGAAGGGATTTGTTTTACCTTTGTTCATATTTGGAGAACATAGTACAAGGTACAAAATGTGGGTGTGGCATAAGCATTGTGCCAGAGATAATGGGGGAGATGAACTTTTGATGTCTAGGTACTTTGTACTCCAATCTTGTCTACAGGTGGTTTAGAGATGCAGAGATGAGAGCCAGGCAGTGACTGGACCTTCATCTTGCAGGGCTCGTAGCCCACAGCTGAGAGATGTTTTCCAGGTGGTGGTCTGCAATCCTCATGCATGCAGCACCTGAGAGAGACAATTTGTCCTAAGCAGCTCCACCCAGGGCCACTGACCGAGGCGTGTGGTTTTACAGGAATATGTGTGTGTTGAGTAGGTTGGCCTCCAGCCTGTGCTTGTGGTGGAAGAAGCTTTATAAGCAAAAGCCCGTGCAAAGCTATCAAACTGGGGCTCAAAATGTGGCCTGAGGTTGACAGCTGGTCAGATGGGACATGTTCAGCCATGTCTGCTCTTGTGGAAGCTGTATTTACAGTGGCCACGGGGTGCTTTCTCTTGCTCCATTGGACTGAGAAATCCAGTTCTGTGAGCTGCTGAAGTGGTGAAGGGCAGAATCAGAGCAAAGGTGCTGCCCAAGCTGCTGTTTCTACTGTTTGGTTGTTTTTTTTTTCACCAGTGTTTGCTGCAGTGATGGGAATTAGTGAGTCCAAGGTCCTCTGCTGGCTGCTTCTGTTAACAGCAGATACTTAAGAGTTGCAGTGGGGAGATGCCACGGTGCTGGGCAAGATCCTCTGTGATATGCAGGAGTATTAATACAGCAGAAACCTTTTAGCTGATATAAAATAAACTGTCCTAACTGTCATATACAGTTTAAAAGTGCTGCATGCAAAGCTGCCACTACTTCTACTAGCAGAAGTAGTGTATGTTATGTCAGCTCTGAGACTTGCATCAGCCAGTTGAGGAGCCGTACACTTAGTTTTATAAGTTGATACTGGAGGTCTTTTTGTTTTGTTTTAGAGGTTATGGGGTTCCTGCAACCTGGTGGTTCCCAGCTTGCATAATAAAAAATGTGGTTCTTGCTCAATAACTGTAATATGAATGTTCAGAACTTTATACAGTTACTGCTTTTGTCTGTCTGTTCAGATGAGCTCCTCTTCTAACACCCCTTCTGACTTGTTTGTAAAAAGACTCAAATTTTGTGTAGAAAAGATATCAAAAAGTCTTTTTAAAAAAAAAATACATAAAATATTTTTAAAGAGCTAATAAAATATTGGGAGGAAAGTTATTAGAAGCTGTTAATCTTTTTCTTTTAGCTTAGACTGTCTGTCTTCAGACTCCACAGTGCCATTTCTTTCCTCTTTACTATTCCTTCTCTCAACCACTTGATGATGGTGCCCAGCCCTTGACTGAGTCACATTTGTATTTACCTTGATGACAGTGAGTGTACTTCTACAACCCTATGACAACATCAGTCAGAATTAGTTGTGTTTTGCAATCAAGAACCCTCCGTGCTGCATCAGCAGAGAGTGCAGTTCTGCTGTCGTTGCTATTAGTATACATGATGTCCCACAAATGTGTCTTCATTTTAAAACTATGCTCAGATGTGGAACATATTTGCAGGCAAATATTGATCTTGTCTGTAAAAAGTGATTTCTGTGAATAATGCTGAGTTGGTTGGTGTAATAGAGTTAAAAATAGTGATGGGAGTGGGCAATGTTGCTTCTGATTTGGATATTAAAGGTTCAGAAAGGTAAGTTAGATACAACAAAAGTCATCACCCCCACCAGTGATGCAAGTGCAGTTGAGAAGCACGGCACAGTTGTTCCCAAGTCTCACAGTGGCCTATGTTGTCTGGAGAAATACTGTGCAGTGGAAAGATGGAAATCTTAATGAAACTTCAGTACAATGTTGTGTTTTTAAAAATAGATAAAATTAAAAAGAAAATCTAAATTAATGCTGTTACACAAATACTTCAACTTTTTCCAGGAAATACCAAATGGATGTTCTTGCTTTTTTCTGAGCAAGAATGCTGCAATTGTCACACTTGTTGGTTAAATACCTGATTTAAGAAGAGATTAACTTCTGAATCAGTATCTCATTTTTCTAAATAATTAGTCTATCTTTTTTTTCCCTAAATAATTTGTGTCTTATTAAAAAAAAAAAAAAAAAAACCACAAACCAAACTTGTTGCTTTAGTATTGTGCATGGCAGCTTTAGAATTTGCTTTTGAATAAACAGCTTTAAATTGAGTTGTGTCATGGAGTCATTCAATGTAAAGCAGTAAGAAACCTATTCAGATCATCAGTATACAAAAATTATTCTCCTCTTGTCATGCTATACGCAGAAAAAATGTAATTTGATTCTAGTTATAGCAAAAAATGAAAGCACCTTAATGATGCTGTGAAGTAATAAATTGGTGTCTTTAATCTAGGTTAGGATCCGCAGTGATTAATGTATCAGTCGTAACTGTGTTATTGTTGCTTGCTGCTGCTATAGGATAGAATTAAAGTTTTAGCACTCTTTAACCTTTTCAAGTTAATCTTTTTAACTTTACAAAAAATACTGACTTGTTAACTAAATTACATATCTTTACTGACAGTTTTTAGATTGTTTTCACAATGCTTGTTGGGATGATGGATCTGGTGGTTTTTTTTTTTTTGCTCATGTATGCTGACAAACCACAGACACCTGGTAAAGTAGTTCTTATCTGTGTATTTTAAAAGATATTTTTTTTTTTTTTTT
>WHYT01017082.1:47463-59946 GCA_009806455.1 Tetrax tetrax | reverse complement strand
AAAAAAAAAAAAAAAAAAAAAAAAAGGAAAGAAAAAGCAGTCTGATTTTTACAGATACTTGGTGCTCTCAGCTGTTGGTGGAAGTTGGAAAGACTGGAGTGTTTGGCATCTCTGAAGTTCCCACTTTCAATTTTAGTCTGCTAAAAGTTTCTCTAGCTGCACAACTTTTCAAGACTGGTCGACATTTCTGACGTGAGTTGTGGTTCTATGTGACAACAGTCTGCAAAATATGGTTTAAAATCTGCAAGACATGGAAAAAATATTTTTAATTTAGAGTAGCATAAAAATGGCAAATTTGAAAACTCTTGTAATGTAAAGCTATCACTGTATCTTAATCATGTGAATTAAATCTGTGGCCGCATCAAAAGCACTGGGTATTCCTGCTTCTGGTTCACTTCATTGGGAAGAGAGTTACTTGGCACCTTCCAAAAAAAAAAAAAAAAAAAGCCCTCCATCAGTATTCAAGTCCACGTTTTGCTGCAAGGTGACAGTGCATCTGAAAAATGCACCAAGGAGTGAAAGATTTCAGCCTCCCATTAAGCCAGCATTGATTGCATGGAAATTACCTGCTGGGTGGTTATTTTCTTCAACTGTGAACTAATGATTCATTTTCAGGTTGATTATTTGGCTCATCTCTCAATGGCTGTTTTTCTTAGGCATCTTGGCTCACAGCTTTGTGAACTGGAAAAGCTGATAGATAAAATGATGATTGCAGAGTTTTCAACTTATGCTCGCAATGATTTAAATAGACCCCTAGAAGATGATTGCCAAATTCTAGAAGAGGTATGTCTGTTATTGAAATAAACTGTCTGATGAATATGTTTGCATCTTTAACATACTTAATTAGCACGAACTAATTCACTTAGGTCCCTAGTAGCAACATTATAATTTTATATTATTTCTCTTCTCATCCAGACTTCCCCTCGCTCTTTTTTTTATTTTTATTTTTATTTTTTTTTTCCTTGATAAAATTAAATAACTGTAAACTCATGGAACTGCAATCCAGTCCTACTATTTTTTCAAAATAATCAGTTCTCTTTTCTCTGATGAAATGTATACAGAGTTCTGTTCATGAACCTCAACATGTAAATGGGAAAGAACATGGACTCTCATTCCTACTTGACTCTAAAATTTCAATTTTGCAATGAAAGCTGGTAATTGTATCTTGTTCTCAGTCTCCCTGTGCATCTATGGGCACTTATATCAAGCGTATGGTTGCCCTGAATACATGCATCGTTATGTTTGTATGTATATATATATATATATATATATTCCTCATTCCTCTGAAGAGCATAAACATCTGAAGATTAAGCTATTGTGATTGTTTTCTAGCCAGGAAAAGATTTTTCTGGATTTTGCCTGTGCTGTTCTTCAGAAATTGCTGGACCCCATTAACTGTTTAGTCTTGTTTCATCCGTGGGTTTCATGAAATATAGCGAAAGGCAATAGAACTTAATATTTTCTGCCCTGTAGTTTCTTCCCACCTCCATGCTTCAATGTCACAGCCTCTCACTTGTGCTGGTGCAATTGTATTTAGTGTTATTTTTGCTCAGGGTAAGGGAACTCACTAATTTTAGAAATATCCATGTTTTTAAGCACAAGTAGATGAGCACAACTGAGGAACAGGCATGAAAGAGGCTGGGAGGAAAGGACTTTGTTAGCTGGTGTTGCCACAGGAAACTTCATATAGTTGAATCGTGGCATTAGTCTCAAGGTGCTGGACTGATCTAAACCCTGTTCACCATGTGTTTGATACATGAACTTTTACTGCTGTGCAATTTCTTAAAATGTTTTATTGTCCTCACTTTGATGTTTTTAGTGTCTTTTTTATTTTTTTTCTTCTCGATAGGAGAGACTTGTATCACTAGTATTTGGACTTTTAAAACAAAGAAAGCTAAATTTTTATGAAATATATGGAGATGAAATGATTATTACTGCGAAGAACATAATTAAACAGGTAAGCCAAACACTTCTAACATGTCTGACAAAGTTGCCTCAACCCATTACAAATTATTTTTAGGTCGTAAGAATAACTCTGGTGAAGTTTTTTGGTGCTGATGGTCTCTCATTTAGAGTAGCTGGGCTTGCAGGCACTGAGGACTTCCTGAAGCACAGAGGTCTGTTTGCAGAAAAGACCTTCTGGAAGGAGTAGGTAGCACAAGTACAGCAGATCACAGCTTTCTCTGTGTAATTACCATTGTTCTGTATCCTCTGATTTTAGCTTAGTTTTTTTTTTTTTCTTTCTCTTAACACACAGCTTTCCCAAATAGCATAGTTGTGTCCTAGCACTCTATTTCAAACTTTAAAAAAACCCCCAAACCAACCAACCAAACAAAAAACAAAACACCAAACACAAACAAAACAGGAAAAAAACCCCATAGCTCCCCCCAGTCAAAAAACCCAACTAGTTCTTTGCATAAATATATAAAAGAGAATCAAAAAGCTTCCCAACTGAAATAAACAAATCCTCAGCAAATGCTGGAAGAAAATATTACTTGCCTAAATGTTAGCACTGACATAGTATAGTCACATGATAAAAAAAACTGGAAAAATCCTTGTCCTTTTCTAACAGGAAAAGTAAAAGTAATGAAGAAGGTAGAAGTACTTGCCTGTAGAAAAATATCTTAAAAATTAATCCTTGTCTGCATTGCTGTGGTTGTTTGCCACTTAGGGTAGTGTATCTGTCTTTTTTCAAACTCAAAAGCTTTGTAGATAAAACCAGCTAAAACAAACCAGTGTTGTCAGATGACTTAGGGGAAAGATGCATGGAATACTTTGGGCAGTGACATGATGGTTTTTGTTTACAAAGAAAAACTAGACTGAACTTTGGGTGTGTGTTTAGTACTTTTAATTTTTTTCATCTTGCTTGTTTGCGTGCATATGTCAGAATATTGTGTAAGAGGTGTTTTTCTCCCCTGAAGATACGTGATTATTTCAAGAGTCATGTTCTGATGTGTTAAGAGCCACCTCTGATTTGTATCTCAAAGGCTGGGAGATAGTCAGGTGGTGGGTTTGCCACGAGATGAAGACAGCCTCTCCAATCCTTGTAGTACAGCATGTTGTTCACAGCTGTGTTGTGAACCAGATTGGGAAGCTAGCTTTTAAAAGTCTGGAATTTTTTTTTTTTTTAAGGATTTTGTTTTAAGCCAGGTTGGCTCCCCAAATCCACTGCACATTGCAGCCCTACAGTTCTGTTGGTCTGGGTGTGCAGGGTGGGTATGCATAACACAGGCGATGTTGCTGGTAAATATTGTGGCAGAATAGAAGGCAGACAGTGATGTTTGCCACTACCCCACCACTACTTGCTTGTAAGGACTTGGCTATGGTGTGAGACCTTTCTCACTTGACCTCAATACAGTTTAGATTGTGTTAGGCACCTCTGCCCCTGGCTGCTTGTTCTCTCCAAGTCTGCAAGTGGTGGGATGGTGGGCTGGGTGTTTACCATGCTCACTGAAAGCTCAGTGGAGGGTGGGATGAGCGCTACGTTCTAGTCATGTTGCAATGCTGTAAGCCTGGAAAAACAAGGGTATACAGCTGTGTGCAGCTGCTCTGGGCCTTGGCATAAGGCTTAACACAAAAAAAACCCACCTCAAAAAAAAAAAAAAAAACAAACCACAAAAACAAACCAAAACACCTTTGAATGAATAACACTAGGTTAAAATTGTTCATCTGCTTGTCGGTCTTCATTGACTTTTCACTTGCCTGTGTCAGCACTTATGAGGAGACTTTTTTTCCCTTCAGATTCTCTGCTTAATCGGATAATAGGCAGGTAGTGCTCCCTGTTTTCCTGTTCATTTTTGGTCATAAAGTGCTTTTTCCATTCTGCTGGGAATATTTGTCTCTATGCTGTGATTTTTCAGGTGTTATCTCTGCTCAATAATAGACGAAGTTTAATCAACTTCCAGTGTAAGTGTCTATTAAATAGAGAAAAGAGGATCAGTTCTGTGTGGTTTGTAGAACATGTTTGCATTGTGGCCTATTGTCTCAACTCTTAGAGACAGTTTTTCTTAACAAAGAAAAGCATTTCCTTCCCACGTCTCAATTCTGTTTCCTGGTCAAATAGATTGCTGGGCTGTTCTGGGCAGTACTTTCGTAGCTCTTTACTGTCAGGCAGATGTTTTGTAAGCACTGAACACACTGTCTAGTTCAATAACAACATGTGTTTTTAAGAAGCTTCTGTACTGACCACCGTTACTCAAAATTCAGGTAAAATCCATGTAGCTTGAGGTGGCAGTCATCAGTCACCATTTGTATTTTACATATTCACTTAAAGGCAAGATGAGTTAGTATGTTACTGTCTCATTTAGTCAGGTTATTGATTGACATTTGGGAGAAAACCTCCAATTCAGTCTACATGGAGTTGGTTTGTACCTAGGGCTTACAAGTAATGCGAAAAGAGATGAGTGAACAAATTGCTGTAAAACAATAGATATGTTTGGAATGAAGACTGACTGCTTTGGAGGCCTGAAGAAACTGGCTGGTTTTGTGTGCACCAGTTGAAGAGCAAATGTCCTTTGAGGAAAGGCCACAGCGTAGCAATAAAGATGTGGAGAAATGTGGGGACAGAGGCAGGCAGTGTCCTGGAGGTGAAGAGGAGGACAGACAGACAGCAAATAGTATGTCTGCGAGGAGGGCTGTTGAAACCAGGTCTGCCTAAACGGTTGAAAGCACAGGACTGTAGGTGTATGCTTCCATGCTTCCCTGGTGCTGTTCCTTCTGGTTTAGGTTAGTTCCCAAGTCCTGTATTTAAAGGAGGAAAAGAAGTCAACCAACGTTTTCCAAACTCAGTCACTTTGGAAGGGGGAAGAATATGACTTCTATTCTTAAGTGCCTGATCCGAGAGACATTTCTGAAATGATGATTAGCATCCCTGCTCAGAAAAGCAGGTCCCTTTGAGATGGAGTCAGTGTGCCCTCCAGAGCTTCGTAAACAGTTGGGAACGTTTTGATCATCTGTATTTTGCAAATAGGTGTTGGGGGGGGGGGGGGGTTTTGGGGGTTTCTTTTGGGTTTTTTGTTTGTTTGTTTTTAGAGAAAAAAGTGTTAAATGATACAAATGTGTCTTTCATTTATTGTTTTACTTTTCCTTATTTAACTTGAGGATTATTGTGTATGTTATGAAACTCAGCAGCAGTTAGAAGGAAGCTAAGATCTTTTTTTGTTTTGTTTTTTCCCCTTTAAATTTGACAGTGTGTGGTTAATACGGTATCGCAGATAGAAGAAATAGATACAGAAGTGGTTGTTAAGTAAGTATACAGCCAGATTAATTTTTTTTGTGTGATGGGTGGGGATAGGATATGGATACTTCTTAGCATAGATTTATTTACTGTTCTAATTTGTGCTTAAATTTCCCTGTAATTAAGGATTATCCTTCTCTTTCATATTAAGCCTCTGCTTGTGTCCAACTCCATGAGAATATTGTGTGTTCCCCTTCTCATTCAGATTCTAATATTGCCTTAAACTTACCTTTGAAATAAATATTAAAATTCTGTGAATCGTACTGCATGGAGCTTAAACTATAGGCATATATCTCTTAATTACTTGAAGATATTCCCTACTGTCATAATCTGGGATTTTGTATTAAAACGTGTCAGTAGTTCAGTACCTCCCGCATGAACGAGAATAGGAGCGATCCAGAGAGGAGATCAGACAACTTCAGCCCTAGGAATGGTTCAGCAGGAACCTCACAAAGCCCGACAAAGGCAAAGTCGTGTGTCTTGGAAGGAGCAACCCCTTGCAAGGGGAGAGACAGGAGTTGGCTGGCTTCAGAGCAGCTTTGCAGGATAGGACCTGGGGGTCATGGTGGAGAACTGGTTGGCCACGGACCAGCAGCGTGTCCTTGCAGCTGCGGCCTGGGCCGTGTTAGCATAGCCAGCAGGTCAAGGAACAAGACATTGAGATCCAGCAGAGGCCACTGGGTTGGTTGAGGGCTGAAGCATGGAGTGTAGGAGGAGCAGCCAAGGGAGCTGGGTCCCTCTCCAGCCTGGGGAGGGGAAAACTGAGGGAGAACTGTCCACAGCTGTAGCCCATGAGAGGGTTATAGTGGAGCTGTAGACACACTTGGACTCCTCGGAGACCTGCAGGGGAAGGACAAGGGGCAATGGGCACAAGGTGGAAGATGGGAAATGCTAGTTGAATCTTAGGAGAAATGTGCTCACTGTGAGGATGGTCAAACACTGCAACAAGGGCCCAGAGAGGCTGTGGAATCTCTGTCCTGGAACATAGTCAGGCCTTGACTGGTCAGGGCCCAAAGCAACTTCATCTAGTTGGATCTGCATTGAGCTGCGGTTGGACAAGGCACCTTCAGAGGTCCTGGCTCTGCAGACTGTGCCAGCTTCTGTTTTTCTATAGCTCTACAATTCATTTGCCTCAGGAAAATGTTACCCCAAGATAATAAAAGCACACCAGCTGATAAAGCAAAGTGAGTGGCAGAATGTACATGGGATTCATACCCAGACTGGGAAAAGACTGGTCACAGGGTCATAGAATCATAGAATGGCTGGAGTTGGAAGGGACCTTCAAAGGTCATCTAGTCCAACCCCCCTGCAAGAAGCAGGGACCTCCCTGACTAGATCAGGTTGCTCAGAGCCTCATCCAGCCTGGCCTTGACTGTTTCCAGGGATGGGGCATCCACCACCTCTCTGGGCAACCTGTTCCAGTGCTCTACAACTCTCATTGTAAAAAATTTTTTTCTAATATCTAGTCTAAATCTACCTCCCTCTAATTTAAACCCATTACCCCTTGTCCTATCACAACAGGCCCTACTGAACAGCCTCTCCCCATTTTTCCTGTAGACCCCCTTGAGGTACTGGAAGGCCGCTATCAGGTCTCCCCGGAGCCTCCTCTTCTCCAGGCTGAACAGCCCCAACTCTCTCAGCCTGTCCTCATAGGAGAGGTGCTCCAGCCCTCTGATCATCTTCGTGGCCTCCTCTGGACCTTCTCCAACTGGTCCATGTCCTCCTTATGTTGGGGGCTCCAGAACTGGACACAGTACTCCAGGTGGGGTCTCACCAGGGCAGAGTAGAGGGGGAGAATCACCTCCCTCGACCTGCTGGCCACGCTCCTCTTGATGCAGCCCAGGATGCGGGTCATTTTTAAACATTGGGTATTTGGTCACCATTCTCCAATGCTTACTATTCTGCAATTGGGTCCTAACTGTGTTACAGAGTTTAACTTTTGTTCTGTCAATTATTTTTCTGCCCTTTGCCACGAACAGCTGACTTGCACTTTAATAGCAGAAGTGGTCTTACTGCAGTGCAACAAAATGGGCTTAATAACGTGGCTTTTGTAACACTTGCAAAATATTTTCATTTAGGTTTTTTGTAATGTTTGGTTTTTTTTTCACATGATTTCTGAAAATGTTATTAATCCCCCTCCTTTGTTGGAAATATGTACTTATCCCAGGGAAAAGAGCGTTATGTCCTGGAAAAAAAACTAAACAGTAAATGTGAGGCTTTAATTTTTTTAATATAATCTAGTTTTATATACCTCCTTCCCCATTCCACTTGCATACATTGTGTTCATCATAACTGTTCTTCAGGTGATGTCTGTTGTTCCACCAGGGAAAAGTCTCCACAGTTTTCCTTATATTTAGAATTCAGTTTAAAGCATGTTTTTTTTTTTCCTTTATGTGCTAGTGGCCAGTAACAATTTGCTGTTTACTGAATGCTGCTCTTTTCTTAGGCTTGCAGACCAGATGAGGATGATGAATTTTCCTCAGTGGTTTGATTTACTGAAGAATATTTTTTCTAAATTTACCATCTTCCTCAAGAGAATAAAGGTATGACACTAAATTACCAAGAGCTTCATGTGGTTCAGACATGAAATGGAATGAAGTTACTTTCCATTTGAAGTCTTAAGGTGTTGGCTTTGCTTATAGAGTTCAAACTTCTGATTGAAAGGATACGTGAATATCAGCATCCGGGGCAAAAATGATTACTGCTAACAAAGAGAGCAGTGAGAAGGAGATAATACCTCTTGTTGCATGATTACATCAATTTCAGGCTGCTAGGGATTAGGACAGAACTTTTGTATGTGTTAGATTGCTCCAAATGAGGTTTCTGTCACCATTCTCAGAAGCATCTGATACTGGTCTGCCAGTATCTGATATGGGTCTGCCTCTGAATGGTAATTATACAATAGAAAATAAAGCCAGGATTTAGTTTAATTTTGTGGGTAAAATAAAATCTCTAGTGCAAGCTTGGGGCACAGAGTTTTGATTTTTTTTTTTTTAATAAAAGTTGTATTTGATTCTAGGCAACGTTAAATACTATCCGTAGCGTGGTTTTCTTGGTTCTAGACAAGAACCAAAAAACCAGAGACCTGGAGGACACCTTACAGAAGAACTCCGCTAAAGACAGTGCGGTGGACACAGAAGTGGCTTACCTGACTCATGAAGGCATGTTTATAAGTGACGCGTTCAGCGAAGGGGATCTCCTGCCTGTAGCAGCTGACACTACCTCTCAAAGAAACACTTCCCCAAACAGTGAGCCCTGTAGCAGTGATTCGGTCTCTGAACCAGAGTGCACTACTGATTCCTCATCCAGCAAAGAGCAAATGTCGTCCTCAGTCACTCCAGGGGCAGTAGAGATGATGTAAGTAAATGCGCTGCCTGTCTCAACTCTGCAACGTGTTGTCAGAAACAAGGTGTTAAGGCGGTTGTTTCTGATGACACTGTACAAAATTTACTTTGGAGGAATGTGCTTTTCTGGGTAAGTGAAGTGGAATGGCTCTCTACCATCGCCCTTAGAGACTGCCCTCACACTGTGCTGTTCCCAGCCCTTCTTTGTTTCATTTATTTGCCTTGCATCCACCTCTGTGTGTAGCGGTACAGGTACTGATTATGTCAGTTCTTAAGAAAAAGGTCCCTTCTCCATCTGTTCTCCTGGGAGCCTTCTTTAGAGAGCAGGAGAGATGCTAGTCTAGTGTACATGAAAGACAGAAGCAAGCAGAAGCATCTCTGTTCCCTATCCATATTCCCTATGACTTTTTTTTTTCCCTGGGTTTTTTAAGCTGGCTTCATGGAATACGCCTTAATAAATCCTAGAGAAAAATCTGCTGTTCGTTGCCGGCTATTCGACTTGCATGGTTAAATAAATCCGTCTCAGTGCTTTGGTTGACATAGGTACTGTTGCCCTGTGGTGCTCCAGACTTCTGAGTTTTTTGGCAGCCTTTTTATGCATACCTTATTTATGACTGGAAGTCAGAGCTGCCTTTTTAAAAGAACCAGACATAGTGTGTTTGGGACTCAGCCATGAGCCCCTTCAAAAGCCAGCATGTCTGGATACAGAGTTTTACGAAGCAAATTTGAAATACCACTTTGCTACCCTGCTCAAATATGGAAGATAGCAAGTGCTTGCTCACTCTAACTGATTGGTACTCAAGTGTCTATGCTTGTGTGTTTAATCAGCTGTCAGTTTTGATAGAGACCTTCCCCCTCAAATCACAGTGCTGACTGAAGGAGATAAATTTTAAATAAATACACTGTGCATAAAACAAATTCAGGCCTCTGTATGTCCAAACATCTGTACGCTGGAAGATAAATGCAATGTGGAGTCCAGGGTTACAGTGAAGAGCGGGGAAGAAGAGGGTTGGATCCCAACTGATCTGGAGCACTTTGCCAAGTTAGCTAAAAATACACCACTCAGAGCTTTGGAGCAATAACGTTTCTGAGAGTGGTTGCATAACTTTGTTCTAAAATGAACATGCTTCATCCCTCTTCTGGTTTTCTTTGCACCTCTGCTCTGTGTCTGGAGCAGGCTGATAAAATTTGTAGAACAGTTAGGGTTGGAAGGGATCTTTAAAGGCCATCTAGTCCCTGCTCCTTGCAGGGGGGTTGGACATCTCCAGATCAGGTTGCTCAGAGCCTTGAATGTTTTCAGGGATGGGGCATCCACCACCTCTCTGGAGAACCTGTTCTGGTTTTAAAATGACACAGTTACAACAATGTTAACGCAGTTGCTGCTCTGTAGCATCCTGGGTTTTGTCTCTTCTCATACTGTCAGCCACACTGGACCAAAAGGTTGTTATCTTAACTAATTATGTGAATGGCAGAGCTGTGCTACCTGCTAGCCTCAAAACAGTAGACAAATCAGAAAAGATTTATTAAAAAGCACCAACTTAGACTAAAGTTTTAAGAGCTAATAGAATGACAGCCCCTAGATGAAGGTGGTGAGGAGTGCAGAGTATCTATTTTAGGCCTTACACTTTCCTGGGAAGAAAAATGCTGTATTTTATCTGTCATGTGCTTGTGATGCTCAAGTGTTTTCAGGAGCTGGGTAAATTTTAGCTCAGTAAATGTTTTTTTAGACCATTAATAGCAATTAAAATGTGGATTTAAAACAATATAAGGGTGTGCAGTTGTGCATGTCCTTGTTACAGGGATTGACATTACTTTGACAGCAGCTTAGAAGATCCCGTCTGTAGGAAGTGACTTTGGTGATTAACTGACACTCTGCATATGACAGTTGCTGCAAGGCTCTTTCCTCCTTCAACCTGTGAGAAGAAATATTGGTTTTTATAAATTGATGCTCAGCCAACTGGTTCTGTCATTTGTAGGATCGGTGATGACATGAAGCTGACTGACCTGGAGCTGGTCAGGCTGGCAAACAATATTCAAGAGTTGCTTTATAATGCCTCTGATATCTGCCATGATCGTTCAGTCAAGTTTCTCATGGCAAGAGCAAAGGTAAGGAGCTTGGGTCAGACTGCTGTTGGTGTCTCATTCTTGATGAGAATTTACTCCAGAGTTACTGATTTAATGAGCAAGAGTTCTGAAATAGCATTCTCAATTGAAATTAAGTAACTATTCCTGCTGCCAGAGGCGCTTGGTGTTAATGCCCAGAGCACACAAACATTAACATATCATGTCATTGTAAGGCAGCGTAGGTTTCTGCTACTTTTTTTTTCCCCTTTTTAATATTCCAACTTGCTGTCTGTGAAGCTCCATGCAGAGAATATGTATCTATGATAAGGTAGCTGCTTGCGCTGTAATCTGCCTTCTCTGTCCCATGTAGGGTTAAGTAATGTGCCTCCTAAAATACTAGTAGCTGTCAGACATGATGACTAGTTATTTCTTTAAGTCTCTGAATTTTTGTGGTGTTATGTCTCCTTACAGTGGTTTTCTTTACATATAGGATGGCTTCCTAGAGAAGCTGAATTCCAACGAGTTTGTTGCTCTTTCCCGCTTGATGGAAGGCTTTATTTTAGATACTGAGCAGATCTGTGGCAGGAAAAGTATGTCCTTGCGAGGAGCGCTTCAGAGTCAAGCCAATAGATTTGTGAATAGATTCCATGAGGAGAGGAAGACGAAACTAAGGTATTTCTGGGTAGAAGATATTTCTGTTCCTTCTTGAATAATCTTACCAATCTTATGCCAGGCAAATACAATCTTTTGTTGCCTAGAACACTAGTAAGCCTGTTGTACTTAAGAGCAGGGGGTGAAGAAACTGTATTAAAACTCAGTTATTTTCAATTGGTTTAGACGTTTACTGTTTTTGTAGCTTAATGTCTTCAAACTGGATTGTTTTACAGTTATCACAATAATAGCTATAGGAAGTACTCAAAACTGGTATTGAAGAGCAGGATTGCTCTGTTTCAGGGGTTAAGTAACTTCAGGATAATTCACTTCCAACTGTTTTAAAAAAAAAAAAAAAAAAAAAAAAAAAAAAAAAAAAAAAAAAAAAAAAAAAAAAAAAAAAAAACAAAACAACAACAAACCAAACAAAAAACCAACCAAACAAAACCAAACCCGAAACCAACAAAACCCAACTCAAAAAACCTCCAACGAAAATAACAATTAAAAAAACCAAAAAAAAACCAAAAAGCCAAACCACTTGGGGCATAGCCTTCCTAGTAACATATATCAAGTGTTTTTGCTCTTGTCCATGACAAGCTCTTAAAATTCCAGTATTTACACATTACTTCACTGGCAGTGATATCATAAGGATCTTTATTGACTCGTGTAGTCTTTTGTGCTCTATGACAGATGGAATGAACAAATTGTAAGATCTCCAGGCCAGCACAGCACGGTGTTTTTTTGTTTTGCTACTGACAGTTGTTGAGCACCTCTTTCTAATTAAGATGAATAATATAACATTTTGGGCCATTGAGTTTTTAAAAATTACTGTAGTTTTGATTCTACAGCATTACAGGCAGGAGAAGTATCAAGACAAGGCATTTCATTTGCTCAGCCTCCTCTCTTTTGTGTTTATAACTAGCCTGCTCTTGGACAATGAGCGCTGGAAGCAAGCTGAAGTTCCTGCCGAGTTTCAGGATCTTGTCGATTCGGTGTCAGACGGCAGAATTTCTCTCCCTGAAAAGAAACCACCAGGTATGTATCTTGCAGTCCGACTGCTAACTGAATTTATTAACAGCAAACGCCGCTATTGAATGTTGCTGGACATATTCTGCTGTCACTCTTGGTCTGTGTTTGCTCACTGTCTTCTGCCTGGGGGGGATCAGAAGGAAGTTGATACCTTTTTTT
>WHYT01017082.1:4347-47443 GCA_009806455.1 Tetrax tetrax | reverse complement strand
TTTTTTCTTTTTTTTTTTTTTTTTTTTTTTCCATTACCAGTGTTGAAACTTCTTGTGCTGACCGTAATAGATTCTTTATTTATTTTTTGAAAACCCACTTAAGTGTTAGCACAGGGAGGGAGCTACTTTTTTATATAAGTGTTCCCAGTGTAGAGGCTTAACAGTCTTTGCACAAATTCAGTTTTTCCCCAGAACATACCACTGAAGTATTGCGAGGGACCAAGGAGCATGTGTGCGTGCTCAGCCCACCTTGTGTTCAAGCTTGCTCCTTCCCACTACTTCATCTGCCAGTTCCTCAAATGAAAGGCAGCATGCTATGTGGCTGCTTATGGAAGTGAAAACTCATGTACATTGAATTATTTACCTTGCCACAGAAACCTCATTTGACCTCAAGTCACTTTTTTCTCCTCATGCCCTGTTTCCCCGTATGCAAAATGAGAAAGCATAATGCATTCTTACCTTGTGAGGATTCTCGGCCAATATTGCAGTGATGAATGTGTATGAAGAGCTAGAACAGGAAGAAATTGAACACTGAATTTTTAGAAACTAGCATTTTTTGTGCTTGTTCTTATTTCATCTCCTCCCTTTTCCTTTCTTGTTAAAATGTCTAGCTACTGAAGAAAGAAAGCCAACTGAATTCCTTATTGTTGAAGGACAAAAATATGCAACGGTTGGGTAAGGTGCACTCTTTTCTATTAGTAGTGGGTTGGTTGACAAGAACTTTTGAGTAGAACTGCGATGAATGCTAACAGCTTTAGCAATCTTATTTAAATAATAAAACACTTCTTCCACAGGCTAATTTCTCTTTAGTTCTCAGTTGTAAAACATTGCGAGCTCTTCTGTACATTAAAAAGCTGTTTCTTCTGTGAATGACGAGGCTGAAATTAATGGTTTCACTTGAATATGTTTTTTTCCAATTATTTGGAAAAATTTGGAAAATACAAGTTTGTCTTCATAGCATGCTGTTGTTATTTCTTGCAGTATAGGTTATCTCTGGCAAAATACACGAGTCCACTACCGAATTATTACCTCTTTATTCAGAATAAGAAATAGGATATGGGCTATCTCAGAAGCTGCATACACTGTTTCTTGTTATCCTGATTGCTTTGGATTGGAAAGTAGTTTCTTAAAGCTGGTTGTATCAAACACATTTTAAAATATATAATACTCATGTGCTTCATTCATTTAAAAGCATGCTGTATTTCCAAAGACTGTGAGGCTTAAGCATTAAATATATATGAGAGTGTGCTTGAGGAGGGAGTAAAACCTGGAGATCTTGCTCCCCAGAGGCCCAACATCAATTTACCCCAAACTTAAAAGTTCTGATTTACATAATGTCTTTGACCAGCTGTCACTTTATGAGTTGCTTCATGATGATGAGTCGTTGTTCAATTATGAACAAACTGATGGCTCAGAACTTCTGTGCCAGCCAGCTGATACCACTGCAAAAGAGCATTTCAGGTCAAGTAGGAGCATTTCAACGTACTTTAATCAAACACATCGTCTATTAAGTAAACTTTGTCCTTTAATCTGTCTCTGCTCATTTGAAGCTTGTTATATTTAGCTCCATGAAGCAATGGTCAGCTTCATGTTGGTGCAAATATTTGTTTAGTTCTGCACACTTTTACATATAGTTATGTTATATTTAATAAAATAAAATGCATCCACCAAAAAAAAGCCAAGATGTTCCACCAAAATTCTTCAGGTGTTTATTTTCATTTGATTGTTCATCGTTTTTCTGCACTCTACTACCTAAAGGAAGAAAGATATATTTTACTTTTTGAAATACTAAAATATCTACCCTGAACATTTGATCTTGCCTTAGTTTTCTTGCCTTTTGTGTATTTGAATTCAAAGGAGTGTACCTGCTCTTAGTGGAGCCTTCCTAATTCCATCCAGTAGCTCCCAAATTCTCTAGTCCCTCCTGAATTCAGAGGAAATTACAAGTGTTGAGAGTCTTTGAATATTTGGTGCTGTTTCCTCACAGCTGCCTTCTGTCTTTGTGACTCCTTAGTGTATTCATTACGTTATTTTCAATAGTGATTGTTGTCTACATTCTGTGAATTTTATATACTTGTTCAAAGTTGACCAGAATGATACGGTAGTATAAGAAAGGAGCCTTGGATTTTCTGTTCCCTGCCAACATCTGCTTGGGGACTTCTATTTCCACAGTAGCTTTTTTGGAAATTAAAAAGTTATGGCAGTAAACCTCAGAGATTTTCCCTCATGTATGTTAAGTACTTTTTCTACATGCCACTCTGTGGAATGCGTATTCTTTATAACCATCTTCATGCGTATCTTCTTTTATATTCTACTTCAAATTCATATAAGTTAGTGGGTTTATTTGATGCTAGAATCTCTAGCATTAGGTAGGTTTCTGTCAACGCGACTGGCCTGTGTTTGATTTTTCAGCATCTTCTGTGTGCTGAGATGACATATTTGGCTTTTTCTCACCTGTAGGACAGTATTGCTGTTAATAAGAATAATCCTGGAGTACTGCCAGTGTGTGGATAACATTCCTTCCATCACCACTGACATGCTTACCCGCCTGTCTGATTTACTGAAGGTATGGCTCCAAATGTACCATCTATGCTAATCAAGGCTGTTCAGGGAAGAGAACATGTCTTGCTCTCTGTAATGGTTCCCATGCTTTTATGATTTCATGTAAAATATATAAATTGTCTAGAAATGATTGTGTTTGTTACTGTGCCATAAGGTAGCATTTTAAGGTGGGGCATTAAAGATGCAATTTGTTGCGTGAACTAGTTTTGGGAAGGCTGTCTTTCCTCTTGTTCACCTGGGATATTGGAAATCCCGTCTAGTAGTGTTTGTCATTGCTGCCTGTCCTTCAGGCTGGATGTAGGAGTAATGCTGCTGAAGAAGTAGCAATTTGATCTCAGATGTCACAGAGATATATCTATATTCAGGAAGGAAACGAGTTCCTTGATTTTTACAGTAGAGGTATAGTCAGTAGAAGCATGAAAAATAATACAAGATGAAGCTTCTGTTGTAAAATGTAAAGATGATTAAAAACGAGGACCGTTTTATCATTTATTTATCTCTAGAGAAGAGGAAAGCTGGTAAAGAACAGATACTGCAAGGTAATATGAATAAATAATAATAATAGGAGTGCCTGAAGCACCTTAAGACTTTGTTTTTGTATCTATCTCTATATACATATATATTTTTCCAAAGCTGAGCAGTTAAAAGATCAACAGATTCTACTCTGTAAGAGTGTATTTTACATAAATTGGGGAGGGAGGGGTGGGTGGTGGGCAGGCAGGCAGCACATCCAAGCAGATGGACCTTTAAATAATCTTCCTTGGTAGTTCTTAGCTGAATAACCAGGTGCAGGAACACTCCTCTCTGTAGTCATTACTTGGGTTCATCCACAAACCTTCCCCTTTGAAAGCACCATCCAAGGTGAATCAAATCAGTCTGGGACTGGGGATGCCTCTCTTCACCTCTTTTCTATAGCTGCTACTTCACCTGAGACTTGCGGCACCTTTTTCTTGGCAGGCAGAACAGCAGCAAATGCCTCAAACTTGACCAGATTTGCATCTCTGTGTTACTTCTCTATTCCTACCATATCTTATTCTAGCTCTAAGTCATTTGTGTTTTTTATTCCTTGGTATTCAAACATCATGTGCAGTTTAATTATTGTATTTCCTGTCTGGCAGCAAGGTGCCATCAGTTAGAGGGATGACAAGAACAGCTAGGAAGATCAAAAGGTCATTTATTACACTTTGAACAATATAAGAGCCACTCAAGGTGTCCTTGCAGATCGCTATACTTTTTATTTGACAACTGTCAGAGCTAGCAAATTTTGAAAGCAGTGAGAGCTTTATTGTAATGGAAGCTGCAGAGTGTTCCCAGGTAATGAAATTCTAGAACATTTTGAACTGTGGCTGCAATCAGAGTGAAATGGCATCTGTGTATGAACATGATCGTAATTACTGGAGTCATTTAGCTGGTACAGATAAGAGAAGGTTGGCAGCTGTGGTGCTGGAATGCAGAAATGCTTTCCTCCTAGCAGTCACAAGGAGGGGGTGTTGCTCTTTTGATGTTTCAGGCATGCTGCTTCCTTACTGCTTTGTCTGCAAGAGGCTGCCGGTAACAGTAGTATCTGTGGAAGGCAGGGGGAGAGGATGAGTGTCTGTCATCCTTTATAGAGCATGTTTTTAATCTGCCACGCAGTCAATGAGTTGGCGCTAACCTGAGCTAAATACCTCAGAGCAGCTTTGGCTGTATAGGATGTATCTGACTTTGGCTCAGTGGATCTACTTCTAAAGTCCACCAGGAGGCATAAGAAAAGGTTTTGCTTTTCAGGAGAAGGAGATGAAGTGAATTGCCACACAATTTCAGATGCTGACTTCTGTCTGAGAGCAGAGTAGATTATGCATCTCAGGTCAGGGGCCACGTGTAGTTCAGGTTCAGTTGCAGCACTAGGTCTGGGTTGCTTTTCTGGCCCTGGATACACCACTCTGGTAGCCCAAAGCACATGTGTGGTGGTCACAGCGTATCCTCTCCTCCACCACGGTGGTCCTGAGATTTGTGACTGGCGCTGGACAATAACCAGACAAATTCTTTCCTGTTTTTACTGAAGGACGGTTGAAACTTTTGGATTTGTTCTTGCATTGTCACGAAGCAAGACCTGTGGAGCAGGATTGTGGTCGGAAAAAAAAGGAGCCCTGTGGGAGGGATATCTTCTATGTTGCAGAGACGAGCTGTAGGGCAACCTTGTCACAATTCCTTGTGAATCTTTCTTCAGGTGCAGGAGAAAGGGCCAGCTCTCTCTGTAGGTTTTGCCTCCCAGTTTCCACCCCAGTGTCAACAGGACAGTTCTGTTCAAACATGAGGCCTGGGACTTCTGGTCTCCATTCAGAGCAGGAATCAGGGACAATAGCAATGGATCCTTCATCTCTGCTGCATCACCCAAGCCAATCTAGAATATCTGTTGTCTCAAGCTGAGTGGTGGAGCAGGATTCCAAAATAAGGCAGAATATATTAACAGGAAGTGTCTTTCTGTCCAGAGACCTTGCTGACCTGTGTACATTTTGTAACTTTTCTCCTGGAACTAAGTTTGGAAAATCGAGTCATGAGTTGTCCACTATACCTAGAATTCCTATAGAAATGGTTTTTGACATGGCTTAAAATCATCTGTGAATTATTTCTTAATCTCGGTGTTTTATAGGTTTGCAGACAGATTCAGCTATCTCAGCAGCAGTGAGTTTCAGTGCTTTCAAGTTTTGTTTAACATCAGCAGTGGGGAAGGTCTGGAGCCAGAGCAGGAGCTTGTTCTTGTGATATTTTCCATTGTGATACTACACTCACCTACTCTACTTAGCAAAACTAGTGAGATCCTTATCCTTCACTCCATCCAAGGCTCTGGTTTGATAAGTACATTTTATAGATTTCTGGTACAAAGCTGTTCTTGTGTACAGCTTTCAAAGTAAGGCTGAACATAGCGAGACTGCAGCAAGTCTGACTTGCTGCTTTTCTTTCCCACTGTGAGAAGCCTCACCCAAAGGTCTTGTAGAGAAGCAGAAATTAGTCCCTGAATTGAAGTCACTGAGTGGCTAACTTTGTTTTTAATAACCGTATTCCTGCTTCCCTTTGCTGAAATGCTGCCTTGAGTGCTTTAGCATAAGCTGAGTGAAAAAATACTATGGGCCAATAAGTACTGAGAGTGGTGAAAAAGTTCCTTTTGTCTTACTTAGTTAACAGTTGTGGGCTCCTCTGTAGTAAGAAGTATGTGAAACTCTGGTACTGGCCTTCGTAATAAACTGTTTAATCTTGCAGAATTGTGTTGGTGATATTTCTAAACTGTGGTTATTTGCAGTTGTTAAAGAGTTAGCATGTATTTTCACTATCTTTTTCTTTCTCACAGTATTTCAACTCTAGAAGTTGCCAACTAGTGCTTGGAGCTGGTGCATTACAAGTTGTTGGTTTGAAAACAATCACTACAAAAAACCTGGGTAAGGATTTCTATGTTTAAAATGTCAAAGCTTGCTCTGCTTGTTAAAAACAAAACAAACACACACAAACCCCCCCTAACATTTATGATAAGCTATGTTTGTGTTGTGGTGCCATGAATGGAACACAGAAGATGATAAGACCTTGCTGGTTAGAGAGTAAAACATATTTGTAAAAGCTGGTGAATTGTCTGGTTAGGGGGTGCAGTAAAAGCCATCGAATTCCTTTGCTGTCTACTGAATAACTTCAAATGTAAAGCTTCCCTGTGTTACGTGGAGGAAGCATAAGAACAAATATACAGGCAAATACTCGGTTTTCCATGAAAATATTTTGACTGTGGAAAGGTGTAATTACTTTTTCAGCGGTGGCTTTGGCATGCTTGGGCGCTGCTTAGTGTTCAGATCTTGAGATTGGAGGTATGTAGGTAGAGGAATGCAGCCAAACCTCTGTTTCTTCCTGCGTTTTGCTGAGCTGTGCTGTCCCGCCTGCCCCGTGGTGCTGTATTCTGTAACGCCGTGTCTGCATACGGCTCCTGCGGGTTATAACCGCGTGTCAGTAATGCGCGAAATTATTTCTGTGGGTTGCTCTGAATTTAGATAGTCTTTATGGGGCTGAGTGTCCCGGTGCAGTCAGGTAACTTAGGATTCTGAACCTAAACTGTGATTTGGGCTTTAAGAGTTTCTAACTTTCAGTGTGCAGCTATTTAGCTGAATTACCAGACCCAAGTTACCCACCTGCACTGAAAAGCTACACTGAAAAGCTGGGGAGAAGTAGGTGCCCAGTACCATGCTACAGAAAAGTCTGAGGTGCTACTCAAGACTCCCAGTTTGAAACTGTCTCCTGAAATAAAGAGCCTTTGGTTGATGGGTTGAAGCAGGTGTTTGAACTTGCAGTTCCCATGTTTCTAGGTGTCCTGATTACCAGTCTGCATTTCCCTTTTTAAAAGGGAGTAGCTTGAGGAGGCTTCCTCCCAAGGGGTCACAGGACATGGTGCTGGAGCAGACACAAACGAGCAGAGAAAAGCTGGGTCAGGTCTTTGCTCCAGAAGGCTTGGCCAATGTGATGACCACCGTCTGTCCTGCTGCTGGCTCAGGCCCTGATGGGCACAGGAGAAGCTCGGTCTTGGGAATCCTGCCGGCACTGTAGGCAGGAGCTGGCTCTGGGCCGCCAAGCAGTGGCAGGGCAGAGCGTTTCTCTACACCTCCCACAGAAGAAACATTTGATGCCTTGAGAATGTGGCTGGTGAGGTTAGGTAACTGATGAGGCGGGTCTTTTGAGATCCTTCTGATGTCTGCATGTGCTCGGGGCTCAAAATGACAAGTAGACACTTAAAGCCTCTTGTAAAATTAGTCCCTTATCCCTTATCTTACAGAAGCTGGGTGTGAATAGCCAGGTACAAGTCTGGCGTCTTCACTGGGTGGGGTTTTCCAGTGGAAAGTAGAAACAAATGCTTACCTTTTTTTTTCTTTTTTTTTTTTTTTTTTTTTTTTTTTTTTTTTAAAAATTGTGTCAGATCTGTTATTTATGTTAAAGGAGATATAGTCTGTACAAAATTACTCTTCTGTAATAATTATGTTATTTTTCTTTCCCTCTCTCACTTCTGGATTTACAGCCCTTTCTTCACGTTGCCTACAGCTAATCGTACACTACATTCCTATTATCAGGGCTCATTTTGAAGCTCGACTGCAGCCAAAGCAGTTTAGCATGCTCAGGCATTTTGACCACATTACAAAGGTAATTCGTTTGGCATTTCCTAATTAAACACAAAGTTCTGCTTTTCAGCTGTACTCTTAAGAATATGAATGCCATTAGATAGTAAATAAACCCTGCTTTCTTCCATTACAGGATTATCACGACCACATAGCTGAAATTTCAGCAAAGCTCGTTGCCATAATGGATAGCTTATTTGACAAACTATTATCCAAGGTAATGATTTATGGAAATAATTATACACTCTAAATTGCAATTGGAGGTCTCATTGTGTACAGTCTAGATGTTTCAAATGGAGTCTTAAACTTTCCTTATGAGGAATTGTTTGAACTTCTTTAAACCATATAAACACCAAGCTCTGTGCTGGACTTGGGAATGTGTTTTGTCTTAACATTTGCCACCTGGGTGTCATTCGCCTTCAACTCCACAAAAAAAAAAAATGTTTACTCCTTCAGCAGTGACAGAAATGCTTTTGCTGGCACAGATGCTCTGGTGTTTAGAAGCTGAAGTGCTCTCCTACCCTCAGCAGTTTTATCCACCAACAGCTCTTGTCCGCAGTCAGGCTGAGCTAGTTCCCATTTCCTCCTCTTCCCGTTGGTGCCTCTTTGGAAGTGGGGAGCGTGTAATTTCCTGCAGCTGAGGAAACAGCAAAAAACTGCTGAGAAGGAAGAAACTGGGTTTTTTGTGGAGGTGAAGGACCAGCCCATCTATTGGGCTGCAGGCCTGGGGACTAGAGGTCTGTGCTTAGCAGTTCCTGCTGCATAGCAGTGCTAATAGCTGTCCCATGAAGTGCTCTTAGTGTTTTTTTGGGGGTTGAACACTTGTCAGTGGAACATGTTGGTCCTGGGCTGGATCCACTCACTTGGACTCATCTCGAGGCAGATTGCACTCAGAGAGACTGTTCCCAGGTGGCACTTCCCAGGCCCACAGATCTGATAAATAAAGTACATGAGCTTTTAAAGCTCAGTGCTTTGCTTTGGATCTTATGCTCTTAAGAAAAATAAGCAGCTGTTTCATGAGAGAAAAAAGGTAATTCTTTATTGACTGATTTGACTGATGAGCCTGTGCCAACCTCGTCCTTGTAGGAGGTCGTGAGAAGCACAGCATCTCCCTGGTGGAGCACAGCTTGGGGACAGGCAGGTGGGGGCTGCAGTGAGGCAGCTCTCACAGGCAGCATTTCTGTGTTCCTTGCTGTTTCTATTATTTTGTTGTTTATTTTATGTTGTGCTTTTTCTTTTCATCTGTTTCTTGGGGCTATCAAATAGCGTTACCTATACTTAGTGGGGAAAAAAACCCCAAAGCACTTAAATTAAGATTCTCCGTCCCCTCTTGTGTTTGCACTTTTTAAAACATGTTTATGCCCTTTTCTAAAAGTCCAGATAATGATCTGCTGCTTTTTTTTTTTCCCCCCACATAAAAACACCTGGTCTTTGAAGTAACAGGGATTTTTTTGGTCGCTTTACCTCTTATCTAAAGGATAAAATAAAGGACAAATGCAAGAGTTTAGATTACTGATAGAAAACAAGTTAGCCCACAACAAACCAGTAACATGGTTTATGTTCTTAGAATCATAGGATCATAGAACAGTTTGGGTTGGAAGGGACCTTTAAAGGCCATCTAGGCCAACTGCCTGCAAGGAGCGGGGACATCTCCAACCAGATCAGGTTGCTCAGAGCCTTGTCCAACCAGGCCTTGAATGTTTCCAGGGATGGGGCATCCACCACCTCTCTGGGCAACCTGTTCCAGTGTTCCACCACCCTCAGTGTAAAACATTTCTTCCTAATACCTAGTCTAAATCTACCTCCCTCTATCTCAAAACCATTACCTCTCATTCCTTCACAACAGACCCTGCTGAAGAGTTTCTCCCCGTCTTTCCTATAAGCTCCCTTGAGGTACTGGAAGGCTGCTCTAAGGTCTCCCCAGAGCCTTCTCTTCTCCAGGCTGAACAGCTCCATCTCCCTCAGCCAGTGCTCATAGGAGAGGTGCTCCAGCCCTCTGATCATCTTTGTGGCCCTCCTCTGGACCCTCTCCAGCAGATCCACGTCCATCTTATGTTGGGGGCTCCAGAACTGGACGCGGTACTCCAGGTGGGATCTCACAAGAGCGGAGTACAGGGGCAGAATCACCTCCCTCAACCTGCTGGCCACGCTCCTCTTGATGCAGCCCAGGATGCGGTTGGCTTTCTGGGCTGCAAGTGCACATTGCTGGCTCATGCTGAGCTTCTTGTCTTGGAGTCCTTCTCCCAAGGGCTTCTCCTCAGGGCTGCTCTCAATCCATTCTCTGCCCAGACTGTATTTGTGCCTGGGGTTGCCACAACCCACGTGCAGAACCTTGCACTTGGCCTGGTTGAACTTCATGAGGTTTGCACAGGCCCACCTCTCCAGCCTGTCCAGGTCCCTCTGGATGGCATCCCTCCCTTCCAGCGTGTCGACGGCACCACACAGCTTGATGTCGTCAGTGAACTTGCTGAGGGTGCACTCTATCCCACTGTCCATGTCACCGACAAAGATGTTGAACAGGGCCAGGCCCAATACTGACCCCTCAGAAACGCCACTCGTCACCGGCCTCCACTTGGAGCCATTGACCACCACTCTTTGAGTGTGGCTGTCCAGCCAATTCCTTATCCACCGAGTGGTCCATCTGTCAAATCCATGTCTCCAGTTTAGAGACGAGGACGATGTGCAGGACAGTGTCAAATGCCTTGCACAAGTCCACGTAGATGGTAGGTAGTAAGTATCCATCCCTTATTGTCCTTCCATCTTTACAGCCCATTCTTCTCTTGAGAGCTGGCACAAGATATAAACTGAGAATATTGCCGTCCTTTAGTGCTCTTAAAGGCTTGAGTGAGGGTGCGTGGCGCACGTGAATGCAACCCACAGAGTACAGGAGAAAAGGAGACCATGTGTTCGTTTCCCTCCATTCCTGACATACCCTGTAATTGGTCTCATTTTGTTCCTGAAATAATGAAATCTTGGCACTGAAGGCTGTGAAGAACATGAAAACAGGAAATTTGCAAATGGGCATGTCAGTATGTTCTTTCTTTTATCTGTTTTTGTGAGAGTCCAAGTATTTCAGTGCCATGTGGACAAAGTGGTCTCCTCCTTGAAAGTGTGTAAATCTGAATGAGTAAGCCAGCAAGTTTCCTAGCAGTCCAGCACGCTTTAAAAACAAATACTGCACAGTCTAGAAACCTGCTTTGTAGGAGACAAAATGTTTGATCCTGGCACCTGAGTGACATGGACAAGTTACTTTTGCATTTCCAGGCTCTGTTTCCCTCTGGGAGATCTGTGGAACACGAGCGATCTTCACACAGCGCTGCCACGATGAGGCCGTGCGCTCCGCGAGGCGTTTCGCAGCATCACAGACATCTGTCTATTAACTCTGGCCGGGTGATAAAACAGGAATAACAGCTGTAAATAACGAGTGGAAAAGGCATGGGTTTTAAAAAAGGGATGAATGTTCATGGAAAAAATCATGTGAGTTCTTAGCTTCTCTCGGAGCTTGCTGTCTTGTGACTTTGGACAGCAGAGCAGTAAACTTTTGTCTGATCCCTCATGGTGTTACACGCTGCTGGCCTTAGCTGGAGATCAAAATGGCCAGCACCTGGCAGGGCTGGAACTCCTGTTCCTTTCTGGTGCTTTTGCTTTTTCCCTGTCACAACAGTGAGTTTGATTTGTCTGTCGGCATGCAAGAGCCATCGCTGCAGCTTGCCAGTTCCCTTTGGCTTTACAGCATACTGGTACATTGTGAATTGTTTGTGGCCTGACTCTCATATCTTGAGGCGCAATCCTGTACACTGTGCAGTTGTCCCACGCAGGGAGCAGGGCTCCTGGACCAGAAAGCACTATTTTTCTGCCACTTCTGTTAGAATGAGGTCATTGGTTTGGCTTTTCCATGAAGACTTTCTCAAAACTTCCTGTTTCTTTTTTCCTCTCGCACTCAGGCAAGCTTTATTCTCTTTCACAATTCGGGCTAGCATGAGAGAGAAGCATCTGCCTCTGTGTGTGTGTAAATAATTCAGTTATAGTGACTCAGCTCTTCCACTGAATTGTGCAAGGCTTTGTGGGGAAGTGCCACCCTACCAAAGGTGACCAGTGTTGAACCTTGGCCTGCGCTAGCACGGCCTCTCTGCCAGGAATTGAAGAGCTGGTTTTGCTGTTTCTGGGACAGTTCTTCTCAGTGCTTCTGAAATCACAATCAGAAATCCCCTATCCAGGGTGGGAACATGAGAATTTTGTTCCTTTTGTAGCAAATCTCTTGCCGTCTGGTGGTTTGCAGTGTCTTGTTTCTTGGATCTCAGTGACTGGGAGAAGGGATGTTTTCTACTTTGTTTTCCAAGGTATTTCTGCAACATTTTTGTGTGTGTTGGTTTTTTTTTTTTTTTCTTTTTTAATGGCCAATATTGAGTTTTCGGGAGCTTCTGTTTCTTTATGCTTCCCTTTACTTGTTTCTTGAGAAATATGGACATACGTGATCTTAGAGAAGTAGTTTTTTCTCATGAAGTACTTGAGGGCCGTATTCATCAGAGGCAGAATTTGTCTGTCATTGGCTCATACAAACCTGAAGGAGAAGGCCAGCTAGCAGGCCGCATGGCGGGCATCTGTGTAGCTGGCGCGGTGATTATTCCCCCTGCATCTGTGGTTCATAGGGTAGTGGAAACCAACAAAAAGTAGTGAGCCAAGAGAAGCAACTCAGACTAACAAAGTTGAATAGATGAAGTTGGGAAATCCTCAGGTTTCATACTGATTTGAATGTTACTGTTTGTCTGTAAAGGAGGAAGTGCTAAACAATTGTATGATGCGAGTCCTTGGCTCAGATCATATCCAGCGATGGTTTTAATTTGTGATGCTCTAAAAGAACCTTGATTCATGACATCATTAGTAACGCAGGGCTTCAGATGGCTGTGGAAGTTCTCCTTTATAAACTGTTTTAAGGTGGCAGAAAGGAGTAACTGGTTTTGTTTTTATTTCCAGTATGAAGTGAAAGCTCCTGTTCCTTCAGCATGCTTCAGGAATATCTGCAAGCAAATGGCAAAAATGCATGAAGCTATATATGATCTCCTTCCTGAGGAGCAAACTCAGGTGAATGTTATTTTTGAGATTCATGTGACACCTCCCTTGCAAATGCACATGAACTTGGTAACGAGAGACTTTTGCTTTATCTTGGGGGGAAAATGCTTTTTTGAGTCTTTGCGAAACCCACACATTAAAGGGGTTGGCAGCAGTCACGCAGACAGCTCGGTCTGAACTGAAGTGTTTGGATGTGCAGGGAGAAAGATGAGGCACACAAACCAACTGACTGACTCCAGCATTTTGAGCTGCATTTTAATGTCTAGAGAGCTGGATCTTCAGTTCGGGAGTTAATGCTGAAATTCTACACAAATGGCAACACTCTGGGGCTCGAGTACAGCCCTTCTAGGGAATTCTTCTGTAATACTGCTCAAACTTAGTGGCTTCTGAAGGTCCCCAAGCGTATTATGCAGCCAAGTTGTACCAGATGTGCTTTTTCAGTATTTTGCTGCAGTTACTGCTACTGCAGAGTTGTAAATCCAAGGACAGGAAGGACTGATTCAGTCACTGAATGCAGTAAGTTGTAGTTTAACTTTTGCACTACATTAAATGGTCCCTTCAAACTGTTTTTCACGCTTTCTCTTGGAAAAAAAACTTTAAGTGGTTATAGTACAGGAAAGAGATTTGTTATCTTCGGGCCTTAATACAGGTTGCTAGATGCTTCAGACAACAGGGAAGAAAAATTCATGCTACAAAGAACGTGTCCTCTAAGTGCCCAACGTAACAAATAAGTGAGGGTGTATATTATACACCTCTTGTATGTGATAAATTGTGTGTAGCCAGAAAGGTTAGGAGGCAGAAGGACTGTCAGAAGGGAAAATCACATGAACTGCAAAACCAAACGCAAAGGTTAGCGAGGTATTTCCTCTCTGTAGGCAGTGATGCAAGCCTGGGGATGGTTCCTTACTCTGGTGCTGTGGTTTCTTCTAGATGTTGTTCTTACGAATTAACGCAAGCTACAAACTTCACCTGAAGAGGCAGCTGGCCCATCTGAACGTAGTCAATGATGGAGGACCTCTGAATGGGTACGTTTGGGCACGTTTTTTTTGTTTGTTTTTAAAACTGCTTAATTTAAATAAGCAGGCTGTGTCTTGTGCAAGCAAGTAGTGATTGCAGAGGGCAGCCATGCTCCGTGTTTTATTATGTCCCATTTGGAGCTTTCTTACAGTAAAGGGCATGACTTTTAATGACTTTCCATAGTAACTAGGAATGCAATCAGCTTGATAATAGATGGGTGGTTGGGCGTTGTCCTACTGGAAACCTGCTGTAGATTTCCTCAGTTTGTGGTTTCCTTTTTCTCCTTTTGTGTGACAGCAGTAGCCCAGAGTTTAATTTGCAAGAATTGTGAGATTCGTGAAGCAGTTTTGAAACGTGGATGATGACTCACGGCGCTAGCAAAGTAAAAATAGGAAAAACTGGTATTTCATCTGTGCGATGAGCAGCTTCTACACGGAAATTGTTTTTACAGCAGAACTAGATCTGAAACAGAGATTATGCTCACAGAGCTTTTCCCCTTTCCTGCCCTCGCCCACCCCTCCATCACCAAAACAGTCAGTGGTACCCCTCCTGAGGAGGTGTGGCTGGCCATGCCTGGCATCCCACACCTCCCAGGAAAGCGTTCAGCCTCTCGCAGGCTGAATCCTATGGAAATCTGGATTTTCCCCTGAAACAGTGGGGTTTGTAATTGTTCCTGATGACCTGGGGGTGTTTATGTGCAGTGCAGTAAGGGTGAGATTCAGTCAGGCTACCCACATGCAAGACGCGTTGTCTTGGGTTGAAGAAGCCAGAGAAGGAAGTTTATAAATGCTTCAAATATTGCTGGAATGAAGAAGAGTTTTGTTCCTGTCCCAGTTCATTCTTGTCGTGTTTAAGCTTATTCAGCCTTGTGCTCTCTGAAGGAGTTTTATCTCAAAGATAACATCCAGTTGCCTTTGGTACTTACGAAGGTGTTTGTAAGCCCACAAGCTCACTGAAGAGGAGTGAGGCCACAGCAGCCACGGCTGAAATGAGAACACCCGGAGCACGTTTGGGAGTGTTTCACACCTGGGTTTCCAGCCCTAAAGAGGGTGCTGTGCTGGCTTCACCCTGCTCTGTTGGTTTTGGTTATGCTTCTGGTTGGATGGCCTAAATGGACCCCTTTTTGATCGGAGGGTCCTGGCAGGTGTTTCTGGTGCCGTCCTGCTGGTGTATTGCTGTCAGAAGGGTGTCTGAGCTGCACCTGGAAACAGTTGTGCCCTGAGGCTGTTTCTTTCGTGGCAGCAGTTACTGACTTTAGGACGCTGCTCTCTGGGAGTGTGTCATCGGGGCCATTTGAGAAGGGAAACATCGAACACAGAATTTCACTTGCTGCTGTTCCAGCAGACTTCGCTGACCTAGTTTTTAACGTGCTTTTCTGATCCTCATCCTATTTTAAACTGCTTGTTTCTGTAATAATAGTAAAAATCCAGGTCGGTGAATCCTGGTTAATTTTTTAGTATGAAAATACAATTTTTATGCCTACAACTTGCTGCTTTCTGACTGGAAACACCATGAGCATGTTTCTGTCATCCCCTGATACATTCCAACAACGTCTGAGGGATTTTAATCCTGTATAGACTGTTAGAAACCATGTAACTTCTGCTGTTTGGTTGCTTTTACATTAACCTCCTAGAATACAGAAGTTAATATTGCAATGATAGTTATTCTAAGTTGCAGTGGAATCAGGTGTTTAAGTCTAGATAAGCCTGGGATTACAGCAAAAATAGAAATTTTAGGTGCATAATTCCCGCTGAGTTCTCCAAACGTGTTTGATCTCCCTTCCCTATGACGAGTTTTACACCTGGCAGTAATTGTTGTGTACGATCACTGCTGTAAAATAAACCACGGCCGTAGCATTGAGTTTTGAACTGGCACCTGAAATACCTAATCCAGCCGTAGTATTTGAACATCTATTGCTGTAATTGTGTGCCCCAGTCAGAACCAAGCCCTGGTTGTTTTTCTGAGTGCTCCAGGTGGATGTTGGTAGGTGCAGGTGCTAACCTTGTTCTGTGCTTCACTGCAGACTGGTTACTTCAGATGTAGCTTTTTACACTGGAAACCTTCAAGCTCTGAAAGGCCTTAACAACCTAGACCTAAACATGGCTGAAATCTGGGAGCAGAAGAGGTGATAATCCACTGGGAGCAGTCACTTGGCTCTGACAACAGACCGACTTTCTTCTAAGCAGCGTGACGACTGTGAGGTGAATACTTAAGACCGGCGTCCAAGAAAGGACACTATTGATAGTCGGGGAAACTAGACTCAGAGGGAGCTGCAGGGAGCGATCCTTTCAGTGTCCTTCAGCAAGAAACAAGTGATCAGCTGTCTGTGCAATGTTTTTTCATCCTCTCTGGAAACAGACTCAGGTTTCTTTGGACCAAATCCAAAAGAACACATAGCTGTAACACAGCTGTAGTTGTCTAGAATGCTCTGTATATCTTTATATTAAAAAGATGCTTTGCATTTCTTCTAGTGCAATGAAATTCACACGGTGTCCCACCTTATTTAATGACAGTACAATATAAAAATCTCGCAGTTGGAACGCTGTAGAAAATGTTTTTCTCTATGAAACTATGCTGTTCTAAAATTTATTTTTTTACAAACTTTATATAAATAAATGTCTTTTGATTGCTTGCATATAGGATTCAGATTTGTTAGGGAGCAGTCCTGTTTGAGGGCATTTCTCACAGCTGGGCTCCAAACCGCCATCGGAAGGTACGATTTTCTCACAAAGTGTCAGTTCACAGAAGCCATTACCTACAGGATGGAGTTGTGAAATGACCAGTGTTAGCCGTGGCAACGCAGTAGATGGCTTCTGGTGGAATTTGAAGGCATGGTGTGGGGATGGTTTTCTGCAGCAACCCACCCCCGGACAGAGAGCAGGGTAAGGACAACCCCTGCCACTGAGAGCAGGGTAAGGACAGGGAGTGTTTTGGGGCTTTGCCAGTTGCTCCACTGGTTTAAAGACACAAAGCAGTGTGTGTAAATTTAGAGGAGGATACAGAAACCAGGGCAGGAAAAATTTAAAAGTCTTTAGGCTGCTTATATAAAAAGTTGCACTTAAATGGGAAGGTGCAGCTGAAAATTAATTTATTTAAGAGTTTTTAATACTACCTTTTAAGACTGGATGCTGCCAGTACTACATAAAAGTGCCTGTGTATTTCACCTCACACCTCTTTACCTAACCCTAGTCCGAGTGCCTAACCCTGTGACGATTACATGCGATGGAATGGTCTACAGTGTGTGTGTGCACCTATGGTTTCTTCAGACAGGCATGCTTATCTGTCAGCGTAACAGATGTCATTACTTGTCAGTCAAAATAAAGCTATAAACTCACAGCTGTTTTTAAAGACCAACTTCTTTAATGATACATACCAGTGTTATACTAAGCTTATAAAATAAAGTTGTCTGCATGTAAATACAAGAGAAACATTAAGAAATCAATAGTGATCAGGACAGATATTTCAGTTCCTGTACAAATTTAGAAATGACTCAAGAGAAGATAAATTAACATACATGGCTGTGACAATATGAACATGGGTGTAGTCAACATGATCCATTTATTGAAAAAAAGAGGGCAGATCAAGGATTAACAGGAGATCCAGTCTTGAATGGGATGTGAAAAAGCAAACACCACATGTGGGTACTGAGGCATTTTTCTCAAGTAGTAGATTCTTTGGGTGAGTTTGGAACAATGCTTCCCACTCTCACAATACAGAAATGGAGGTATTGACAGCCTTACCCCAGTATCTTGGCGTACAACTGGGACAGGACCTCCCACTTGTAGGCTGTGGGGTTGTAGAGGGCTAGAGGTTGGGATGTTTGTGAGCACATGAAATACAGGGTTTTTAACAGCCCGTTGAGCAGTAGTGAAACTTTTGGTTTTTCAACTGTGCCTGCCACTTATACTTCATAAAAAGTCCCATGAGTAGCTAACTGTGTTGTCTCACATGTATTGCTTCACAGCTTTACTTCTGCAGTTACAAGCAATTCAAACTACTAAATGTTAGAGGCAAGCCTCTTAACTTATCAAAGAAGATCTGTCCATCTTACCTCAAGACAAACAGTATTGCACTTCAAGGTCATATTAACTGAGTTACAGAATCTCTTTAAGGACTGAAGCATTACTTACGCACATCCATTGCGCTATGTGTCTGCTTAAAAAGATAAGCAAGAGAAATTAATTTAAAATTAATACTGCAGGGTATGGTGAAGATGACAAAGCATAGGCCCTCTGTGTACTTCTATTTCTAATGCTTAAAAGGTTCTTCCATCACAGCAGTCTACAGAACCGGCCGTGCCCCTTCGCTGACTCAGTGGTCCAGGATCCGAAGATTGCCAGATACGATTTTGTTCTCTAGTAGAGCTCCAGCTGGGATGTCAATTCTGTCGCCGTGATTTGCAATGATGATAACTGTTCCCTGGATTTGCAGAAAAGAAGACAAGTGATTAGAAACTTTATGTTACTTGTGGATTTGGAAGGAGCGCGAGTAGTGTTGTCTGGAGGACGCAGTAGGTGTCAGCTGTAACACAGCCAGATCCTGGAGGCATTTAGTTGTATTCTTTCTGCAGACTTCCCCCCCCAAACGGTTTTAAACAAGCAATACTGGAAGCACTGTAATTACCAGCATACTAGATACTATCAGCTTACAAGCAGAGTTGATGCCTTCTTTGAAGACACAGGCTTGCTGTAAGCACTCTTATCATGCTTTTAGGTGCAAAACTGTTTCCCACATCAGGATGTCATGTCACAGCTCAGCCCTGTGGCTATGAGGCGAACACACAGCTGGGCACAGAGATGTGTGTGAGCACGCAGTCTGGTAACAGCCTGAGCTGGTTCGGGTGCTGGTTTTTGCAGCCCTGCGTTTCACTGATCTGTCTCAGTAGCTGAACTGGCCTAGACTGTTACAGCACCACGACAGTGTTCTGCAAGGACTGGCCACATCACAGAAAGAAACTAATTTGCTCAGCTCCAGTGCTTACTAATAAATCACGATGAGAAAGAGCCTGCGGCTGTAAAGCCAGCTCAGGAGGCAAGGTGGTAGGAGCTGAAGGACAAAGATGTAAGCATGGTTTTGAACAGAGTCATGAGGTCTGTGGTGTTTTTGAGGTTTTTTTTCCAAACCTCAGCTCTCCCTGGGACTGCACAGGGAAGCAGCTAGAGCAGTAACACCTTGCACTCATTCATGAGGGTTCACTGTTCAGTCTGGGCCTCTGCCATCCTTGGGCCAGTTCATTCCTGGGAGCGCTTCCACGGACTGTGGCTAAAGGCACTGACGTGGGCAGGATCGATTACCGAGGAGCAGAGAGCAGTCACCTTTAGGCAGGAGCATCCCAATTACACACTCACCTTTAAAGAAACATTCTTCCCAAATGTAACATCACCTGAAACAGTGAGATGATCCAGCTCCAGCATATCTGGAATACTTTCAAACCGCCGCAGGTAATCTTGAACCTTTTGGAGAGAGGAAAGAATAAGACAGGTTTAAATCCATCTGTGAGTTAAGACAAGTGTGGGAGCTTCCTGAAAACTCCTTTTTTCAGGAAGGTTCTAGAAACCTTTCTTTTATATTTGTCAGATGTAGGTTCTAGAAACCTTTCTAGAACCTACATCTGACAAATATAAAAGTTGCTACTCTGAAAGCAACACGGTATTGTCACTTCTGTCAACCATGAGAAATAACCATAAGAAGGAGTAAGGGCAGTATCCCACCAAAGTTGGGTGAGCTCTAGAGAGCACACACAACCCAATTTGCTTTCAGTTTCCTCAGCTGACAGGGTAAAGGAGCACCCAACAGCTGTATGTCATTATGCACACCTTTGTTAAATAGCTTGTATTCTAACAGCCTGACAGTTCTTTACAAAGAGCAAAAGGCAATGCCCAGATGGGCAGAGGTAGATAAAGTAAACCTCAATTGTAACTTATTTCTTGCTCTGGGTTGTATTTTTATTCAAAGAGATAAAAACAAATTCAAGAAGTTTACCTTTGTGAAAGAACTTCCCAGTTTGACAAGAGGCACTGTTGGAAATTCACGCTTCTCGCTCATCGTTAGAGATCCAGCATTAAGGCTGTACAAATTAGACATCACAAGCAAGAGATCTGACGTGGTCTTAACAGGCAGAAAACGACTACGAGGTACGTTTATCCCCAGAGAGTTCTCAAAACTCTTAATAGCAGCACCAACTGCAGTCTCCAGCTGGATAACATTCAAGCCTCCATCCAGCGTCTGGAAGAGAAAACTCAGGTAAGCACAACAGCAGGTAATTGCACTCAGAACCAGAGAGGAGCATAAGTCAGAGCGCTGCGTTTTACCAAGACTGGCTCCTTTTTGAAGGCAGCAGTCCGTTTAGTTACGTAGAAACGAACAGTTCTTTTGAGTCCGTTTCCTCTGAAATCTTCCTAGCTGATTACCTTTGGGTTAACAATGATCTCCATGTCAATAGCGTTTTTTTCCTGCAGCCTTTTAATCGCGGACAGAGCAATCCACAAATTGTTGGTATTGAATATTTTGAATTTTGACACGGACTTGAATTCATCCACGTGTGCTTTTGGGACCTGAGCTATCTCCACCAGCCTCAACTTGTTTTCGTATTGCGTAAGCGTGCCGCCCTGCAAGAGTCGGAGAAGAAGTTTTAAGTCCTGTTCATGAGACGCCAGAGAAACCCTCCCCTCGCCCCAAACAGACACTGTGTTTTGTTGGCATTTAAAGTTGAACCTCAGTGAAAACACGTTGCTTGTGTTCAGCTACCAGGTTACTAATTATAGCGTATGTTTAAAGTACAGTTAGAACTGTCAAAGGATCATGTTTCAGCACTCCAAGAGAGTAAATTCTTGTAATGAAAGTTGTTGAGAATCTTCTGCAAGTGCTGCTGTTGTCAAAAATCACCTTCACTAGTACTTTTGTAGATTACAGAGCAAAACTTGAATTAAATCTAATAGTTCTGTATTTGTGGCATTTAGTGGAGAAAGAACTGGTACTTCAGTGGTCAGAACTGCATCCTTACAGTGCATTTCTGTGGTTTTATAGGACTAAGTCTGAGCTTTCTTACTATCTACTGAATACAGAGAAAAATCACATTTCCTCCCCATCCTCATATTTAAAAGAACAGTGGCAAAGTACAGTTAAGTGACAAATTAACACATACTAGAAATATTTGATACGTGCCATAAACATCTGGCAAGTTATCAAACCTGGACTTTGTACAAAGTCAAATGGTCAGGGCAGGAGCAGCGTGGCAGCTACGCCGAGCTGAGCTGTGCAGCTGGGGAAGTGGCTCAGGCAGTTTCCAGTCAGTGGAGATAACTGCTGTATCCCACCCCGCAGTGCTCTACTTTTACCACCCCCAAACTTCTCCCTTGTGTAAGTGACAGTCTGGAGAAGGTAGGGAGGTGGTGACCTGCACCCTGCAGCAATCACTTGTGCTTTCAGTAGTCAGTCAAGTCCAGTCTGTCCTTGTCTGCTGTTGCCCAGAACTGAGACCTAATTTGTTCCATGAATTAGAACTTCATAAACTTGCTGATTTTGTGCATCTCAAATTAGATCACAGCTGATGTGTTAAATGGTGCCTGAAATAGCTAGAAGAAGATATAATGTATGTCTGAATTCATGCATACGGAAGAGACAAGAGGCTGAGATTTTCCCCAGCATGCCAGGCATTCGGACTGGCTTGCGTAACGATTTCCCTTTACCTTCACATCCGCCCTGGTTTTGTTTGTGACTTCCATAACAAATTCGCAGCGTTTTCCATTGGGTGGGTTCATAAGATGATTAAGAATGTAAAGGTCCACAGTGGCACCCAAGTTATCTATATTGGATACAAAAATATATTCCTTCCCCTCTCCGATGAGGTTGTCCAGCAGACCAGAGTTATAGAAACTGGCGTAGATATCTCCATGGCCTGGGGGATACCAGCACTCTGTATTCTCCCCTGAGTAAGATACATCCTTGGCTATTGGCAGCAGAGTTTCCTTGTTAATTCTAGGATACCTGGGAAGACAATGGGTTTTGTTAAGTTCTCGTTAATGTCAGACTAGCATAAAGAAAAACAAAATGTAAGAGTAAAGGTGCAACTATACGGGCTTTCTTGTGCACCTTCTGAAGCTCTGCTTTCCAGGTTAGCGGAAGCACTCTGAACAGAAAGCCCATCCAAACACTGAGCTATCGCTGAGAAGCTGCAGAATGCAATCTCTCATTCAAGCAAATAAAGGCACAGTTCTGCGACCGCGCTGTACAACAGCTCTCCTCTGGCACGCAGGTTCAGAGCACGCCAAGCGCGCTTCTGACGTCATCAGCCACTTCAGATCAGAGTTTGTTCCGGAGAAGGAAGCCGTGTCCCGTCTCCCTCAGGGCCCGCGTACCCGAACAGCAACTGAGCTGTCAAGCGGCCAGCACCCAGTACACCGTTATCCACACACTTCTTAGCAACTGTGTCCCCCCTACACCCCTCTCCCTAATTTTAGCACATTGCCTTTGACTCCGCTTAACACCCTGACATTTCAGTCCTTCAAAGGGGTCCGAAACAGAGACTGAACATAAGTACAGAAGACACTATGGCTACCTCAGCATCTCAAACTAAAAACCCACACCATCTGGAATATGGAGAAATGCAAGGTAATGGTTCCTTTTGCCCGAAGTGGAGAAGTTTTTTTGATACCTGCTTTGATTAAAAGTATATATCTTCACACGGCTGTGACTGTACTTCTGCAAGATTTTCTTTGTGTCGTCATCAGTGTTGAAGGAATTCATGAGAACAAGAGGAACATCAGTGTTGTAGGATTTGTTTAAATGCTGAGATGGAAAAGAAATGGTAAATTCAGCATGTATGATTAACTCTGACATCTAAAATTTTGTGAGAAATAAATTTAACTAAAACAGAGGGGAAATAATAAATGCATCGAATAAAAGACAGAGATGCTTATGCCAACAGAACAGATAATAAATCAGGTAAAGGAAAACAAATCCTTGTAAGTAGTAAAGATAAGGCCCACATTAATTAATACATAATTAATCTTTGTTTTTAAATCCACATTGAGATTCAAAATTTGAAAAGCACACCATCAGAAAATGATTATTTTAATTTTTAGCCTATTGTTGATGATTACAAAAGACATGTTTTTCCCCAAATTACTAAAGTCTGTCAGGCTAAGGTTTCAAAACCTCCTCTGCACAGGAAGCACTTTTGAGCCTTTCTGGTATGCTACGAGATGGACAATAGTATCAAGAGTACATACTGAAATGTCACAATGATGTTAATTATATGGGCATCTGTAAAGTGGAGCTGAAGTACACAAAAGCATTTCCACATGGACAGCACTGCAAAGGCAAAAACCTGAAAACATGACAGCCTTCCATCAAAAATAAGAGTGTGCAGGAAAAAAAAAAAAAGATACTCTGTGTATCAGCTCACTCTCATCTGCTGGGGAGGGTTTGGGATCTCTGGTGGCACTGGAGACTTCGACAGTGACCCTTTTTAGAAAGCACCAGCAGCACCAAAGGATTAGGACTGCACAAGTTGGATCTAAATTTCAGTCTGCTGTAGAACTGTCTAACATACATGGGAGAGTCACTTCAAACACCATACTGAGGCCAAAATTGTTGGAGCTGCAGAAACTCTGGAACAGGCACACCCAATTTCCTACACTAATGACCATCTTAATTATCTGCTCTAAGGGGAATATTCTGCATTAAAAACGTAAGCTGAAATGTCCTCTCTCAACACCAACAGCTGTTATTTTCTTTTACTTTTCTTTCTTCAGAGGAAAATGCCAGCAATCACTTCAGCATGAGAGTTTTAATTCGACAAGGAACTCGGAGCTGCTGTGAAGAGCTTTGTTCTAATGCACATAAAAAAGCTTTTAGAAAGCTAAACTTAGACTTGCACCTGGAGGAGTCGGAAACAAGCCCAGGAGTTAGCCACGCCAGGCCAGCTCTACAACTGGATTGTCTGTAGTTCTGGACACAACATCACTGCCTGGGTTGGTGTGCACAGGCTGAATTACACTTGTACTAACTTGTGGAGCGGACAGAGCTCAATCACAGATTGCTCCATCCCTTTCATGCCTGCTCTTTCCAAAGCAATTCTCCACTTCACAGCTAGCACTGTGACCAGACCTCATTTCCCTCTGCTCTTCCTTCTGACAAGGCTCCGCTGCCAAACGTACAGAAGAAGCTCAGTGTGTCTTGTTTCTTCCAACACAGAAAGAAAAGCCCATGAAAAGTTACCTCAATCTGCTGAACTGTCAGATCCAAGAAGGTGTTCTCATTCCGCACCCCGATAAGACTTTTTGGGCCTTTGCAACCCATGCTTGTCCCCAAGCCGCCATTTAGCTTCACCACCACCAGCTTGTTCAAGACAGAAGCAATGTTATCAGGCAGTCCTCTGGCCTTTATCTTCTCATAGGGCTGGATCTGTAAAGACAACAAAAAAAAACCCAGAAGTCAGACATTTGGAAGGAAATTGCTTTCTCCTAAAAACTTTCAAAGCTTAAAATTTGGCAATAATATCCACATTTACATATATGATTTATGACACTAAAGAATATTTGCAAGATGTGTCTACCATAACCCGACTTGCTACAATACAACCAACCTGATTTGTTACTACAATAACCTCTCGAGAAGTTCTACAGACTTCATGACACCAGTCACAATTAGCTTCATTCAGATTAAAAGATGTCTGTCTGCTCTTCCAGGCAGAGCAAACTTAATAGTGAGGAAGAAGTCAGGCCAGTTATGCCACTTACCATCTTCCTCTTGCCTTGCAGGAGGAGAGGGGTCTCCTTGCAGCCATCTAACCCACTTCGCAAGTAAGATGCTCTCCTTCCTCCCAGACCAATATTTAAGAACACAGGCCCTACGTGCAGTACATAAAACTTTTCTTCCCTGAGCAGCTTAAACACACATTTTTTTATATACTTTGCACTGAAGCTGTCAGAAGCTTCTTGGCAAAAGGATGGTTCTTTGACTCAGACTAACCCAATTTTCATTCCAATTTATTCAGTCCAATATAACAATTAATCTCTCCCAACAGCATGCTACAAAGTGGAAGAGTTCCTAGTTCTTATCCTGCTGTTTCCAGGATGCTGTTTTCACCTTGCAGGGAGTCTCTACCCTGCTGACAGCTATTTCCTACAGGTTTAAAAACAGAGTATGGGCTACATTTGGGGCTCGCGATGGAGAGCAAAATCAGGCTTGTAATGACAGCGTGCCTTGCATTAGGCATTGCTTGTGTCCTAATCCAAAGCACCTAAGTCAAAGAAACAGAGGTAACAATGCAACGATAAGTATCATGCCAAAACTGTTAGAGCAAAATCAATACAATTATCCTTTAGCCTGCCCTTCTAGAGATTTTCTTTTGAAGAAAAGCCTTGGTGTTTCAGTGCTGTGTGTATTCTAGCAGCAAGAAAATGATTTTAGTTGTGATAAGGTGTGTGTAAGATCCACAGCTGATTTCCAAAACCAAATACATACAGAGTAGTTTTCAGAACTCTGTTTGCTTTGGGCAAGTCAGGCTGGGGTTCAAATGGAAATTCACATTGCGCTGGAACAAGAGTCGTATTTCCTCCTCAGATGTGCGGGGGTAGAGAGGAGAGTTTGCGCAATTCCAGCATTCCAGTACACCACAGGCGTCGGCTTAGAGCAGATCACTCACATTAGGGAAATTCTGCCTTACTCATGATCTGGAACGCTTATGGTACATATTTAAAGATAAGCTCATTCCGTAAGTTACAGCTTAATGACTAACTAAACTCTCATTACTCAAACAGTGGAAATTGGCCCAGGAGGAACATCTTGATGCAACTGCTTAACTCATTCCGTATGGAAAAATTTCCCAATGTGTAAGATACGTACTCCAAAAAAGCACACAATTAACTTAATTTGAAAGCCCTACTTTCTCACTAAAATATTTTTAACTAATATGAAAACATTAAATACCAGAATAGCAACAGATTCCTTGTTGAAACACTCTAGCTGTTGAACATGAAAAATATATGTCAATGTTGTGACTTAATTTTTGTCTCAGTGGGCAGTGTTACTGGGGAACAAGACAAATTTCGATAGTTTTGTGATATGTACCCATCAAAACAAAGATATAAAGTAATGAGGCTCGACAAGTAAGCCTAGTAATTACTTTATTTTAATGCAATTTTTTAAAGCTACATTCTGCAAAAATGCCAGGAATTTTGCTGCTTGTTTCTAGCAGGTACTGGGAGTAAAGGTATGCCCAGATATACCAATCCCAGGAGAAGAGGTAATATCCAGACTTGCTTGTGGCTCTATACTAAGATTTAACTAACACATTAAAGATAGAAATGTTTCCATCTGCATGCTCTTAACCAAGTTCTTGCACTCCTATCTGCCAAGTAAGGTCACACTTAACTGTACTCCTCATGTTTTCAAATGCAGTAGAAGAGACAGGCTTTAAGAGTAACCCACAGACTATCCTAAGTGTAAAGTTATCGTCACATTCAAGATAAATACAATTTAGCTTGTATGAGTAAGAATTACAAGGAAAATCTTATGTATTTAAGCTACCACTTTCCAGCTAAGTCACAGTCACAGACATGGCAGTTGAACAGTTTTTATTTCCCTCTTTCAGCAGGCTAGAAGGTAAACATGGAGTTATCATGGCTCAGGCAGCAAGCAGTAACACAATCACTGCTGCAGTCATCTGCTAATAGTATGTTCTCCTTAGAGAAAGAAATGAACTGATTAAACAAAGCAGGTGATGTTGGCATGCTATTTCCCATTTAACCTGCAGAGAATGCTAGCCATAGAAACAAGACGCCATTTTAATCATTGACAAGCACACAGATTTGTCACTAAAATCTGCATGGATCAATAAAGGACAAGGAAGTGGAAATTTGCCAGCCAAGGCTTTAACTTGAATGCTAACCTTCGGACAACCAGAACTTTGATCCCTAGAAATTTACATATGTCACCGCAATTTGATTCACACATCCGAGAGAGAGAGTTTTCAAACAAGCTTTCACGAGGTCCCAGCGTTTTGACAGACAACGTGTCAGTTTTGATCTTGTATCACAAGATTATGAAATAAAACACAACACTTAGACAATAATGCATTCCTCAAATGACCCACATTAAAAGTATACTAAATCAAAATGATTGCGCTGGATTTCTGCTACCTTGAACTGAGAAGTAAAAACAGTCTCCTTCCCTGTTAACTAGCCGGTTAACAGCTCTCCAAGATCCCTTCATTAAAAACGCTGACAGCTTTGACTGCGTGGCTTAAATAAATTCACAACTTATTATGAATAATTTAGGCAAATTCCCATTATAGACCAAAAATGTTACTGAAAGGTATCTCAGTGGGACCGCTTTGCTAGGGAAGCAATACGGTAAAGTCTTCCCATTGGAGCCTTCTCATGCGAGGGTGTGACAACATTCATTTTAGGCAAAAAGGTTCTTTATCTAGCAGTATCAAGAAATTAAACAATTGTTCTAATCACAAACATATCTTCACAGTTAGTCACGCAGTGCCTAGAGATAACAGGATTGCGCCATATACTAAGAAACAGAGGCAGGCGATGAAATTTTGTGATCAGAATGGAAATTCTTATCCATTTTTGCCTTTTTTTCTCTCCATGGCCTCTCAGATTTGCCGGTTATGATTTCTGGCCAGCTGCAGCATCTTCTCTTTCTCCCTTTTCTACCCCAAACTGCAGCCTCCTGCCTCCAGGTTACAAATTCTGCTCAACTGCATCATCCAAAGATGACAGAAAGTTGACATAAGTAAGGAAGAGACAGCTGAGGTTGATAAGAGGGAAGAAGGTGGAAGATAAGGTGAGGGCTAGAAATGAATGGAGTCCCAGTGCAGAGGGGCAAAAGAGCCTAAAACCAGACCTGAAGTAACAGGAAATAACACACCAAGCAAACTGTCAGTTTTCCAGCCACTGGGCTTGGGCATGAGACTTCGCAGAAAACAGCGATGGCCAGTCACACAAATGTCAAACCGGTACACCTTATCAAAACATTCCTCTTCACATTTTAAATTTAACAGTAGCATTTTGGAAGCATCTCCTCAGCCTGCTTCAGCAAAGGCTTAAAAGATGCGTAACCCAGGATAAGCAAAACTGGGAGCAGCCAAACACGGCTCCAGAGCAGTTCAGGTGTGACTAAGCCCTGGGATAAAAGCCCCATCACGGTGCAGCCCAAATGCCTAGCCTTCCTAGAAGGGATCAGCCTGGCAGCAGCTCCCAGGAGAGCTGCGGTGGGATCCGGCCCTACACCCAGGTCTGCCCCATGCCAAGCCTGCCCTGCACCACAGCACTGCACCCTGGGGAGCAGGCACCAGTTCCCAACCATGACCTCCTCCAGCAGCATCTGCCCTCTTTGAAGCAAGGCTCTTCATGTTTGTTTGTTTGGGTTTTTTTATTTGGGTTTGTGCCTGTAAAGTTGGGAGCTCAGCATCCTGAGAGAGCTACAAAATGAGTTCGGTGGGTGTCTAGGCAGCAATCTGTTGTTGTGCCTTTTCTTAATGCAGAAGATTCATTCATAAAGTCTAAACAACTCTGAAAATATTGTTTAAAAGTTTAACTGTACTCAGACTTCTAGTAAATAATCAGCAACATCTGCACTCATATGAAGTACCGTTACATGGGGAAGATGCAAGACATCTTGAAACAAACCAGTAGCTGCCAATTTGCTTGGTTTTGAAGTTGCACGTTCTCCAGATCAAAGATGCACAACACACTGGCCTTGATGTTTCCTGCTCCTTAAAGGGATGAAGAGGAAACAGAATTAGGACTAACCTACTAATGGTTACACTATTTCTACTTGTACTCTTCCTTCTCCCCTACCAGAAGTGGTGGGAGGTGGACAACTGGAAAAGTCAAATCAACAACAGCAGCTTAATGAGGCAGCCTAGCTGCAAGGTGAGAAACTGGACCTATCCACCTGCGAGGTCTGAAGGAAATTTCCCTCACGGCTCTTCTCCACGTAGGAATGGCAGGAGCCTACAATTCTCCAGGCGTTCCCAAATGCTGTTCTTCCTCCTCTGCCAGTGAAGCTTGCTCTCCACAGCCCTGAGCTGTGTTCACATCATCCAAAGGTTACTAAGCTACTAATACTTGCCACTTGCATCTGTCTTGGTTTCCAACATAATTCTGCCACATGCAGAAACAACTGTTGAAAGAATTCCAGGATGAGAAGGTTACTAAGTTGGGCCAGCCGTAGCAACGTAGATAAACATTGTGTCGAAGCCACTTCCTAAATACTCACATGATCTCAAAAAGGACTGTCTCAAATTGCCCACACAAGCACTTTATGTTAGAGGAACACTACAGCCCTTCATCAGGAAACTTCTGACTGGCAATAGAGTTATTCAGCTAAATTAAGACAGAGAAAGCTTTCAGTTTGTGGAGTTGTTTTATTTATAACTTAGCTGACAAGCTCATTTCTTCCAGGAAGTGAGATGCAGAGAGCTAGGAGACTAGTATTTGGGGGGGGGGGGAGAGAAAGAAAAAAGAAAACAAACAGAACATATATATATATACAGGGCTTACCATATACACGTGCTGTGTACAGCTTTCTTGAAAATATTACGAGATGACAGTAAATAACGACCACAAAAGTCAGCAGCTTTGGGTATGGGAAAGTGAGAAATCAGATTATACACATTATAAAGTATCTTTCCTTAGTTGGACAAAAAGGCCAGGTTATGGAGTCTGCTCAAATGGAAGCTTGTATGGCAATCTTCATGGCAAACAAATAAAAACTTTATCACTCATGTAATCATGCCCCAAGGGATTGCCAATCAGCTACAGCTGACCTGAAAATATCACTAAACACTGAAGTTTTATGGAGCCGGTCACCAATAAACCCAGAGTTCCTGCACAGTATGCCCTCCATAAAAGAATCATAGAATCATAGAATGGTTAGAGTTGGAAGGGACCTTCAAAGGTCATCTAGTCCAACCCCCCTGCAAGGAGCAGGGACCTCCCTGACTAGACAAGAGAAGCAACTGACCCAAGCAAAACACCGCGCAAAGACAGCAGCAACAACAGCTCTAGCAATTAGCTATCAGCAAGTAGTTCTGCAACCAAAAAGAAGCACATGATAGATTGGTCTTGCATCAGTGATGCCTTAGCATGCCCAGATGTCTCTTTTCATGCAACAGAGCACGTTAGCACGACTGCAATAACACAACACAAGGTTAGGACAGCAGCACTGCCTGCATCTATCAGAAACTCATCTATTAAAACAGCATCCACCACGCTTCCCGTGTGAAGACTTCAGCACTCCCTAACTGGTGGCAAAGATGACTTCACCTGTTCCCACAGATCATTCCCTCCAGCAGTCCAGCGCAGGATGGTTGCTGCATTGGCACTACACCACCACGCGCGCTCACTGACTGCCACCAACATTTTCTGAGGCTACTGGGTATTAAGCAGGTGCAAGGGAGAGAATCTGAAGGTCATGGAGGCCAGTAAAGCCTGGATGAAAACCACAGCTTCAAGCTGAGCTGTGGCAACAGGTTTGCATGTCAGATCTGGCCATTTACTCATTGCAGATCCAGAGGACAGAACAAGTCAAAGGAACCTTTAACAGAACAGGACTTTTTTCATCTGGGATTTATTGCTAAGCGGAAGCAGGGGGAAGATGGAGAAAGGAAGGATACAAAGAACTGCACTATTCCAGGTCCAACTGGAAACTGCACCATTTTCATCAGTCATGCCAAGCTCTTACAAAGAGAATGTAAACCTTAACCGCTACCTTACAATAGCTATAGCCATGCTAGACAAGAATAACAGAGGCACATTCTATAAGCTTGACGTAAAATTATTTTCATTCAGGAGAACTCAAAGTCCTTTGCATCTCATGCATCCCTTTCCTTCCTTTCCATTAAAAAGAAGACTGCATACAAAAAAATGCTTTAGCAATCTTCCAGATACTATGCAAGGATCTTTGATATAAGCATGTTTGCAGAATGTTAATATCCAAAAATCAAACAGAGCTGGAGCTTTTTGATGTAGTGCAATCCCTCTCTTATTTCAAATGCATATCCGTTCAGGAATACCATCTGTTCATCGTTAGTTTACTCTATCCACAGTTCATTTATTCTGCTGTATTTTCAAAAGGAAACATGCAGAATAAATGAGAGAGGCAGGACATGGATACAGCATTTCAGTGTTGCAGGATGCATCTGAACAAACTATAGAAGGTAAAAGATCCTGAAGGTTACCAGCGTGGATTTGTCAGAAAGGCAGGGACAGCTGATACAGCACGAGGGGTCACAAACGTAGGAACTGACGGCAGATATCCAATTCCAAGTGGGCGCTGAGAGGAACTAACAAACATGCACATATTCTCTCAGTTCTTATCTAAAGAGACTGTTGCCCAAACTACTAAGGGCTTTTTTGACCCTGTAACTACACTGATCCTTACAAACCCCGTACCCACAGACCTTACCTTCCAAAGGTCAATACTGAAATTAGTTACTCAAGGGTCAGGGTAGCTACATGCTGTCAATATAAGATTGTCGCCCCCCCCCCCCCAAATAACACAGTACTGCTGTTTCACATACACAGGGAAACATACACAGGAACTTCACTCTGAAGTTCCTAGAACTTCTCAGGAACAGAGGTGCACAAAACACAGAATCTTGTCTTCCGTCAACCACAGAGATGGTGTTCAGGCTGGGTAGACACCTTGAAAAACAAACATTCTTCTCATTAACAAAGAGATGATAAACATGGATTTTAATGCACTGGAGGTACATCAGAAAGCTTAAGGAACAATTCACTACCAGCAGGATCTAGAGATTTACACTCAGTGCTAAGCAGTTTGAGAAAGAAATGTGACTAGATCTTCGCTCCCTGCCAACAGGTCCCATCCACTCTAAGGTCAATACCACTCCATATTAGACCATTTAGGTTTGAGCTTTAGCTGGGTGGGATGCAAGTCACACCCATGATGTTCAGACACTGCTTGAAGAGCCAAAAAAATGATTTCAACTTTCAAGCCTCACTATGTTCTTCTTGCATCACTCACAATATAGCTCTCCAAAAAGAAGAAAGCCTGCCAGTCAGTTCAGGGCCAGACTGCCTTAAAATCTTCTGCTTTTGCTAAAGTGCCAACCACCCTTTTATGCCTTCACTTTCATGCCTGAAACTAGCTTATGCAGAAAGCTCAGAGTGAAATCCTGATGAAGTTAACAGTTCCATCCAGGCCCTCCATCAAGGATTTAGTTCATTGGATGTTGCATCAGCTACAAAACAAAATTTATAACTCAGCCTCACTAAACATTTCAGTTTATTTTGGCACAGGCATTGGAAATGACAACTTGGCAATGAAACCCTGGATCCTGAAGGGTCTTTAATTCAGAGAAAAACAAATGTCAAGAACTCAAATTCAAACAGGATCCCTGCAGCATCAGTACTGCTGCATGCCAGTGCTATCATGCAGCAGTTCCAGTGATGTGTAGGCACTAATATGCAGAACTACCTCATCACCTATGAGCATATACACAAGCATAAGTACTGCACAGTAACAAAAATAAATTCTTGCTTTGAAGGTTCAGAACAGTGAACTTGAGAAGTGCTGATGGGGAAATACTTCAGGAACAAAAACGGGCAGGAATGACAGATGCCTCACTACAGTGTTACTCATTTGAGACATGTCTCAAACCTGTGGTTTGGGATTATTCTAAGGCGACATATCTAGCTTCTTTTGGTTTTGCAGGCAATGTCACAGCAGTGATTTTCAGAACAGTTAGCATGAGGCAATGTTGGGAGTTCGACTAACAGATTTCACAAGCATACTCCCTGCTGCAAGAAGATTCGGAAGAGTTTGTCAGAGACAGAGAAAATGAATATCAGGGCTGTTGTCATGGGTATACTGGAAAGCAATACATCCACATTAGTCAATATGTGCTTACGGAACAAGGAAATACTCACTCAGCACCAGGTAACAGTTTTAGGAACAGCACCAAGTGAACTCTTAAAACCTGTTTCCAGAGTCGAATATTAGGAAAACACTTTGCTTTTGAGTAAGAGCATGACATTCATTCTTTTCCTTCATGATATAGTTTATTGAGATGACAACTTGAGCTGCAGACAAGAATCCGACCACTGGGGAAACAAAACCTCTAACAGCCAAGCTCCTTTCACACTCCCATTGCTTCAGATGCTCTCCCTACATCCTAGATGAGGTTTTGCATTGCTATTTTGAGGTTAACTCGATCACTGCAGTTCCTTCAGAGGCCTCCCAGCAAGACTTTGCTATTGCTTCCAACTCAAACAAACAGACCACTGCAACCTACATCAACAGGATTAGATTACACTTGCCATGTCCACATTCTTTACCTCATCTCCTCATTCACCAGCACTCTAAGTATACTTTCTTCTCTGAAGACTGTAACAGTAACGGGTCCTAACTATGCCAGCTATCATTGTAAGCCTTTGGACAGATGGAAGCAAAGCATCTGGAAGGAAAAGACAAATTAGAAGTTTACCAATATAACGTGTTCAATCTTCTGTTGTCATTGTCTGGAGCTTACAATTTGCTTGCCCATCGGTATTAGTTGTTACACTGAAAACACGGAGATCAGGTATGGAATCTCCCATTGCCGAGACAAATGGAGGAATATTACAAGACAATAATTTCTGTTTCAATTTACTGACAGGGGCCTTTATTGTCAGCGGATGCTTCAAGAAAGATGAGAAAACTACAATCAGTGAACAAGTACAAAGGATAGCACATTAGATGACCCACAGAAGCCAGATCAGAAATTCTGCTCCTGCATACCACAGTCCCAAGGCACCGGGCAAAAGCCTTTCCCATCTAACCTAAAACTCAGAAGTACCTTATGCAAAATGGAAACTTAAAAGAAAAAGCCTAGAAATGCAGTAAACTATTAATTAACTTTTTTAAGCTGTTAGGAAGAAAAACCACAATCAACTTTGGAACAGTGTTTGGGTGCTTTTATTTTATATATATATGTATGTATGTATGTATATATGTATGTGTATATACACACACACACGTGTGTATATCTGTATGTACACATATGCATACATACACACATACCTAAACAGATTGAGCTCTACTAGGTATCAGCTGGAGATGACACAAGCCAGAATTCTCAGTGCTTTGGACCGACAAAGCAGCAAACCAATTATCCAAAACAATCACAGGCAAACAAATTCACACTGCTTTCTAGGCCATGATACTTGTAGTGCAAGATTCTCAAAAGCAGCCAAGCACTCCACCGCCTCACAAAGCAAGGCTGTCCAAACAGGCAATTATACAGCACTTTCCAAATGAGTCTTGTGTGTACCATCCTCTGTGCTGTCCTAACAAGACCAGGAAGAGGGTGCACTACGAGTTCTTACAGTTAGGAAAAGAAAAAAACTCAACTAGAGTTGAACAAAAGCACTCAGAGGAAATCTGCATATGGAAAATTGAACTCTCATGGTCAGGAAAGAAAGAAAAAGAAAAGAAAAGAAAAAATACTCTAGAACGTTAAGTTTGCTCTCAGTTTTTAAGAGCACTCCACTTGCATCCTGTCAGATCAGGAAGACTCTCGACTTCAACATTTTTGAGGTTGAGTGTTTTCCTCCAACTTATCAACTTATCCAAGGAATCCTAAAACAAGAGATATTTATTATGAAGTGAAGAAGGCATGGAAGGATGTTTGTTTGCAGGTATTTTTCCCTAGCTTTCATTTTTGACATTTATCAGGTACGACTATTTGATTTGGAGTTTGTGCTAGGAAGCAAATTTCCTCCAAGATAGTGCACGCATCTCACCTAAGCTGAAGTGACCCAATTTTCCAGGAGTCTTACCGTTTTGGGTTTGTTATTTTCCTTTTTGGTCAAAAGTTGCTACAGTGCTGAGTGACGCAGATGAGAATGAGCCAGTGTGGGCCATAAGGAAGAAGAGAGATACTCTTTCTAATCTAATCCTTCCAGCTCTCTGTCCTTAAGTTAGATCTTTGTCTAGTTTTTTTGTTTGGTTTTTTTTTGTTTTGTTTTTTTTTAAAACAGCTTGCCTTTTGCCTTGCCTGGGAATCCCCCATCAGTCTACTTCAGCGTCTTACCGTAACCCTCCTGTTTGACATTTGCTCCCAATGTCCTACTTGGTAATTTTCAGTCCTTTACAGAACTTGAAAGTTTTTCTGCTGAAAGTGTGCAAAATTTAAAATAGACAATAGCTCTCCCTCTCCAAAAAGCAGCCCATTCACTGGCATCAAATTGCTGTCATTTAATCCCAGTCCTTACCTTGACACAGAACAGTTTATTCCTTTCATTGTTGCAACTACTTTTTTACATACATATTTAAAAGACTTATCACCCCCCAGAGTCTCACCCCCTCTAGACTAAAGGCAACCCCCCTTTCTTCACCCTTCCTTGTAAGTTGTATTATCTAGAAGTCAAATTTCTCACCTTGGCCTCTTTATTGAAAGTGGATTTTTCTCCCCAAAGCAACACTTCATTCATAGTGTTACAGTAGAGAAGAGAGACATCACGTTTTTGAAGTTAAAAGAAAACACTCAACCTTGGAAAAACCCTAGACTTGCATCACTCTTCAACACTTTAGAGAGCAGCACTGCATCTCTTCTGGAAGTAATGGGACAGCCGGCCTTTCAGCTGCAAACAGAGCCTCAATTGAATCGCCACAGAGAAGCTAAGAGAAACCACAAACGTGTGAGGATACAGAAATCCTGCAATATGCCAAGATCTCTACGCTGGGAAAAGAGAGAATTCCTAGCACAGCTACACTGTTAGTTATGCAAGAGCCAAAAGATAGCCTAGGGCCACAGATGAATCAATAAAACAAGATTAGGTTTAATAGAAAGTGTTTATTTCAGTACTAAACCATGCTGAAAAAAAAAAAAAAAAAACATCTAGTGCATTTTCAGCAGCAGCTCAAATGGCAGGTTATAAGTTATAACAACATAGCTGACATTAGAAAATTACACTCAAAAACTCCACAATCAACTACTTGTTTCAGATTCTTTACTTTTATTGAGCTGCTGTGGATTGCAGAAGTTGCTAAATGAGCTATATAACCCAGCCCACTTGCCATATGTCCCTTTCAAATTATTTAGCAGAATGGATTGCTGGAAACGATCTCATCCGAGACGTAAAACCTTCTTTCACAGGCAGAAGGGAAAGGGGAACAACAAGGGCCCTACCTAGCTCCTCTCTACCACAAGTTACCGTTTACTCCAGAGACGGTATCAAATGGCATCTGTCCCGTTTTGTTCTCCTGCTCAAAGAACAGCTAAAAAATAACACCAAAAAACTCGATGCATATGTTAAGCAGGACCTGATGTTTGGGAACACATACAACATATGTCAATAAATAATTATTTTCCAGTTAGAACCCAAAGTGTTGCCCTATGTGACTGTACAGAACCAGGGCAGTTGTATCCACTCTACAGGAGACTACGTCACTTGCTACAAGTAGCAATTATCAGTTTTATGGTCCCTATAGACTGTCACTTCATTGCAACTCACAGAATCTTCTGGAGGTCTCTGAATCTTCCCCCAGTCCACAGATGGTCCCTTTTCTTGTAGGAATCTATGAAATAGCTTCTTAAATCCTTCCAGGTCCTTTTTAGTGTGCTACAAAGAAGAAATGCATCAGTTAATGCTGGTATTTAATGCATACCTATTCAGTCATGGAAGCATTTCTACAAACTTGATATACAATCTATTCACAAGAGTAGTTCTATCAGCATTGAAGTAGAGACATGCTAAAATTCAAGTAAAATTCTAAAAGGTACCAAAAGCTCACTCGAGGTACAAAACCAACTTGTATACCTAGAAGACAAGTCTTTAGTCAAAACCGTAACCACTAGAATTCGGCTCAATCTTTAGGACGACAGCTTTACCCTCCCTTTCTGTAATCCATTCAAGATTACTTAGAACCTTTAATAACTAAAGATGATTAAACACTTAATAATAACTCTGTCACCCGGTTTATATGGAACTGAAAGTCTCCTGCTGACACTGTATCCAGGCTACTCTTCCACACAGGATCAGAGCATGTCCCAAAAAGAAGGATCGTGGTATTCTGTGATTTGTCTCCCTGTATAATATTTGCCTCAATTTCCTACATCTAATTTCTCATGCTTTGAGTTGTGCCCACATCACGCTCCTTACCTCTAGCTCATTTGAAGATGCGGTGGCAAGTATCTTATCAAGTTCTACTTTCATTGAATACTCCAGCTCTTGCCGAATGACTTCCTGAAACTGTGAAGTGCCAGCTTGAGACATTGCTTTGCTGAAATCTTAAGTAAAAATAAAAACATGGGTTAAAGGAAAAAGAAGAAAACTAGCTCGTTTAGACTACAAATAGCCTTCAATTTTCTTTTAAAAATTAAAAAAGTCTCATAGTCTAGTCTCATTTTATTACTGTGCTAGCAATCCAGGAATCTAAAGTTTTTGTTCTTAGTAACTTGGAGAACAGACCTTAAATTGAGGCCACAGAAAAACAACTCTCCTCTCAAAACTCAAAAACTTCCCAAAAGGCCAATGATCCATCTCAAGAACCATCCAAAAATCTGCACCAGTACACTTTTTCTGCCAGAGAGCCAAAGAATTCACATCCTACCACGACACGCTTTAGCAAGGAAAAGTATGGAAAAAGCTTTTCACTAAAAAATTTCTTTCACATAGAACATTGCCATGGAAGGTGTCCTTCTGTTCACACAAGCAAATAAAAACATATGCTTTAATTATTTAGATGGTGCGCTTCCACACGATCTTCAGTTTGTTCCAGTAAATAGTCCCTTACTTTATCGTATTAGTATTTTCACACTACAGCATGCATTTCAGTTACTAAGCAACCTACAAAATTAGTCTGTCTGTCACTTCAGCATTTGTTTTGCTTTTGAAAGTTACAAGCTCCATAAATGCAAAAAAGAAAAAAATACACAAGTGGTCTATGCAGTCCACATTGCAGAGAGGAACAAGAGATATGACTTTATTTTCCAACAGAAAGCATTTGAAGCCAGTGCATTCTCAAAAGACATTCTGAGTATGTTCTCTAAAGACCTCAGTTAATTTAATTTCTGCCAAATCCCTTGAGTAATCACTTCTCTGTAACACAGAGAGTGATGTATTGCCAAATATAGCTGGATTTCAGAAACACCCTGAATACTAGTGCAAAAAGGGACAAGAGGAAACTTTGCAAGTTGAGCAGAGCGATACTGCCAGAAAATATTGTTAGAAGAGGAACCTGAGTTTAAAGTTTACTTATTTAGAAGACGCATTAAAAGGCTGTTCTATTGAGAATGTTTAAGAAAGCCAGAGGCAGTTCATTTTAATACAATTTTTATTTTATTTTATTTTTTTAAGCAAAGTATTCCATGGCCTCCGACTCAGTGACAGTATCTAATCCTTGCTTTGAAGCCCACAGAAGCCATTTTCCTGACTGCACTGTTTTGCAGGTAGGGGAGGAGAGAAAAAAAAAAAAAAAAAAAAGACAGACAAGTGCTGCAGTGCACATACTGTGTGTGGTGCAACACAGGGAAATGCCAGCTCAAGATGAACAGTACAATGAACAATAGATTCTTTTTTTAATCAAAAGCTTCATTTAGTAGTAGAACCAGGTAAAACCTGAAAGCCTGTTAAGCGTATCTTTCCAGGTTAGCTGTGTAAAAACACGGGCAGTTCTTCGTTAGGAAGCACATCCTCCTACAGAAAGGAGGTCTATACCAGCTTAATACTTTCACACCGAACTGCCACAAGTACGGTCTTTTCATTCATACATTTTGGGTTGATGTGTACTGAAACACTCTTTAAACTTCCAGAGAAACAACTGCTAGGCAATACTTTCCTATGTCTGTAATCTTCCCTTCAACATGTTGTAATACATGACTCCTGTTACAGCAACAACAGTGGCCATTTCTCACAGTTCATCAGCCTGTAATATATGTGAGCCTCCCATTATGATGCAACACATCTCAGAAGAAACTCCGCAAATATCAAGTATTCAACAGAGACTGCCCTTCGTGCTGTTAAACACATTAAGGCTAAGGCAGAGCCAGCTAGCAGCCTTCCCACGCTGCCATGCCACTAGGAAAATCTTGTTCGCTCATATTAGCCAGATAAATGCATTTAGAGATCAAGTAACATCCCAAACAAATCAAAAGAAAAAGGCACTATAAAAGTAAATGCGTGACAATGTCCTTGGTTGTTTTTTTTTATTTTTAATAATACTATAAATCCTCCACAATTTAATGAGCAAATGCTAAACGCATTTCATCACCAATGTCCTCGCAGAGAAGCCAAGCAAACCTGTTGCTTTTTCCCCAACACCAAGTGTCAAGTGTGCAGGCCAGCCAGACAGCTGGGACATTTCTTACCGAAACCCAGACCCCCAAAGCTACCAGCTCCATCCTCCACTGGCACCAGAGAATATTTGGGCTTTACGTTGACCATTTAACAACTACTGCAACCACTTGGTCTCCTCCAGATTCAACACGCCAGCGCACAGTTACTTGGGGAGAGCATTATTAGTGGTATTAGTACTGTTATTATTATTATGGGGAAAGAGAGAGGAGGCACATGGCTGGAGTCCATAAAAACATGTGTTTGCTGGTGCAGGAAAAGTGTCTAGTCTGCTTATGTAAGAATTTGAATACCATAACCAACCAGCCAAGAGAAATAGCAACTCAAAGCTTTTCTGCTTTTAACATGCCATTGCAAGGCAGAGGCTTCTAAGCACTTCTCTTAAGAGATGTCCACCAGGATTTGGACTGGATGGGGATCTACAGCACTCCCTAAAGGCTTCCCAAAGCAAGACCACAACAGCAGCATCAGTGCACCCGCTCCAAACAAACAAATTCAGTACTAGTTGTTCCTGTGTTCCTGCCCCTCAGAGATTTTGGGAAGAAGCTGGTATTTATGCACCTCAGCCTACTGCTAACAGAAAGACAAGCACAGCCTTTTAACAGAAGCTACTGTTAAAGCTAACAGCCTGGGTGAACGCTGATTTCCCTTTTCACCCTAGCAGCAATGAGGAAACAGAAAGGCTAGCGCAACTGCATATCTGAAAGCAGTTATTTCCTATAGGCAAATAAAATTTCCTAAGCTATAATGAAAAGTAGTTATTGTGACTCTAAAAATCACATGGGAGGCCAGGGTGCTGGATAATTGCAGGAAAATATTTCCAAGGGTACGTGTGGCCAAAAACTCCCAAATTATCTTTGAAAAGAAATGCCTCTTCCAAGCTATTTTGCAACCAATGCCTCAGATTTCAGCCTGAGCCCACTTTAATGGGATCAGTGTTCTTGAACACTCATCTGAAGGAAGAAAAAGGCTGGGATAAGGTAGTGCAAGACTCTCAGGGGACCAGCCCACGCAGGAAATTAGCACAGAACGCAAGAGCATGACTAAATAGTTGAGGCTTCAGAAAACAGCAGGCTTCGCACAAATGACCACCCAGGATATCTTATTTTAACGGCTTCAGTAGAAAGTGCTTCCTCAAGCAGCAGAGAAAGGACAGCTCTTTAATCAAGTTTGTGGTGGTGTTTGACACGCAAACCCTCCTGCCCCCACTGTTATTTCTAGCACGCTTTTGTGCTCTGCTCTCACTGCTAACCTGCCCCCTGCCCTTACAGCATGAGCTAGAGCATATGGCAGAGTACTTGCAAGTTTATGATACATAACTTTACAGCTGACATATGAAAAAATGAAATATGATAAATCACATCAAGCTAATAAAAAGGCAGTCTTTGTACATTATCAGAAACAAAATAAGGGATAGATGTCCTCCGGAGAACTGCACAAGAACAGAACAGCGGTGACCCCTTACTTAGAGGCTTACACCTATTTCCTTTCTGCCATCCCTCCTTTTATTCTACACTAAAAGCAGAGAATGCATTAAGATTTATTAGTTTTGTTCATTAATTCACTCAGAAGAGAACTTCACTGCCTTAGTACTCAGTATACAAGGACCCAGCACACGAGAGAGTCGTGGGGCAAGTCAAGCAAGAAGTCCCTTCTCTTATGAAAAAAACTGGGAATCTCTTGGGCTGAGGATTATAAATCGAAGTTACTTTTGCCATCCAAGTAAGTATACAGAAAGACCTACAGTAGAAAATTATTTAGGTCTCCTTGGAGCCAGAGTACTTGCGTAAAGATCAAGAAGAGTGGCTAGTGAGTTAAAACATGCAGCTGAACTTTAAATGCACTATCCTTGAGCTCTGTGCTGAGGGGACAAAGTGAATGCCTTAACTTCCAGCAACTCTGTTGAAAGTTCAAGGCAATTTTTATCCCTGACAAGGATAAAAGTCTCTTTAAATACCCACACCATAATGTGCAATGCTAATAAATATTACTTTGTTTGATTTTTAGAACTGAACATACCCACTCAGCCTTTACGAACATTTTTCTTTTCCTACTACTAGAGGCAAAATTTGTCAACACACATTGGACTGAAGCATACATGAAGTGAAATGTATACGGTCTCTCTCCTTAACGGATGAGCACGTTAGCCTGAGCTAACTCAGAAGTTTGCAACCTATGAAGCTGCTCTTGCCAGCTGCGTCCTCCAAGAGTTTAGGTGTTACGGTCAGACACAGCTGGATTTCTCAGTCTAGCAGCTGATCCTCATGCTAAAAATATCACTTGACATTGGCAACACGTTCTAGTACTACTGACATAATAGAAGAGCACTTAAATGGCGGTTACTTTTTTAAAAGCTTTTAGGATTCTCAAATCCTTGGTCGTATTTTACAAACTGGTTATGATCTTTACATAGGTTTCTCCAGCTTTCAGTTTCATAAGTAATATCACTTGCCTGCAAGATGGCTACCTTCAGCAGTAGGCTGAGATAAGCCAATTCTATTTCAAAAGAACAATTCAGAACCTATTTTTGTGATGTATTTCATAGCAAGGAGTTTATCCTGATAACTTTCAGAGCGGCCAGTTGAGTGGTACGGCCGTAACCCTTCCCCTCTTCAGCTCCCTGCATTTTGCCCAGGTGCCACAGGACGTTTGCAGACAGCTGATGCATTTACACAGCAAGTGTTGCACAGTCCTAGACATCCAGTGACAGCGATTTCCCAAAGCCCGCGAAGGCCCTCGGTTGCCCGCAACATCCAAGTTTGTATGGCAAAAGACCTACTCGCGTGCTTTCTACAGGCAGCTACATTTGTTGATAGGTCTGCATGGATTTATATTAAGGAAACCTACAGGCACCAATTTAATTACAAAAAGCACACATGCACCATTAGGAATATCAGAGAGGAGGAAAAGAAAACTGCCACAGCAATGCACCAAAGTCATTTTTCTTCCTGAAATGACCTCTTGTGGGCTGGTTCGCTGTTTCGCAATAAAGGAATCTGAAACTCAGACCACGTACACACACGCTCACACACACAGAGTCAAGGAGAGCGCCAGAGCCTACCGGGATTAGAAAACGACAAAATACACTCGAGCCTCTGAGAAAAAATGTAGATACTCAACCTCAGCGCTCTTTCTCCCCCAACTCTAACAGAGATCTTAGCGAAAAGGGGAGAGCTGCAAGATCCTCCGGTATACTCCAGATCCTGCCTTGTCCAGCCGTCGTGGACAGGAGCCCTGCCGCTACAACCGCCCGGTTTCACCGTGTGCCCGACAGCCACGCATCCACCGAGGCAAGTGACCCGAGCCGAGCAGCACTGGCGGAGGCCCCGCTGCCAAATCACAAAAAACCACTTTTGAGGAAGCCTTCACCCATCGCAACTCGGCTACTCTGCTGCACCTACCACTGCCTGCACTCCACCGGGCTGCTGGAAAGGAGGGGAGGAAAAACTAAAAAAAAAAAAGAAAAAAAAAAGCGGAGATCTACATTTGCACAGCTGAAGAGTCAAAAAGAAAAAATTACAAAGCACGTCAGCTTACCTTTCACAAAAGACGACATTTTCGGTCTTTAATGAAATAAACACCTTGCTCTTATAAACATAAACTGAGCTGGTTTGGGTTTTTTTTACCCCAAGGGTGGGGAGGGCAGGCTGCCGGCCCTAGCGCCCCCGGGGGGCGGCGGGGAAGCGGGAGAGACGGCGGCCGCGGTCCCGGCCGCGGTGCCAGTCCCGGTGCCGGTGCCGATCCCAGTCCCGGTGCCGGTCTCGCTGGGAGCAGCCCGCCCGCCGCGCTGGCCCCTCAGCCGAGCAGTCCCTCCCGGGCCGGCGGGCGGGAGGCAAACCCCGAGGAATTTAAATTTCATCAATGAAAGAGGCGGACCCGCCGCGCCCCGGGTTTCACCACCCCCAACACCTCCCCGCACGGCTCCTCCCCGCTCCCGGACGGGACAGGACGGGACGGGAGAGGCCGGGCCGGCGCGACCGTTAGGCCTGAGGGCGGCCC
>WHYT01017081.1:402323-412395 GCA_009806455.1 Tetrax tetrax | reverse complement strand
CAAGAAATGAAACAATCCATACCAAATATGGAAGGGCAGGTAGCAAGGCACTACATGTATAGGCTAAGTGTCTGCATGTGTAAGTTAGAAAAGAACTGAAATTAGAGGAAGCAACAACCAAAGAACAGCTTATGATCAAAGTCCAGTATATCTTTAGATATGACTAAATGAGTTAACTTAGCTGAGAGTTGAGTAACACTATTCCTAGTTCATAAGTTCAGAATTAATAAAAACCAATAAAAATGCATAAACCTTTTAACGTCTTTGGGGATTTATGTAAGCCAGAAGGAAAAAAAAAAAAAAAAGTGAGCAATGTCCTCTGTATAAAAACCAGTAATTCCTACTGTATTATATTCTTCCTGCACATGAAACAAATTTGGAAGTTATAAAGGAATTAAAGGCAGAAAATCTTACATCTCTTTTTATGGAGCAAAGTTAGTGATAGCACCTTATTCATATTCTTTATTCCAGATGTTACTAATGTGCAGTGTTGTAAAACCAATAACAAACTGATAAATTATGTGCTGCTTTTGGAAAGTGGAGTTTAAATGGTCTGACCTTCAACTTTATGAATTGATTTTTGTTTGTGTCAAGTTTGAGGAATTTGATGACATAACTCAAATGAAGATGTGTACATCTGAGCTGAATACCATTTAGCTAAAGCAATTTTGTAAGAATTAAGGGCTTTAAAACTTTCAGTTTCAGTACATGTTATACACTGGAGATTTTGGACAGATAGAGTAGTCTGAAAATTACTCAGAAGCAAATTTGTTTGCTGTTTATTGTAACAATACTAGAATTCTTAAATAAAAAGATTCTGCATTACTAATTAATTGCAGTTGTGAACTGATTTTAAAATTGAGCATTTTTATTCTTCCTACAGAAATTTAGTAAAAAATTTCAAACATTGCTGGGACAACTTAGGAAGTTAAGTCACTTATTTGAAAAAAGACTTTCAAAAGGTGATATGTGTGTATCCTATGTGAAATGTTTCTGTTCCTTGGACTGTGTTGCATCTTGGTAAACAAATTTTGAAACATTGGCAGATATTAAACACTTTTTTTTTTTTTTTTTGTGGCAAATCCTATTTAGATATTCTCCATAGGCTCGCTCTTCTGTTCTGTGTTGCATTTTTCTACATCTTGATGTGTGAATTAAAGTACTGAAATGTGTTTTAAAAAGTCCTCCAGCTGGAAAAATGTGATAATATGGGAGACACCAAACAGGTTGAGTGCTTCAAATAGGTTTCATTTTTAGCGCAAAATGATTGCATTAGCAGTTAAAAAATGAATATGTGGTGACAGGCAGCTGCAATGCTCTTCAAAAGCGAACAGCTCCTATGAGGGTTTGGCAAACTGCTGTTCTACATCAAGATAATTAAGGCAAAGTGTTGAGTTTGGCTGTGGAATTTTTTCCCACTCTATTTAGAAACATGGTAGAACAAAATTTTAACTTGGTGCTTTCTATTTACCTGTCCCTATTTAATTTACAGGAATTCCCAGATTCTCTGAAAGAACAGACCTATCTGAAAGAATGGCATGTGTGCAATACATTGATACAGACCATTCCAGCCTACATTGCATTGTTTCAAGACCTGAGAGTTCTGGACTTGTCAAAAAATCAAATCAACCATCTCCCAGTGGAAATTGGTAAGTTGGTCAAGATATTCAGCTATTTATAGTTGTGCTATTTAACTATATTACAGGGAAATGAGCATCTGTTGATATTTTTATTCAGTTACTGATAACTGTCGTCTTACTTGTTTCCAGTGGACAGTTCCCACTAAATTTTTATAGTTCTCTGGCTGTGATTATACTTGCTGAATTGTATGCAATACCATGTGTGTAGTATGGCTCAAGCATGGGAAAAAAACGACGCCATTTTGTGTCTGACTATAAGGCAGTAATTGCTTATATTCAAGTAGTTGGAGAGTTCTTCCTGAAAACAGGTGGCATTTTATGTTCCTAAAAGGTCAAGAAAAACAGAAGTATTACAGAACTGTAAACCTCAAACAAGATGAATTGAAACATAGGATTGTAGTAAAAAGGAATAAAAAATATAATGTTGCATAAAATCCATCTTTTGAGTTTTATAATGAGTTCAGTTATGATCGCTATTTAATAAAGTGGTATATTCCACATGACATCAGGGTTTTTAGAGAAATAAATTCTTAACACTTACCTACTTTGACCTTTGCTATTTTAAGCTATATAATAACAAGAATTTTAGTTTTTGGCTCTCCTGTGTTCTCAGATCTTATGGTAAGAAAAGCTTCTTTGAAAGACTGTAATGGTTTGAGAGGAGTTTTTGCTCCTAGAAGGAAGAGTGTTGTTGTAACCAGTGGTATCTTTGAGGGCTGAAGAAACTGGGTCAACTATAAGGCCCCTGTAGTCAAGTCCATTCACCCAGGTGGATTAAGACCTCATTCTTTGCTTTTAAATGTCCTTAGTCCTAAGCTTTCCCCATGACTGCTCTTCCTTATGTACACTATGAGCTAATAAATTTTTTAAAAAAGGTAAAGACTAAAACCTCGACCTCCATAGTTATCATAGGTCTAACTAAGCAAAACAGGGAGACAGCATCCTGAAACACAAAAATAAGTTAGACTTTCTACTATTTTCTACCCTTTTCCTACTCTGTTAGCAAAGTAACCCTAATGCTTTTGGTTTATTTACTAACATTATATTTTACACAGAAAATTTCCCACTGACATTGAGATGTGTTTTATAGTTTCAACTTGGCAGCTAAATGCACTAACAAATCATAAACAAAACACAAACAGGAGATAAAGGACATAAAATATGCACTAACTGTTCTGTCAACACTTTGACTGTGGAACTCAGATGGGTCAGTGAGTTTAACGGACAAAGACCTTCTAACAAGTGGTGTGAAAGAAAGGGAAAAGGATGTAGTTCCCTTCCAGAGGCTGCTCTAAATGACAAAACATAAAATTTTAAGGGGTAGCTGCTTACAATTTGAGGCAGGTAAAGGCTAAGAAAGTTTTTGTTCTTGTAATGTTGTGCATCATTAATGAAATGGTCACCAAGAAAAAGTGATTATGAATGCTGTTAAAGTCTGTTTCCACAATAAAGTCACTAACAGATTATTATAGCATAACAAATTCTCTGTAGAGGGGCATGAAGAGGCCATATCAGACCTTTCTTGGGAGACAAGGAAGAAAGTTTCAAATGCTTCTAGTAGCAATCACTGTTCTTTCAATTGCGTTTAAATGATGTGATTTCTGCACATCAGTAGCTTTTGTGTCATGCCCGTTCATTCACTTCCCCTCCAATATGTTCATAACCAAGGTCTTGCTTTCTTCCTTTCAATGTTTTTGTTGCTACTTTTTAATGTAAATGTTTGATTGGAAGGGTCAGTGTATATTATAAAAAAATTTGTTGTAGGTCGTGCCTCAGATACAGTGTTAAAGCACTCACCATCCTCATCTTGACAGTGAACTCTTGGTCAGAAATATTTTTTTCAAGATTCATTAAATTAGAACAATCTCATTAAATGAGAGCGGTACTAAACACACACCTGGAGAAACCTGGATTTGGACCTTTCCTTTTGAGACACTGCATAACCAAATTAACAGATTTGATTAGCTGTAGATGCTATTTATACAATAATTCTACATCACAGTACTCATTCTAGCCTATCCAGACAACGATGCAGATTCACTGATATAGTTTAAAAAGAAATAATAGAAAAAAGCCACCCCAGGACTGTGCAACTGAACCATTTAGCACTGTTTTGCCAAAACTGCCTAGTGATTTTCAGTCTTAGTGAATGCCCTGTGTTGATAGACCACCTATCAGTAATGCAATGGAGCTGCCTTTGTTGTTATGGCATAAATTACAGAGAAGATTTTATCCCAATTTGCATAATGTAGTTTTTGTTGACATGTAAGGTGATACGCTTCCAAATGGCTATGCTTTTATTTCATGTACTATATGTGCATACAGACATAGACACTAATAGGTACTGGAAATGTTCATTATTTTAATAAGACGTTATTGTAAATGGTCTTGGATATTTTTGAAGTTCTTGGATGCTGCTTCAAAATGAACCTTGTCATACTTTAGTCATCTAGCGGCTGAACTATCACAGGGAAAACAATCGATGTGGATTTGGTTTGGGAGCTCTATCTAAGCAAGAAGTGAGGACTGGATGCTAAATCAGAAGGTAAGGTCTCTGGAAAGGTTAAGTGCTAAGGTATTCATCATTTTGTGTTCTATTTAGAAAACAGCAGCAAGAAGGTAAATATCACAGCTAAAACATACTTGAGAGTAATGACAGATGGTTGAAGTTGGCAGTGACACGCATGCTGTTGAGTCTTTAATCGTCAGACAGAATTGAAGCCAAGTTTAGACCAACAAATCACCTAGCCGAAGCTAAACTGGTGAGCCATGTTCAGACTACTTTTGATTCTGACAGGAGGGCTTTAAAGGTGCGAGAGAACAGAAGATGTTAAGAATATTTTCAGTGAAAAAAAGTAGTGCTAGAGTAGCAGTCTCTGGACTAAAATGTCTGCAAGAACTGAAGTTCATGTTCCTGCCTTACCTGATTTAGGAGGGAATGCTTTACTCTGAATCAGAAAGAAGAAAGATTTGAATCCATTTTCAGATATTTCATATCATGATCTTAACTATAATCACCTAATGACTTGAACAGTTCAACTTTGAATTGGAAGACAGATGAGAATGCTTTTAATTTGATTATTTTTGTGGAATAGCAAATATTTTCATGGGAAGCATGTAAACAAAAATGTAGAAAACTGCAAAATTGAGTTGTCTGTCTGAAAGTTGTCAGGTCTGATTTTCCCAGGAATAACAGAAAAAATAATGAACAGGGATGTAGCTGGGGGATTTTATTTGGCAATCGCTTCTGGGTGTATTTCCAGTTCTGGCTCTGACTGCATGGCTGCAGTGCAGTCACTGTGTATCAGTTAGTTTTAGTATGTTAGTAATTACTGTAATTGAAAATATCCAATAGAATGTATTTCCATAGTAATATAGGAAGTAGTGAACTGGATTTTCATGTGATCCCAAAGCTTTTGTGCTGGGATGGGATAGTGAGGTTATGTCACAAATTATTCATGTAACATCTCAACAAGCCATTAATAAAATCTTTGTACCTCATTATGTTCTCTCACATTTTTGATATGCCAGATATTTAAGAGGAAAAATAACTGTGCTTTTGAGACATATTTTAATAAGTAATCACAGGGATTTTTTTTTTTGTCTTCTCCGTGCCTCACAGTAGAAATTTCATTCGTGCATAACATTAATCCAATTTCCTAAAACTCAGAGGGGAAAACTATAACTAATACAGTTTTAAATTACTCTAGATAGCTAAAATAGCTTTTTCTATTAATAAGATTCCTAGTGTGCTGATGTGTGAGTTTCCAAGAAGAAAATAAATATTCTCAGTTTAAATGCAGTCTAGTTCTCAGGAATTGCAGACTCATCTCTTATCCTTACCATTTATTCAGTTTTGAATATTATCTGTCAAACAGCTCAGTCTTGTATGTAACTGAGGAAAAAATTGTTTATATTCCCCATTTGAAGAGGAAGAATTAAACACTTCTTTTTCAAGTTAACTGTTTTCAGGAGGATGCCAGATGCTTTAAGGCTAACTACTCAAATGGTGGCTTGCTCCTTCTGAAACAGGTGGTAAGCTCCTCAAAATTTAACCCTTGGTTAATGCATCAGAAAAGTACAAAATTATATTGAACCAACTAGAAAGAAAATAATCTTTTTTATTCATCTGCTTAAACTATCATGTACTAAAATGTTACACAAGCATACTGCTTTAACAAATTTCAACGTAATTGCAAAGGCCAGTACTTTCTTAAGCTGAATTTCTTGAAAGGATTTTGAATAGTACCATTGGGTATTGAGCTCAGACTGTAAACACTGCCATGGGAACTACTCATTACATAAATTATTTTTGCCAGAAGATTCCTATTTATTGACTTTGTCATATTGCGTTATGTAACTACATTATATATAACAATGTTATAAGATGCTCCTTCTACACAGAGAAGATTCCTATTGGTAAATTCCAGAGTTTATTTCTCAGTCTTCACTTGGATAGCAGTGGCAATGTTGGATGCTGTGCACACCGTTCTGGTTATGATGGAAAAGTTTTATCCAATAAGTTGGGTTTTTTTTTCATTTTGCAAGGTGATAAAAATGTATTGTTCTACCCTTCACAAACAGTTTACTTCATGTTTATTTCTGACACTCAGAAAGTGTTTTCTAACTCAGACACTGAGCTTATACCTTACTTTGCCCTTGAGAGATACACCCTTTTTTGGGGGATCCCCAGGGAGATCAGATTCCATGTTTAAGCTTATCTGCTTATGTGAGAAAAGGAAGGCACATACTTTTCTATAGAATTTCTGATTTAGTAAAATATCTTCAGTTCAGCTCATTGCATTTTTTTTTTCACTAATTGCCTTTTCAGCCCTTTCAGTACACCCTCACCCTACATTTTTTTTTCCCTGAAGGGATCTCTCTCTACCATTCAACCCACAAGAATGTCTCCATCTGTTTCTACCTCTATTTTGCTAGAAGAAAATTTTCTTTGGTTTTTTTTCCCCCCTTACATTGTACGAACACTCTTCTGACCACAGATTGCGATCCCAAGCATTATCCTTTTTATTTTTTGTTTGTAGTAGTCACCTGCAATTTCTCTCAGAATGTTTAAATTCTTTTGGTTGAACACGTGAACATTGGTTAAAGAATGAAAATTTACTAGCCCAAGGTCAATCTGTTACTGTGCTACAGCTTTTATAAGCCCTAGTGGCAAAAAAGCCCCATTCTGCAACTTTGTTATGCAAAATTAGTTCCAGGAGTCTTCATCCCTCCTTTGCTTCAATGCTTTTAGTAGAAGTAAAAAAAAATAAAAATTGATATTTTAACTGTTTCTGTAAGTTTGACCATCAATATCTCCTTTCAGATAAATCAAAGGCAATGTCACTGATTCAGCAGAGAAGACTGGGAATAGGAGATTATTGTCTTGGATAGGACATAGAAGGCTATGCTATGTCATATAGAAAACTGCTATCAGGTCATTACAGATCAATGCAAAAATTTACTTTGTGTTTTAGTCCAGCTTATACAAGTGGATCTGCATTTGCATTGAATGTGATCATTAGACAATAAAGGCTTTCTGTAATGTCATTTGTATTTTGTCTCTGACATCTTGTTAGGAGTGCTAATGTAGGCTTGTCTAAATGGTGGAGTTGCATCACCATTATTACTACGCTGCATTGCCCATCAGAAATTATAGAGTTTAATTACTGATTTAATTTTTTAAAATAAGGAATTAAAAATTTAAACTCAGAATAAATGCTATCTTAGGCAACAACTATGGCACTGCAGCTCCCACTTAAAAATAAAATATTCTTAATTGTGAAACTGCCAGAGAAGCTGTCGATTTCATTACTGCTTTTACTGCCTCTTCTTGGAAAACACAGAGATTTTAGCTGCTTAACTCCCTAATTTGCATTTTTTATAGAACTGAAAATTCAATGCCATTAAACGCAGTTAGCAACAGTGCTGTAGCAGCAATGGTTTTATTATTACTACTTTTAATTGGGAAGTTGTGCTTGAGTATTATTTGAATGTATAGATGGCAGATGTGATGGTCAAATCCTGCTCTACATTTATGCAGCTGTGAAGGGAGTGTCACCTCCTCTGTCCCCTCCTAAGCCTGCCCCAGTGCCCTTAAGCCTGGTGGTGGCTCGGCACCGTACCTAGGAGACTGGAGAACTTCTGCACTAAGAAGGTGTAAATAAGCCCCTAAACACAGATTACAGGGTAGTGAAAGTCGTTCGTACTGCCTTACCACCCCCCTCACCGCCCCACCACCCCCAACCCACCAGTTCTTATTGCCATAAATTCCAAATCGGGGTGAGAATGGCTGGAATCTTACTGACAGTGCCTATGGCATGTGTAGGTTATTTAGGGATTCATTGCTCCCCAGTTTTGCACTCCTTCAGGCAAGATACCTGGATTTGAGAATCTTGAGTTATTATGCATGTTACTTTATAGTCCTATATTCATGCTCTCTCTCTGACAACAGTAGGCAAGCAACCTTGTGACAGTCTTACTCCTTTTTAACAATCTCAGTCTGTAACCTGGATTACCATTCGAGAAATTTATATAATATACTATGCCTTTGTAGATTGAGGAAGGAGTAATTAGAGGCGTGGAGCAGAACGGAAACTAGGTTGAAATTAAAAATGTATAAAGGAAAAGCAAGTTTTGCCCAACTCATTTGGTTTCTGTCTTTCTTTTGAGAAGATGATTGAGCTTCAAGTAGTAGGTCTTGTCTATCCGGCATACTATAAAGTATCTGATACAGTAAACTATGGAAAATGAATTTGAATCTAAGAAAATGGAAGGACAATGTAAAAATGAGCAAAGGACTTGCTAAAGCAGTGGCAACAAGTATCCGTTTGGAAAGAGAAGCTGTCAGTCAGGAGGATGATCACTTGTGGAGTTACTTCTTAATTATTTTGAGGAACTGGGCTACTGAAAATTGCTGCTGACACAGTTCGGGTGTTATGGTCACTGCACAAACAGGATGAAATATGAGAAGCTGGATGCGCAGGTGGGCTTCCAAAAAAGTAAAGAGATTAAATAAGTGATTGCAGAGTTCAAGGTCATTTACTCAGGAGCTAATGATTTGTGCAGCAAGTCATGAGTCCATTAAATGCAAATAATTGAAGCAATGAAATTCCTAATCTAACAGTCACAGGACAATCCAGTATGATATATACATAAAGTTGTGGTCACCCAGACTCAAGAAAAGTTTTTTTTCAGATGGGAAAAGAGGCAAAAGAAGTCTATTAAGATCATATGAGGAGGGGGATTTTTGTGTAGTGAGAGAAGATTAGAAGAATTGGCTTATTCAGGCTAGTAAAATAAATCCTGATATGTCTGCTACCTGTGAAAACATCTGAAAATTAAACACCACAGAAAAGAGCTATTTAAACACAAATTTGACAAAATAATTACTGGTTATAAAACTTCTGCAAATAAATTCAGTAGGGCCTGTTGTGATAGGACAAGGGGTAATGGGTTTATATTAGAAGGAGGTAGATTTAGATTAGATATTAGGAAAAAATTTTTTACAATGAGAGTAGTAGAGCACTGGAACAGTTTGCCCAGAGAGGTGGTGGATGCCCCATCCCTGGAAACGTTCAAGGCCAGGCTGGATGAGGCTCTGAGCAACCTGATCTAGTCAGGGATGTCCCTGCTTCTAGCAGGGGGGTTGGACTAGATGACCTTTGAAGGTCCCTTCCAACTCTAACCATTCTATGGTACTACGATTCTATGAAATTCAGACTGGCCATTTAAAGACCATTCCAAATAATGAAAAAGATGAAACTCTGCAACTTTGTTTTTCCATAAGAGCTGTGGATGTGAAAAAAAACCATGTTACTTCTAAGATGGAATCTGATAAACCAAAAAACATGATTCTGTAAAGTGGTGGTGTAAGGGTTTTATCCAGGAGGTCCTGGTGAGTCCTATCTATGTCTCATGGTCCTAAAGAGAGGGTTAATTCTTGACTACTGCTCAGCTGTCAAGTGGTATAACAATCCAGTGGAGAGCCCAGGGGTGAAAAAACAGCTGTTATGTAGAATTGCAAGAGATTGCTCCCCACAGGCACATCTCAGTGAACTGTATCCCACTCATCTGTGCTGTCAGAATTAAATTCAGTTGTAAGACTCATGACTTTTTCCAGTAATTTTCATAGTTTTAGCCACAGCAATTACTGGCAATTGACTATAGATTCTGTAGTGCACTTCTGTCAGATTAGAGAGAGATTATGTATGACAACAAAAAATTTGAGGCATCTTCTACTTGCTTTCTCATACCTACAAACTGGAACAAACCATATTATGAACACTGACATATATGTTAGAAACTGTGAAAGGAGAAAAGCTATGGTTTCAGAAAGCAGAAAAGTCAGAAAGGGAAGCTGTGCTTGTCTCCATCACTCTGCCCAGAAAGGCTGTTAAATCTATGTGATTTTTTTTTTTTTTTTTTTTTTT
>WHYT01017081.1:356456-402290 GCA_009806455.1 Tetrax tetrax | reverse complement strand
AAGGACTTGGGAGTGATGGTGGACGAGAGGCTCAACATGAGCCGGCAATGCGCCCTTGCACCCCAGAAGGCCAACCGCGTTCTGGGCTGCACCAAGAGGAGCGTGGCCAGCAGGTCGAGGGAGGTGATTCTCCCCCTCTACTCTGCCCTGGTGAGACCCCACCTGGAGTACTGTGTCCAGTTCTGGAGCCCCCAATATAAGAAGGACATGGACTAGTTGGAGAAGGTCCAGAGGAGGGCCACGAAGATGATCAGAGGGCTGGAGCACCTCTCCTATGAGGCCAGGCTGAGAGAGTTGGGGTTGTTCAGCCTGGAGAAGAGGAGGCTCCGGGGAGACCTGATAGTGGTCTTCCAGTAGCTCAAGGGGGCCTACAGGAAGGATGGGGAGAGGCTGTTCAGTAGGGCCTGTTGTGATAGGACAAGGGGTAATGGGTTTAAATTAGAAGGAGGGAGGTTTAGATTAGATATTAGGAAAAAAATGCGAGTTGTAGAGCACTGGAAGAGGTTGCCCAGAGAGGTGGTGGATGCCCCATCCCTGGAAACGTTCAAGGCCAGGCTGGATGAGGCTCTGAGCAACCGGATCTAGTCAGGGATGTTCCTGCTCCATGCAGGGGGGTTGGACTAGATGACCTTTGAAGGTCCCTTCCAACTCTAACCATTCTATGATTCTATGATTCTATGATTCTAATAGGAAAGATAAGCTTACTTTCCTGGAAGGACAGGTGAATTTTGAAATATTTCTAATTCTATTTCTAGCAGAGATAAAACTGGGAGGAAACTGAGTGGAGGCTTCTGTATTTTTCTTTACTGCAACACATAGAGATTAATATAATAGAGTTCTTATAATTGTGGTTTGTTTGCCACCTGTGAGAAAAATTTGGGTAGTCTAGCCATCATTTGAAGACAATGTTGTGTTCAAGGGACATTCTGGAGTTTATTCAAAATGCTGTGTTGTTTGGTGGCTGCTAGTGTTGGTCGTCAAACTGCATGCCTCTCACAATAGCAATGTGTCAGTGGGGCTTTCAATTCCCTGTGTTTCTTCTCTGTCCTTTTCTGCGGAAGCACCACCTGGTCTCCGGTAAGGATTTCCACACATTGTAAAATGTGAGCAGCTCTAAAACAACTTTTGCTTTAAAAGGAGTTTAAGTGATAGTGCCTTAAGGATAACCTCACTATTTATTATGATACTGTTTTGAGCACTTGAGATGTGCTGTAGAGGGATTCCCTCCAGTGTCATCCAAAGCCCAGAAAACATCAGATTCTTTTTAAAAAATTGATTATAAATAGAAGACTGATATAACATAAAATTGTGAATCTCGTGTATGTTTTGTCTTGCTTTGCCAATGTATGTTCTGCTTTGAGAACCTGTTGACACAAGGTGCTGTTCTTTCCTGATTTCCGACTGCTGAATTGCATTTAATTTTCTTACTGCTGCTTTTCCTTGTGAATGATGTACTCTATCACTAGTTAGAAGAGAATATTGCAGGAATAAAACTGATTAGAGGGGGATGTTGGAGATGATACCAAACTGAGTGGTACAACTGATATGCTTGAGGGAATGGATGTCATCCAGGGGGACATTGACAGGCTTGAGGAGTGAGCCCATGTGAACCTCATGAAAGTCAACAAGGCCAAGTTCAAGATCTTGCACTTGAGTTGCAGCAATTTCCAATATCAGTACAGGCTGGGGGGTGAATGAATTGAGAGCAGCCCCACAAGGAAGAACTTGAAGATACTGGTCAATGAAAAATAGGATATGAGCTGGTGATATGCACTTGCAGCCCAGAAAGCTGATTCTGTCCTGGGTTGCAGCAATAGAAATGTGTCCAGCAGATCAGAGAAAGTAATTCTCCCCTTATACTCCACGCTTGTGAGTCTCCATCTGGAGTACAACATCAAGTTCTGGGGTCCCCAGTACAAGAAAGACCTGTTAGAGCGGGTCCAGAAAAGGCCAAGAAAACGATCAGAGGGCTGGAGCACCTCTCCTGTGAGGAAAAGCTGAGAGAGTTTGAGCTGTTCAGCCTAGAGAAGAGAAGTTCTCTGGGGAGGCCTTTATTGAGGCCTTTCAATGTGTAAAGCAGACTTATGAGAAAGATTAAGAAAGACTTTTTACTAGTGCCTTTAGCAATAGGACAAGGGGCAATCATTTTAAACTGAAAGATGGTAGATTTAGATTGGAGATAAGGTAGAAATTTTTTAGACGAGGGTGGTGAGGCACTGGAACAGGTTTCCTAGGAAAGTTGTGAATGCCTCTTCACGGGAAGTGTTCAAAGTCAGGTTGGACAGGGCTTTGAACTAGACGATCTTTGAAGGTCCCTTCCAACTGAAATAATTTTGTGATTCTGTCATTCCATGATCATCCTTGTAAATACAACAGCGCAATTGTCCATAGAATGTTGTAATTTTGTTATATATGTATTTAAGGATCCCTTTGCTAACACGTCATCTATTTGATTTGTTCAAACTCCTTACTTTCTTCCCCTGTGGCTATGCCACAGTATAATTTGCATTTTTTTCACTATAATGTACTTTTTTTCAGTATTATACATTTTGCATTTTAATGATGTTTCTAAACATGTTTTTACTGAAGATTATGTAATGCTCTAAATTGAAGAAACAGAAAGTACAATGTGACTAAATGTAGCCTAGAATATTATAAGGGTCTTAAAATTAAGCCAACAAGGATGATAAATTGCAATAAAGAAAATAATTAAACAAATTCACACGTCCATTATCTTTTGTAATAAAAGTATGCGATGCTGAGTAGCCAGACAGAATTTTTGATGAAATAAGTTTAGCAGGAGTGACTGTTCCTCGTGAACTGGTTCTATAAAAAATACTAAGATGCTTTTCAGTCAGCAGGAAAGTTTTCTAAAGTGGCCAAACCAACAGCCAACTTCTGTGGTTTCAATTGAGGTCAATAGGTATCTCATCCCTGATAGAATTGAGATCTTTGTTAGTCTTTCCTGGCTTCTTTCAAACTCATGCGATAACCATTGCTGATTAAGGGAAGTCCATACAAGTGCAACACACCGCTATCGCTGCCCACAATGTTTGCGGCCACTGCAGAAAATATTTATTAATCCTTTACTTGTCATCACATTAAGGAGTTTTTTCTTTGCTAAATTGAGTACGCCTTTTATTTTTACTTTCTCCCTTCATGGTTTTATTATTATTTTTTTTTTAATGCGCTGATTTTAATTATCTTTCCCTCACAGGCTGCTTAAAAAACCTCAAACTGCTCAATATGAGTTTCAATAATTTGAAGTCAGTCCCTCCAGAATTGGGTGATTGTGAGAATCTGGAAAAACTGGATTTGTCTGGAAATATGGAAATAACAGAGCTCCCATTTGAAGTAAGATAACAAAATATGTTTCCTCCATCTTTTTTTATTTGGCTTAAAAGGTATTTTATCACAAGCTTTAAATATTTTCTTAACAGATTAAATCACATTCCTTGCAATTTTTAGCAATAGTGTTTTAGTAGTAATGTCACTGAAAATGCCTTATCAGCAGTTAAATGGGACCAAGGTTCTTTGTTTTGGTTTTCAAGTCACTAAATTTTGCTTGTATTTATTATGATATATGAAGGAGGACATGATCCCAAAGGGGATTTGGCCAGTGGTGATAAGGAGAAAGCTGCAAATAGCTATTTTTTTGTGAAAGTGAAGTGCATCTTGACAGTCAAATTCACATACTAACCTTCATTTTTTTCCCGGTGCCTGTTTTCCTTTAAAAAGAATATGGAGAGTTCTATAAACAACACTGCTCATTGCTATGTAAATAAATATCTGTCTGAAAGGGATATTATGTATGAGACATGGTATGAATACACAATAAAGACTGAGAAAAGGACCCCCAGGTGTGCAGCAAGGTTTTTTTCCTGCGTTTGATGCATAACTGCTCTCTGCCACAGATGCTCTGAGACTTACTGTTCTCGGAGAAAGGAACCAGTGGCTGGGATCTAACCACAGTTTCAGATATCATCTGTATTTCTCAGGTTCTTAATATCCTGATTCCTCTGGATGAGTAGGAGAAGCTTTAGGGAGAAGGGTCAGACTCTTCTTTACTGATTCCCACTTTTTCTGTAAACATCTGTCCCTGACAATTTACAGGCAGTGTTGGAGTGGATGAAACTTATGTGAGATCTGGTTTGGCCATACTTGTGTTCTGTTCTGAGGAGATGCAAGCAGTTATTAACTTTCCTCTCTGTCTTTTCATTGCAAGGTAGTTTATCTAGAAAAAAAAACTGTTAAAAAATTGTGTGAAGGAAACAGAAACAAAGAGTAAACATAAGCTTCACATCGGAAGTGGACTCTGCATAGAAATGCTTGCCGCAGCACAAACAGTGCCGGTCTCCTTTCTCCTTCTTCTCCTCCTCCTTCAGATAGCAAGGACAGGGGACAAACCAGATAAAACTTAACTGGTAAAAAGGAAGCATAATGGAATCAGAAAAACATGTATCCTGAACAGGCAGAGGAATTAAACATAAGCATCTAGGAAAAGTGAGTATATGCAAACCTGCAGACTAGAATGGTGAATTTAGCCCCAGTCATTGATATGTTAAAATCAATTAGTATTTCCCTGGTTGCTTCGAAAGCCCTTGCACTGCAAAGGCTTACCCATGTCAATGCATTATGGGTAGCCTTTGCATGTAAACCCAGCTGCGCATGTAAGTCTTTCCAGAGCTGAGTCCAGAGACCAATATTTGTCTTGCAAAGCTCAGAAATGTTGTTGCCTTCTGGCAGTCTCCTATTCAATGGGATTGAAAGCCATTAAAACTGGGTGTAGGCTAGTGAGTAATGGCTCACTTATAATCTATGGAAAAAAAAATAGGAGCTGTGCAAATGACTTTACATAACAGCAAAATCTGGAAGCAACATCATGTCAACATAGTCTAAAAGGTCAAGAAGAAAAATATTGGCATTGTTTATTGTGTTTTCTTGTTTCTCTGGAGGCCAGTGCTTAATATATACTTGCAGTTATCTGTGAGGTAGGCTACACAATCTCTTTTGATTTAGTTTATAAAATTAGTTTCCTGGAATCAACATTTCAAGGGCAGCTTTGGAAGTCAAACATACAATTAAAGGAACACTTCTGTGTGTTTAAATGCTGTTTGTACCATTTAAAATGCTGCAAAGTGTTTGGCCTTTGGTGTACTCAATATGGCTGTGTTACTTGAGGGCAAGTGCATCAGTAATCAGTACTAGGTGTCTGATGTTTGATTCTCAGATGGGCAAAAAGTGATAGTCACTGGCAGATAACTATTTAATGAATTAAAATATTGAATTAGTCTGAACAGTCTAAAATGCTTCACCATGGACCACCTCCTCCTCCTCCTCCTGCTTGGATCTTGGTGTCCCCTCTGCTCTTTCTCACTCTTTTTATTGTCTCCTCCTTTTTCTGGTATTTTTCCCCTTTCTTAAACAAGTTTTTAGAGTGGGACCACACACTTGACTGAGGGCTTGGCTGTGTCCTGTGCTGGATCCATTTGAGCTGGCTGGAACTAATTGTATCCACAATGGAGTAACCTCTGGTCTCTTCCCATACGGGCCACCCTGCAGCTCCTATGCTGCCAGCACCTTGCCATGGACACCCAGTACAAGTATTTATGACCCCAAGTTAGACAGATTAGATCAATTATTACCTAATGCAATTGTTGCTAATGTCTGTTAATCCAGTGAAATGCATTCTCTCCTGTGCTGTGAGTACTGGGAACTGTAGAGTGTAAATGGGCAAGTATGTGTGGGCTCTGTTTGGGTAGGTGAAAGGGTTTCCTTTACAACATAAAGAAAAAAAAAAAGAGGAAACTTGGCAATCGATACACAAAATAAGATAGAGAGTTGCTAAAAATGTTTTCTGTTTATAATTTTTTAGGAAGTTCAATTTTTGTTTGACTTTCCAATCCCTAAAAGTTTCTTCTGGGAAGGTTAAAAAAATGCATGAGAGCAACAGCAGTATTCTCCAGTGTCAAACTTACTCAAAAGAAATAAAGGCAAATTTCAGCTCAGCAGAAATGATCAAAGTCTAATTTTACCTTGGTTTTGTACATAGAATAATGACCAGAGAGACACTGTTGACATATACGAAAATGGATTCAAAGAGATTGATAACATGCCTGTAATTCAGTCAAGAATTTTTGACAGACCCATAAAGGTTTGTGAGATGATCAGAACTCTGATATACACTTCAGACTGAGATACATCTTCAGTAATCAGTTTCCCTGTTCTCTTTCCATCTATTTTCTTTATGACAGGTGCAAAAAGTAGAGGAGTCCTGAAGGTTTTGGTTTATTTGATTCTTTACTTGTTTACTTTCTTAAGAAAAGAGTTCAAGCTTGGCATTCCTTTTTTTGTTCTTGTTGTTGTTAAATAGACACAAAATATTACATGGTGAGCTAATTAGGGGGAGAAATCTCAGTGAGATGGATCATATAACGCATCACTGTAGTTGTTACCCAGAAGTGGTAGCGGGTGAGTGTAGGTTATTACACAAAACCATACCGTGTCACCAAATACTGATTTTGAATTGAAGTTCCTAATTTGTGAAGACAGCTACCATACATGTGTATAGATTTTTGCTGACATACCAGTTGTTTCTGTGCCTGCATTTGTCAGTCAGCTATGTAAGAAATTCGCAGACTTATGATGTCTGTTAAGTCTGTTAATTTGTTTTGTAAACAAGGAAACCTCAGGAAAGACAAGATGTTAATAACTTGTATCTTGTACTACTTTGCAGGTAAACTACAGATGTTAAGGAGGTTTTCAGCATGTATGCTGACTATTCATGCACTTTTAATCTACCAATTTCATTTTTCAATGTAACTGTTTTAAGCTGAGGTGTGCTATGATGGAGATGCTCTAGCATAACTGAAATATTGTGGATCTTAATTCTCTGTTAATAGATTCAATACCTGGCAATGATATATCCACCTTTTTCAGTGTGTGGGGCAAAAAACCCCACCCCAAACCATAGCATTCTGCTTGGCCTTATGTGACCTGTTTCGTGGAATGTCTGTATGAGCCTACCAGGAACATGTATGTCCAGTACCTGGACTTTTGTCAGTATTTCTATTTGAGTGTGTTTTGGAGCCATGCCTTGAGTGACATCTCATGCAATAGCATCAAGAGGCAAGCACATTGCTCACTTGTCTGTTCATTTCTTGTAGAAAGCCCTTTCCCTATTTTCAAAGGCCACTTCCAGCACTCTGTAAGTTATCTGACTGAATCTTAAAATGAGATAATCTGATGCTCCATTAAAAAAATTAAGTGTGTGTGCCCTCTTTTACTTTTTCAAGGCTTCGGATTTCATACCATTCCATAATATGCCTAAGGACAAGCAAGGTGGTTCAATGTCTACATTTCAATTTATTTTTATGTCTTCTACTGTTGGATGTCTAACATTTTTACATTTTAAAAAGTTCAATTTAACTTCAGTATTAAATTAGAATTAGTTGCAAAGTCCTTTGGCAAAAGAAATTTATGGATCTGCAGTTGAATTCAAGTGTGTTTTGGCCACATTTGTAAATTAGGAATGCCTTTCTCTGGACATGAGTGAAAATATAAATTGAAATAAAATGTAAATGTTAGAAAAGACAACCTACGTGGTGTTATATTTATACAGCCAGTTTGTAATAGATACTTCTAGACCTCAGTAACCAGGCTCAGCAGGGGAAGGTGCACTATGAAATTTAGGGCACAATCTTCCCTGAGATAACACATAGCAGAAAAGGCTCCTTCGTAGAGGTGAATTTGTTCCTCTAGCTAAGATACTCAGGAGAGGCATGCCCTGTGTGTTATCCAGTTCCTGTCCTAGCATAGTGGGATTATACTGGGTACTATACTCTGTAGCTGCAGCAAAAAGGGGAGGGATAGATGGATTTGTTATTAAATTTCTTATACTTTCTGTGTGTGAATTTAAGAACAGCATTAGTGATGGTATTTACATTTTAACAATTGGATAGAATTCCTATTACTATTTTCATGCACGTTACACAGCTAATTTGTTTTTCTAGGAATAAAAATGATATTATAAATAACAAATGTATTTCGTGATACAGGTTTGTAGAAAAAATTCTGATCTTATTTTGAGATGTGCTTCCTTCAGAAAATGTTACTTTCTACAGTTATTTACTGAATCACCCAATTAATGTTTCCTGTGCATGGCAGAATACCTGCTTTGTGCCGATATTTCAAAGAAACAGCTTTGCTGTGTTGAAGGGCCAGTTCTTCTTCTATGCTATAAAATTATGCTAATAATGCTACAGCAGCCAAGAGTATCTATAGATGTGACCCGAAGGAACTTTAGTGAGAAGAGAGGGAGATGAAGAAATTCTCATTTCCTCCATCTGTACCATCTGGTGTGGCACATGCCGTCAGTCACAGGACAGGCAAGTCACTCCACAGTACCAGTAGCAAAGCAGAAATGCTTACAGATAGGCATTCTGATATAGAAAATAAATTAAAAAGGGGCCTTGCAAAATTATTCTGCATTGAACAGTGTTCAATACCACCTCTAAGCAGTCCCAGTAAGTGATCTGAAAATTTTATGTATCTTTTGTGAGGTCTGGGTAGTGCAAAGTGAAGGAATGAGAGAAAGACTGACACAGCATATGAATACCTTGTCAACGAAAGAGCATGTATGCTTGTATTTCCATGTCAGTCCTGTATAAACTGATCTTTGAATTTCAGAGAAATGGAAAGGTCATGCTTTCTGGCTGTTTTAGCACATCATGTTTTCCACTGTTCAAATAAAACCTTGTTTTGTATTTCTGATGCATAGAAGTCCTGATATAAGCAAGTACAAACTTAGGGATTTCAGTGATTTGAAAATCATGGAATAGTTTGGGTTGGAAGGGACCTTAAGGGTCATCTAATCCAACTCCCCTGCAAGGAGCAGGGACATCTTCAACTACATTAGGCTGCTCAGAGCATCATCCAACCTGACTTCAAGTGTTTCCAGGGCAACCTGGAAAGTTTCCCTGGGTAACCTGTTGCAATGTTCCACCACCCTCATTGTGAAGAATTTCTTTCTGAATCTACCCTCTTCCAGTTTAAAGCCATTACCACTTGTCCTGTCTCTACAGGGCCTGTTAAGGAGTTTGTCCCCATCTTTCTTATAGGCCCCCTTTAAGCACTGAAAGGCTGCAATAAGGTCCGCCTGGAGCCTTCTCTTCTCCAGGCTGAACAGCCCCAGCTCTCTCAGACTGTTTTCATAGGAGAGATATTCCGACCCTTTGATCATCTTCATGGCCCTCCTCTGGACCCTCTCCAACTGGTCCATGTCTTTCTTGTACTGAGGACTCCAGAGTTGGACACAGTACTCCAGGTGGGGTCTCATCAGAGTGGAGTAGAGGGGCAGAATCGCCTCCGTCACCCTGCTGTCCACGTTCCTTTAGATGCAGAGCAGGATATGATTGGCTTTCTGGGCTGCGAGTATGCGTAGGTGGTTCATATCCAATTTCTTATCCACCAGTACCTGTAAGTCCTACTCTGTAGGGCTGCTCTCAATCCCTTCATCCCCAGCCTGTGTTGACAACAGGAATTGCCCTGACCCAGGTGCAGGACCTTGCACGTGGCCTTGTAGAACCTCATGAGGTTCATGTGTGCCCACTTTTTGTACTTGTCCAGGTCCCTTTGGACGGCATTCCATTCCTCAAGTTTGTCATTCACACCACTCAGCTTGCTATCATCTGCCAATTTGCTGGAGGTGCACTCAATCCCATTGTCTATATGTCATTGATGAGGATATTAAAAAGTACTGGTCCCAATATGGTCCCCTAAGGGACACCACTTGTCACTAGTCTTCATCCAGACACTACTCTCTGGATGGGACCATCTAGCCAATTCCTTATCCATCAAACAGTCCATCTGTCAAATCCATAGCTCTCCAACTTAGAGATAATGATGTTGTGGGGGACCATGTCAAGACAAACAACATCCATAGCTCTTCCCTTGTCCATTGATGTAGTCACTCCATCACAAAAGTCCACTAGATTGGTCAGGCAAGACTTGCCCTTGAGGAAGCCACACTGACTGTTTTGAATCACCTTCCTGTTCTCCATGTGCCTTAGCACAGCTTCTAGGAGGGTTTGTTCCATGATCTTGCCAGGCACAGAGATGAGGCTGACAGGTCAGTAGTTACTAAGGTCCTCCTTTCTACCCTTTTTAAAAGTCAGTGCAATGTTTCAATTTTTCCAGTCACCAGGGACTTTGCCTGACTGCCATGACTTTTCAAATATCATGGAGAGTAGCTTGGCAGCTACAGCAGCCAGTTTCCTCAGGACTTTAGAGTGCGTCTTGTCAGGTCCCGTAGACTTACGTATGTTCAGGTTCCACAGGTGGTCATGAACCTGATATTCTCCTATAGTGGAAGGGACTTTGCTCCCCCAATCCCTACCTTGAGGTCCATCCATTCGAGAGGTGTAAGAATAGAGGTTGTCAGTGAAGACCAAGGCAAAAAGTTGTTGAACACCTTAACCTTCTGCTTGCCCATTGTTACTGATTTGCCAGTTACGTTCATCAGAAGGGATACACTTTATTTGACCTTCCTTTTCTGTTTGAACATAGCTGTAGAAACCCTTCTTATTAATCTTTGCATCCCTTGCCAAGTTCATCTCCAGCCATACCTTGGCCTTCCTGACCCTATCCCTACACAACTGGCCAACTCTTCCCAGGATACCTGTTCCTGCTTCCACTGCCTATGCATTTCCTTCTTACCCTTCAATCTGACCAGCAGGTCTTGACTTATCCATGCCAGTCTCTTGCCTTGTCTTTTGCTCTTGGGCTCTATGGAAAATGTCCTTAAAGTTCTGCCAGCTCTGTTCTGCTCCCTTGTCCATGACGGCATTTTCCCAGGGTGTCCTATTGACTAACTCTTTTAACAGCTGGAAGTTTGCTTGCCTAAAATTCAGGGTCCTGACTTTACTCTTCATCTGAACCACATCTTTCAGGACTGTGAACTCCACCAGTGCATGATCACCGCAGCCAAAGCTGCCTTCAATCTTGATGCCACCAATTAGCCCGCTTGTGTTGGTGACCAATGGGTCCAGTAATGCATCCCCTCTAGTAAGGGTATGCAGAGTTACAGGAGTTATAGTTGGTGCTGTTTATCTGCTTTATTTACCTGAAAAATACAAGTAGTTGTTTCTTGCATCTGTCAAGAGTGATAACATGTGTGACCCTAAAAAAAGAATGTTGATATGATTAAAGATTCATTAAGCACTAACTTCAGTCTCCTAAAATTTTTGAACACAGCAGTACCCAGAATAGACCTAAATAACTTTTTAATACATAAATGAAATTTCAAAAGATGTTTTAAAACTAAAGTTTAACAGCTGGAAAGTTTTTGGTCTCTTTTGATCTGGTTCTGCTTTTCTGATCAGCCCTATTTAACAAAGGAAAACATTTAGCAGGAAGAGCAGAAACATAAGCTCTGTGCCAGTGTGGGGAGATTTCAAATAACTCCCTACTGGGCATTTCCATGTGACTTGTTACCTTTGTGATAAGTGACTGACACCTCTCAAAGCCATACCCTGGTTAAGGAGGCAGGACACCAGCAGTCTCAATAGAAAAGTAAAATGTGTTGTTATTACCAGCATGCTGTTTTTCAAAGCCATAAACTTCCAAACCTGTTTCTTTCCCTTGCCATTTGTTTTTTGTGTGTGTAACAATTCTAAGATGAAAAACACATTCAAGGCGACGTACAGGACATTAATTTCCCAGGAGTTTCACTATTCATTCAGGCACTAGAGGAACTCATCCTTAGCTCCTTCCTCTCTCATTCAACGGGATTATAAAGTACCTGTAAAATCTTTACATTTGTAGCATTTTTTAAAAGTTACAAAAGAGTCATTTATTTGATTTGTTAAAAACTGAATTTTATTTGTGTGGGTTTCTGATAACCACAAAGCAGAGAGGAGTGGTGTACTAAAGGGCTTAACTTAGTACTGTGAAGCCAACAGCATTAAGCCAATCTCTGGCAAAATTCTTCATTTTAAATCACTGGCAAAAGTCCAGTTGACTTTAATTGAACCAGCATTTCTGTGGATACATTTTGCAGTCTCAGAAATGTTTTTCCAGTTGCTTGGCTTGGGTGCATTTCTGTTAGACGGGATTTCATCTTGTCCTTCTTTGCTCGGCGCTTGTTTTCTGTTTGAATTTGCTTAACGCTCATGATGAGTTGCTTTCTGATACAGGTGGCCAAAGTGCTGTCAATCCATGCAAAGCAACAGCTGCTTTGTGGAAATGGTATAAGATGTAACATCAAACATTAGCAGGACGGTTGTGAAACCCAATAGAGCAGGTGCAAAGGTGTTAGGTGTCAGAGGAGACTCATGGAGGCCTTACTGTTGCAGGAGCTCTCATAAATGTTTTAATAGATAAGAGGCTACAGAAGGGCACGGTTCTATGTTAGGAGACAGGATTATGCAGTTAGGCACAGAAAAGTGTGTCAGTTGATCCTGTTTTTGGCACTGTGCTTCCAAAGTTTACTAATTAATATAGCATCATTTCAAAACCACTTCACTGTCAGAACAAGTCAGCAGCTAATAATAACAGCCCACTTGATTTGAGAACCGACTCATGCCTACCTCCATGGTGTGGTGTCAGTGACCTTTCCTTTACCTTTCACATTAGTTCAATAAAAGTAACATCACCTTTAATGATCTGAATTTTTTTTATAGTAGGGAATGACAGAGAAGTAGGATTACAACGTAAGGGAAGACTTAACAATGAGCAAAGGAGCATAATGTGAACGCTGTGACACAGCTATGTTGTTACAAAAAGCATTAATTGAATTGTAAAAGAATTCAGTGGTAAGATATTTTGTACTGTTCCTGTTCTGCTTTCTCTGAAAACTGTTAAATATCTTACTGAGTCCAACACCAAATGGGCTTTCAAAATCCTGCTTATATATCCCCCATTCATCAGTGAGATAATCTGAGGCAGATTTTATATAACGACTGAATAGAAGCAGAGAGGAGAACAAGTACATAGCACTATCACATTTGAGCATTTTAACTTAAAGAAAAATGTCTGTGGTGCCCACATGCATGGAATGATGAGAGTCAGAAGGGAGTTGTAGATGAAGAGAGAAAAAAGCATGTTAATTATTATTGCATAAAATGCAGCTAATGAGAGATATTATTTATTCTGTAAGAAGAATAAAGTTGGAGAGTGTCGTAGTTTAGCCCAGATCAGTCTCTCTCTCACTCCCCCCACTGTCTGAGAGAATAGGGAGAGATAATATAAGAAAAAAGGCTCAAGGATTGAGATAAGGACAGGGAGAGATCCTTAGAGTTACCATTTCTGGCAAAAGAGACTCCACTTGGGGAAAACAATTTTTTTATTATTAAAATCAAAGCAGGATAATGAGAAAGAGTACAAGATGGTCCAGAGGAGGGCCATGAAGATGATAAGAGGGGCACCTCAGCTATGAGGACAGGCTGAGAGAGTTGGGGCTGTTCAGCCTGTAGAAGAGGAGACTCTGGGGAGGCCTTATAGCGGTCTTCCAGTACCTCAAGGGGGCCTACAGGAAAGACGGAGAGAGACTCTTCAGTAGGCCCTGATGTGACAGGACTAGGGGTAATGGTTTCAAAATAGAGGGAGGTAGATTTAGACTAAATATTAGGAAAAAAAATTTTTTACAATGAGGGTGGTAGAACACTGGAACAGGTTGCCCAGAGAGGTGGTTGATGTCCCATCCCTGGAAACGTTCAAGGCCAGGTTGGATAAGGCTCTGATCACCCTGATCTAGTCGGGGATGTCCCTGCTTCTTGCAGGGGGGTTGGACCAGATGACCTTTGAAAGTCTCTTCCAACCCTATCCGTTCTATGATTCTATGATTCTAAGATAACCTCCCCTCTACCCCTCCCTCTTCCCAGGCTTAACATTATCTCTACCACCCTCCCTCCCCAAGCAGCACAGAGGGGAAGAGGGAACGGGAATTACAGTCAATTCATCACATGTTGTTTTACACTGCTCCTTTCTCGCTGGGGCAAGACCTACTCACATTCCTCCCCTGCTCCAGTGAAGGGTCCCTCCCACGGGCTACAGTCCTTCGTGAACTGCTCCAGCATGGGTCATCTCTTCTATGGGTTGCAGTCCCTCCAGAACAGCTGCCCCAGCGGGCTCTCCATGTGCCACAGCCTCCTCCAGGCATCCACCTGCCCCAGGGTGTCCTTCAGGGGCTGAAGGTGGATCTCTGTTCCTCCATGGGCTGCCACAGGACAGCCTGCCTCACCATGGCCATTACCATGCCCTGCATGGGAATCTAAACCAGGAGCTGCATTACTCCTGCCCTTCCTCCTTCACTGACCTTGGCGTCTGCAGCTGTTCCTTTCACAAAAAAAATTCTTCACAATTGGCTCAGGCAGACACCTCTCAGATTCTCTTCACATCTCATTCGCATCTCATCTCCTCTCCACTTCTTGCAGCCAGGCTGGGCTGAATTGGGCCCAGACAGTCGCCCAGCAGGCTGCCAGAGGCTGAAGGCCTCAAGGCTCACATCTTCCCCTCTTTGCCCCCACTCAATGTCTTCACATCTTCTCCCTTTTTTTTTTCCTGTTTTTCCCCTTCTTAAATACGTTATTACAGAGGTGTTATCAAGGAAAATTCTGTCACCAATTGGCTCGGCCGTGGCCAGCAGCGGGTTCACCCTAGGCCTGGCCGAATCCACCGGACAGAGGGGAAACTACTTCTAGAGGCTTCTTACAGAAGAAGCTTTGAAAATTAGCAGCTACCGCCGTAGCCTCCCTTCTCACTAAATAAAACCAAAACAAGAGTCTAACTGAAGTTAATGCATTTTATTTCTTACTGAAAACATTCCTATCAGTTGTTAACTAATTATAGGTAGCTACATGATTGATCAACTTTTCACGGGTCTAAACTACACTTGGTAAGGCTGACTGTGTTTTTTATTTGTCATCATTGATCAATGGAAAATGCATAAATACAAGAGCCAGCCCTATTGATTGAAAGCAGATATGTCCTATTTTTTTTTTTGTCTCATGTAGACCTCGGTCAGGTAAGATCTCTGGTCTACTAGTGCTGAGCAAAAGAGTGTAGAATTAGACCAAATGTGAAGTGGAAGTGATGCCGAAAACACAAGGAAATTCAGTGGAGGATATGGCCCAGAGGTTACTGCTTTTCTTATAGAAGAGATACAATCTCACAAATCTGGGCCTCTGCCATGCTTCTGAAGTGAAGCACAAAGCACAATAAGTTTCAGGTTAAGAAATTAATGACTGGAAAACTCACAACAAATCTGAAGAAAGAGGCGTCTCTTCACCTGCTGTTTAGACTGTCCATCTAATTCACTATTGTGGCTTGTCATAGAGGTGATGGAGTTCATTAGTGATGGAGTTTAGAGGGAGATGGGTAGTTTCATGAACAATAAAAACACAAGTTAAAAATGTTATGGTAAGATTAATGTACCTTTGTGCTTTATGGTGCAAACACAGCTTTGCAGAATAGGATTTCCCAGACCTCCCTTATCTTTTTACTTTGCAAAATTGATTCTAGTGATTTTTTCCTTCTTATTTATTTTTAATTGACTTAAGTATTATTTATTTCCCCATCACTTGCATTACTCTAGCCACATCAGTCAATTACTTTCTGGACTAATCTGAGGTGATACTGCTAATCCTGGGCTGCAAAATCTCCTAAGCCAAAACTTAAGACTCCATGAATTGGTTTACATGGGCAATACTGATGCTGGTTATACGTGGCCAATGTTCGCCCACAAGTTTATGTGAAGAATGTGTACAACTATGTGACAGAACTGCCACTGACTGTGTCTGGCTATATGATACATGATTAGATGGTTATATGATTAGGGAGAGTATGCACCACTAGACTGTTGCTGAGAGCTGTGACTCCTAGGTTCAACTTTATCAGGTGGTGTATGCTGGCTGCCAAGCTGTCTTGAGGCTGCTATTTTGTCTCCTCTTGAAATGCAGAGCTGCGTAGTTAAAAGTTATGTCTGACCATTGTGCTCGTGGTGGCAGAGGGGCTGCAATGAATTAGAAGACATCTATCAGGATCACACATGAGCATCACCATTTCATGACTCACTGCTCTTCTTTTGTGCTTTTTGCTGGTGTTTGGAATATTTTTTTGTTGTTGTTGTTGTTGGTTTTTTTTTTTGTTTTTTCGGTTTCTCTTTGAATACACTCCATGCATGGCTGGGAAGAGGCCAGGCTGCCTCAAACTGCTTTTAATATCGTTGAAATATTTTTCATTCTCAGAAGCTGACTCCAAGTCTTCAGGTTACTAATACAAAATGCTCTTTGAAATGCTAGTTAGAGGCAATGAAAAGCTTGACTAGACTCGAGGACCTAATAATGATGCTTCAGAATTGTAGAATATTGGAGTACATTTTTAAAAAAAAAAAAGGAAAGAAATGAGTAGGCTATAAAAAATACAGGGCATCTTAAATCTTCACTAATTTCATAACAATAATAAAAGGAAGTCTTGATTTGTGCCTTAGACTTTTGGTAATACACACCTAGAATGGTCCTTAGTATCATAGAATGGTTAGAGTTGGAAGGGACCTTCAAAGGTCATCTAGTCCAACCCCCCTGCAAGAAGCAGGGACCTCCCTGACTAGATCAGGTTGCTCAAGGTAGATCAGGTATCTCAAGACTAGGAATCAGGAAACCTGTGTTATACTTTCTCTGAGGTATTTTTTGACCTTGGCAAGTGACTTCTTGCCACTGTGTTTCTGTTTGCTTTCTTCCATTTGCTTGTCATAGATATCAATGACATTAAAACTGCCCAGTAGAGATCTCTCAATATGTGTTTTCACAGCATAGCACCACAAAGCTTTATTTACAGTTCTACGTGCTCTGGTAATAATGATGCTAGTATTGTAATATACTGCTAACTTGCAGATTTGGTTTCCAAATAATTAAACTTTTAACAGTTAACCTTTGAAATCTCAAAAAGCAAATTGAATACGGAGTGTTCAGTATTATTCTACTAGAACATCAGTGATGTGTTTGTGCCATATTCAGAGATCGAAAAATTCAGAATTGTGCTTGTTTGAACTGTAACATAGAAATAGAAGTTTTCATTATTTCTGTAAATGTCAGCTTCCTCTGAATTCTGCTAAGCTGTTAAACTGAAAAACATGTTGTTGTTGCAAATCCTATAGCCTAATTCTATAGAGCTTCCATTTTATTGGGAAGGTCAGTACTTTTTGATCATGTTACTCTTGCATTGTGAAGGAAGAATGCATCACAAATTTACTGTTCCTCGCTCAGCTATTCTAATCTTTACAGTCTTTCCTAATCTGGATTTAGGTCTTTCAGAATGGCTGCAAAACAAACAAAAAAAATTAACAAAAATAATAAAGTCTTTCCATTCTCTCAAAGACTGTTGCTCATCTCTGAATCCCATCTACTGTTGTATTTTTCCTTGAGAAAAAATGACAAGAGCTATGGTGTTTTGCATGTAGGTGTACAATTGTTTTATTTAGTGGCAAGTAATTTTGAGGTTAATTATTGTATATCGCATCACATTACATATATATCTAACTATTTACTTTTTTGACCACTAGTGCATGTTGAACTTAAGAATTTAACTGAGTTATATACAGTTACATATTCATCTTTCCAACTTTTCCTAGGTTTCAGTCAGTTTAAGAAATGTGTGTAGTTCACTGTTCTGGTATTAGCTTGTACTTCTCCATATAAGATTTTATTTGCAGTTGTGAAAATCTTGACAGTTCTAAATGCATGCAGTTAATAATAAATGTTACTCCTTCTAAGTATTTGTTCAGAAGTCATAGTTTTCCTTGTTATATTCAAGGTTTTTTATGCTCAAAGCATTACAAAAGTACTTGTAAAATGTCAAATTCATAGAAAATATTATCTAGATTTGCACATGATATACACAAATACGCAGAAGTTTTTTTTTGTTGTTTACTATTAAAATCTTACTGGGGGAATATATGTCTCCAGCAGCAAAGTGTTGCTAAATAAAGATAAGTTGCTTGGACACAAACTGAAAGGGACTGGGTAGTAAAACACTTGTTTGGAAACTGCTTATCTTGATATAGGACGGAGAAGAAAAGGTGTAAATTTTTCTGAGCTTGTACTGTTTCAGTATCACGAAACCTGATTCTATACAATTTATCTGCTGAGTAACTATACTGGGACAGACCAGGTAACTATTTTATTAGACATCTTTTCCTTATTGTTTAATAGATGGGACAAAATTTAGAAATGCAAGGAGGATTATGAAGAAAGCCTTCAGTTGTATTTGTGCCTACCTCTTCCTGAGGTAATTTGAGTTGATGGGATTGCTCCTAGTGTAATGTAGACCTAGAAGGCTGCCTGAAATATAGAAGCCTCTTGGCTACACTAGGGACCTGGCCAGACATTTTCTATGCAGTCAAATTTTTTTTTTTTTTTTAAAGACAATTTCAACAAGTGCTTCATTAGTGTATAAGAAAAAAAAAAAGAGAAAGAAAGAAAAGAAAAGAAACTTTAAAGAATTTCCAGTAAAAAGTAAATGAGATTTGTAGGCTTGCTATGTTCTCATTTGGGGGTCAGTACCAAAGATCATGTGCCGGCGTGGTTTTACTGGAGGGCTGCAATGTATCCAGTGCCTGTGCCAGTTCTCTGTAAATTCCACATCAGGGGAATTCTTCCTCATAGAATAGTTGGTTGGAAAGGACCTTTAGAGGTCATCTAGTCCAATCTTCCTGCAAGGAGCAGGGACATCTTCAACTAGATCAGGTTGTTAAATAAGTCTTGAAAGCCCAGCTTCATTACAAGGTTTCATAAGTGATTATATGAATAATTATTCGGTTATACTTTTATTTGCAGCCACTTAGTAAGAACAATAATAATTTAATACCTTAAATTACTTGGACACACCCATGTTACTTGCACACAGGCTGGATGATTAGAGCAAAATAACAATGAAGCACTAAAAACTGAAAGAAGTCATAGCCTCATGCTCTTAATTGCACCAACAATTTCCTAGAAAGTAGACAAATGTCTATTTGTGCAAAAAACCTTGCCCACTCTGCGTACAACGTGTGTGCCATTCCTCAGCTTTCTTGTCCAGGTCAGGAAAAGATCTCTTCCATGTTTGAGTATTTTATTTGTATTAGCTATGTCTCCCATTTTCGCATGTTCCTAGAAATAGTTATTATATAAAAACAAAAGAATGCTTTGGGAAGAGATTAATTTTTCCTGTTAGCTTTATCACCACCTCAAATAAAGTATATAAAAAACCCCACATGTATCTAACAGCACTATGAGAAAGGAAAGAATCTTGCTATAATCCTAGGAAGCCAGAAGGCTGTGAACTGTCATGTTCAATTGTTGACAATGTTCTCAATTGTAGGTTTGCGTACTATCAGTGTCATGCACATGTAGTCTATGGCATTAAAAGAAAAATAATTTTTATGACAGACATTTTGCAACAGTTTGTGCAACTAGACAAGGTCTAATTCCAGATTAGATATGTCACAGGGTGCAAAACAGACTTATCACCATTGTGACTTTCCTGAATTTGGGGATTTTCGTTATGGAACTCCTGCTTCAAGAACAGATAAATCCAGTTCCAAGTCGCAGAGTTCTCCTGCTTGGTAGCCAATTAGTGCTATTTGTCAAACTACTCTGGTGCCCAGCTCCACAGCAGGCAAGAATCTTGTGCATTTTAGTGAAGTTGCTCTGTGCCAAGGCAAGAAGTTGTACCATTCCTGTTTGTAAAGCAAAAGAACGTGGACGTGTTTATTGCTGGTATTGTAGGAGGCAGCTCACTGATCACAAACCTTCTTACCTCCACTGCTGAAGTAAGAATGTCTTTTTCCCCTTAATATTGTGTCTTCCACTTACACTTATAAGCTGACATTCCGTGAAAGTCTTGTTTCTAAGTTTATCAGCCTATATGTCTTCAATCTGGTGTAGAAAGCTGTTGTTATTGCCCAGCACCACTATACATATGGTGAAAAAATGTCATCATCACTCATTAAAATGGTGCTACTGTAATAGGTTAGAGCCATAGAACCACAATCATAGTTTCACTTGAATATTTTTCTTACATTATCTTTCTTATTATTTATTTCGCTTCTGTGAATATTATGCCATTACTTTGTTCTCTTCTACTGATACCTCTTCAAATATCCTTGATATTATTTTCCTTTTAAGTGAATGGTTGCTATTTTATTAATGTAAAACAAAACCATCAACCAGTGTGTTATAAGTCTTTATTTTTGCTGTAATCTTTGTGTATAATATCCTTTTTGTGTCACTACAGAATAAAATTTCCTTCTCTTTTGGATGTTTTTCCCTTGCCTGACTTTGGCAAATAGTGAATTTCAGAATGAGCTCGAAGGAATTAAGTTTTTAAAATCAGAAAAGTAAATTCACATTCTGAAGTCTATCAACATGACAAAACAGAATTGTTGTATGTGTTTAAATCATAATTCAGATAGCACTATTTGAATAGTGTCTCTTCAATTGCTGTTGCATCTTGGAGCAGAAATGAGAAAAAAATTTGTCTTTGTCTCTATTCTGTTGTGAAAGTGAGCAATTTTGGTGATCTCTTGGTGAAAGAACAGATTATATCTTAAAAGAATCTTTTGATATATTCAAGGGACACTTCCTATCCAAACATTCTTGAGAGGTTAGTTAATAACCATGTGATACTGACACTGCTACTTTTCCTCTTCTAATGGTTTTAATTAAAATATACCAAGAGTGTTCACCCAATGTGAGCTACTGGATCCATTGAAGTTGATGAGAAACCTATAATTGACTTTTGGTAGAGTCTAGTTTTCCCCTTAATTTAAAAGTTTTGGAAATTTGAAGATCAGATAACTTTCTGATGGCAAAGTGCAGTACATATGCAGACTGCATGTAGCTGCAGTAGTAATACTATGAAAATTTAATGTAACTAATCAAATTAAATTTATTTTTTGAAACGGCAGACTTGTTTTGGCTTCATCCCGGAAAATCATTAGTCAGGTGCTGAATTTTGTGCACATAAGTCATCTATTGGCTTGGAACAACTCCTCTACTTACATTGAAACACATGATCCACATTTTTAGAGATTTTAACTGTGTGAAGAGAGTCCTGCTCTTACTGCTATGCGGTTCTTCAGCCACCTGTCAATAATCAATATCTGGTATTTTTGTAAGCATTGCACATGCAGCCAGCTTTCTCATTTGTTGCAGACCTAATTAAAGGTTTATGTACACAAAAAAAAACCCCTGCTCTAATAAAAAACAAAGTCCTTTTCTATGAACTTTTTATGCTTAGATCATCATAGCTGTAATTACTCTATTAGACTTTAAACGTTAGATGTTTCAATGGTAGTGATGCAAAGATGAAATGGGATAATATTAAACTTCCAAACAAACAATTTAGCATCAGAATAACTGTCTGTTTGTGGATTAAATTTGCAAAAGATTTAGGATTTTAGCATTCTAAAATCAGAACAATGCCATTTGGATGAAGACTTGCTTCCACATACATTTATTGGAATTTGCTTATCATATTACCACCAAATGAAGTGCTGTTTGAAGTTGTGCATTTTTATGCTTCAGAGGGTTTTGTCACAAAATATGTGAATGAGTACCCTGTTAATAATGAGTGGGATTGTCTGTTAAATACCTTTGCCATCTCAAGTTTAAGAGCCCAGTTTGGAAGTCCGAGGGTGGACTGGACTATAAATATACCAGCATAGAATCATAGAATGGCTAGAGTTGGAAGGGACCTTCAAAGGTCATCTAGTCCAACCCCCCTGCAAGAAGCAGGGACATCCCTGACTAGATCAGGTTGCTCAGAGCCTCATCCAACCTGGCCTTGAATGTTTTCCAGGGATGGGGCATCAACCACCTCTCTGGGCAACCTGTTCCAGTGTTCTACCACCCTCATTGTAAAATTTTTTTTCCTAATATCTAATCGAAATCTACCTCCCTCTATTTTAAAACCGTTACCCCTCATCCTATCACAACAGGCGCTACTGAACAGCCTCTCCCCATCTTTCCTGTAGGCCTCCTTGAGGTACTGGAAGACAACTATCCGGTGTCCCTGGAGCCTCCTCTTCTCCAGGCTGAACAGCCCCAACTCTCTCAGCCTGTCCTCATACGAGAGGTGCTCCAGCCCTCTGATCATCTTTGTGGCCCTCCTCTGGACCCTCTCCAACTGGTCCATGTCCTTCTTATGTTGGGGACTCCAGAACTGGACACAGTACTCCAGGTGGGGTCTCACGAGGGCAGAGTAGAGGGGCAGAATCACCTCCCTCGACCTGCTGGCCACACTCCTCTTGATGCAGCCCAGGATGCGGTTGGCCTTCTGGGCTGCAAGGACACATTGCTGGCTCATGTTGAGCTTCTCGTCCACTAGCACTCCCAAGTCCTTCTCCTCAGGGCTGCTCTCAATCCATTCTCCCCCCAGCCTGTATTTGTGCCTGGTGTTGCCATGACCCAGATGCAGGACCTTGCACTTGGCCTGGTTGAACTTCATGAGGTTGGCATGGACCCACCTCTCTAGCCTGTCAAGGTCCCCCTAGATGGCATCCCTCCCTTCCAACATTTCAATGGCACCACACAGCTTGAAGAGGATATCTTCATGGAGGATATCTTCTGCCTCAAAAGTTACTTGTACACTGTCTCTTTAATTGTTACTTTTCTCTAGGAATGTCAATGAGATTATAGAAGAGGTTGCAGTTCCAATTCTGTGAAAGAAAGGTTGGCGATTTGGTTTGAATACATGAGATACCAGTGGGCAACAGTGCAGTTTGCACCTAGGGTGCTCCTTTGTGATATACACTGTACTGCTTTCAGCAAGCTGATGAGATGCTAAGGGACAATCTATGCATTTTGGGAGAAAACATATGTGACTCTCTGATCCTACTGAAGTGGTACAAAACTTCTTTGAATTCATTGAGTCTAAAATTTCTGGGGAAAAATGTTTGTAATGCATTGATAGACATTTCTCTGTTAATCTTGTGTATGTCTTATCATACATTGACTTTAATGGGATGCTGTTTCTGTTGCAGAATGTTTGCATGCAATTGAAAAATACAGTATTTCTGTTGTAAGGCTTGACATGACTTTATACTTTTTCATTTGTTGGTGCTAAGCAGCAGGCAAGTCATGATAAACTTGCATGTCACCTTATCAGTAAATCCCTTTCATGGCATAACACAGAACAGGAATAAAACCACATTCATTAATCAAGTAACTTGTTCAGCCCAGAACATAGTGTCCTTTGCTTTCAATTGAAGGTTTAATTATCACAGGGAAAGAGAAGCAGTGGAGTTCTACAATATTATCTAGATTATTTCTATGAACAAAATTATTAAGATAATGAGGCAGTTTGTAAAATAAAAATGACAACAGTGATTAAACATAAGGACCACAATATGTGGGTCCAAGTAGCTAGACTATCAAACACAGCTAATTTTTAATATGGAACTTACATAAAGCCTATATGCTGATTAATTCAAAGTCATATAATAGAGGAAAATTACAAAAATTACAAAAATCAATATGAAGCAAAAATAAATTATAACATAAAAATGATAATGTTGGAAAATGAAATGTTATAAAAGGTACAAAAATCCACCAGTCCTTCTATAAGAAATAAAATACATAGAGTTTTCTTTAGAAAATGTAACTGCCATAATTTCCAATGTGTTGTATATCACAGGTGTTTGTTGGTAACATATCAGAGACAGATTAAATAAAAACTCCATTAGGTTTAAACATGCTTAGAAAATGAACAGATTTTGTTAAATATTACCTTAAAAGAACAAGTACTGAGGGCTTGCAGCTTACACGATATAATTATGGCTTCATATATTTTGTGGTATGCTGAGCCCAACTTCACATCAAGACAGTCCATGACCTTATATTTTGTTGGTATATTTTTATGGGAGTACAAACTCCTGAAAAATGTAGGTTTTCATCTAATTAGGTATTAAAACTATCTGTTTTCAATACTATATGAAAAATGTCAGAAGCAGCTCTGTTTATTAAAAAAAACAATACTGCTTTATTAAAGTTACTTTTAATATTTAATGTAATAAAGCACTTTCAGGAAAACACGTAAAACTAATTACTGCTGTTGAAAAAATATCATTTTACCACCTAGTGTTAATGTTACCAAGTTGTTTCAGCATGACAGGTGACTGCATGTGAAAGCAAAGTGTTTAGAAAGTTAGGTGAACAGTGATGTTTATTTTAAAATAACCTGCCACTTGATGCTTAGAAACTGTGACTTTTTTTCTTTGGGGATTGTTTGAAAACATTTTGGGTGACATTTAAGCCCGTGAGACATTGTTTTAATTCTGTGCCTGCTAAATTCCTTTTGGGTAGAATTTTGAAAGAAATGTATCAGCAGTTTTAACAAATTTTTCTAAGTGCAGAGAACTTGAAATATTTTCTTGGGATTTGGAATTGCAACAATCACTAGAAGCCACAAAGTAAATGCAGTGTAAAGATGGTGCCAATTATTTTCTCTGTTCTCTCATTTCTACAATCTAGAAGAGTCAGTCCACTTTCCTGTTCAAAGGGATGTTCTGTTTTGTTGGAAAAAAGATTAGTATCTGGAAAAATTACAGTATAGGAGTGAGTGTTCATTGCTAGCAGTCAGTCTTCAAAATGATGAAATGGTTTGAAAGTGAGAAGTGTGAGAATAAAATGTGTGCTTGTCTGTTCTGAATCAAGAGCAAGACATTTCCATGATAATGCCTCACCAATGCAGTTTCAATGGAGTGGTGAGCAGATTTTGAAATTATATCTTTGACTTGAGAAACTCTGAACCTCTATTATATTTTTGAAACGTAAACTTAATTGTGTAGTCATTTGTAATACAATAACTTCAGTAAATCTCACTGAAAAGATTTCTCCAAATTTTAATGTCTGGCAGCAATATGAAGTTAAATCTAGAAAAAAAACCAAAACAAAAACCTCATGCTCCACAAACAAAAAAAACCCCACAGCCAAAAAATCCCAAACTAACTGCCTCTGATACATCACCAAGTTGTGAATGCAGGCAATTTACATGGCAAGGGTTAAATTAAGACGAAAGTCTGGCAGTATCGCAGTCAGAAGGAGTATAGCTATAAAAAATAATAAAATCAGAGTTGATTCCTAATAAACAATAATTTTAAAAGTAATTTTCAAGGATCCAGAATATATTTTATTAGTTTCTCTTTTTTTTTTTTTTTTCCCATAATTTATGCTGTTGCTTGCATTTTGCTCACTTTGGAAGTGGAAAGAATATTAGATTTGTGGATTTTTGGTTCCTACTTATTTTCTACATTCTAAGAAACCTTCAGGCAAAGACCAATGAAATTTTTTTACTACTTTCTCTTCTGTATCAGGATTTATAGAGCTAGATTGTGATGGTGACATATGATTAGAAGCTCAGACACATAATTTCCATTCTAAAGTTCTTTTTTGGTTAATGTTCATACTCCTTTGACGTTCACTTTAGCTAGATATATTGTTTTATGAGCACTGGTAGTGTGAATAATTGATTCAGTACACAGAGAGCTTTATTTAACACATTTATTTCTTTAACAGATGTATTTTACATTTGTAGTTAGCCTTCATTGCACTAAAAGTTTATTACTTAAAAATGTAATTTCTTTGAAAAATATTCAAATAAAAAGGTCCAGTGCACCTTATTATATATTTAGTTTGCGGTATGGAAGATATATTTTTAAAGATCTTTGAAACGTATTGGGTCAAATTTTCTGTTGGCTTAAATTGACAGGTTTTTTTTCTAAGAGTCTCATAACAATTTACTCTCAGTGCATAACAGAGTTATAGCAAAGTGAATCTATGTATTTATTTTATGTGAGTTATAAACTATCTGGTTTTGAGAATGCTAATCTGGCATCTGTTAATTAGGAAAACTGTGGCTTGTCACTTTAGAGTTTAGTTTGTATGTAATCTAGGAAGGAACCAAGCAGTTGTCTTGTTCCAGCGTTGGTGTCATCTGAAACTATTTTTTTTCAGAACGAAAAGTTCATTCAATGCTATGACACTGTTGGAAAGGTGATGAATAGTTTGGGAGCTGGTTATTTCGGAAATCCTTTTTCCTATAAAATGGTGACTAACAGATAAGATTGACAAAAAGTTGAGTAAAAAAATAATGCAGTTCTTATTTTCCTAAGTGCTTTGATAGGAGTAGAAATGTTCAATTAATTAAATGTCTTCTTGTATTTGCAAAGTGAACTAAAATAAGGTATCACTTCTTTCTAGCTAAGTAACCTGAAACAAGTCACAGTTGTGGACGTGTCAGCAAACAAGTTCCATTCTATTCCAATTTGTGTACTCCGGATGTCTAATTTGCAGTGGTTGGATATTAGCAGCAACAACCTGACAGATCTCCCGGAAGATATAGACAGGTAGTTTATGTTTTAATTCATTGACAGACTTGTGAACAATAAAGCAAATCTAGAAAGTAGCAAGCTTCCAAGGGACACCATTAATGAAAAATCATATGAAAAAAAAATCACATTTGGAAATGCATCAGATAGTTTTGCATTAAACTTTACCGTTATTATCCTCGATGGACTAGGTCCGAGAACAGAAACTACATTTTCTAGCTCACTGATGGCAGATTGCACAATCAGTGCCTCTGCTGTTCAGTTAACAATTTTTTTTTTTTCTGCATTCATGATAATTCATCATTATATCCAGGTATTGTTATCTGAGAAGTTTGTGGGGTGTACTAAGTCCCAGTTTCAGCAGAGGGGATTCACCATATGGAGGTGGCAGCAGTATCTCTCTGGAGGGTGGATAGAGTGGAGGGAAGCATATTTAGTTACTGAAAGAATCTGATAAACTTTAGCAGTAAAGCAGAAAAATATTGGTAAGATTGAAGAAAACACTAACAATGTTCCCTTCCTACTCTGAAAGTATATATGCATGTGCACACCTATACTCACTCTCTCAATGTAGAGACCTACTGGAATTAGTTTTAAAAAAATCATGCTGATCCCTTCAATGGGACTTACTAGTCTGAGAAAACACTTTTCTTATCCCTAGGACTATTTATTTCCTCTGAAGTCCTCTTGTAACTTGGTGTGCAAAACTTTACATAGCCATAAGTAAACTAAAACACAAATTAACTAAAGTTTATTTTAAAAAGTATGGATAGTTTATTGATATGGGAATAGAGAACCCTGAGGCAGAAGAAACTTCACAGGAAGCTCATTAAGCTTTAACTTTCACAAGACCTTTGTTGTTGGGCAAAAATAGTTTTCTGGGACATTGTGTAATCACAGATTTGTCTAACAGCAGGGCCAAAGTCTTAATTTCTATTAGTAATTCACATGCACGAGCCACAACAGCATAAACTTGCTGTTATTTTCTTTTTCCAGGGGATCTGAGCAGAGCTTTGATTAACTTCAAAGAGCTTCTGAGACAATATTTTTATTTTACGGAAGGATATTCACACAATTTAAGGGCCATTTTTTACCTGTAACCTATATATATTTCTCTATCTCCAAAATATTCCTTTTCTACATTTCATCTTCTCCGTTTTGTACCGTGTTGCCAGCCTTGATACTAAAGCATTATAATCAGACACCACAAAATACGATTTTGTCTGTTTGACTTTGGGTTTTGAATTTTGAGATCTCCTGGGCTCGCGTGCATTCTAAAGACTAGAAAATGTCAGGATATCCACCCACCGCGCTCCCCTAGTATACTGATACTGTTATTCAGACTAATGATTTCAATGCCTGCAGCCTCAAAGAACCTCAGTGAACTACCATGAAATCTGTGATTAAAAAAGATGAGTTGGCAGTAAACTGAAGCCATACGAAATATCTTTTTCTGAATTCAAACCAACCAAGTGGGCCTGATAAGCAATTGCCTGCAACAGTGTTTCAGGAATGGACCCTTCCAGTCAAATGAGACAAACTTGGCTGTACTTTTTGTCTTCTACCTACTACAAGGAACAAATGCTCAGTCACCAATGACTGTTGCATTAGGAAAATCTAGGGGAAATAAAGCAAAAGAAACTCAATGCCTTCCTCCACAAAACTTTGTCATTAAATTGATTTCAATGGGACAACTTGCAAGAGCCGTATGACCAGGAGCTGGTCTTTCTCTTGCTCCCCACAGTACTAATTACTAGTGAAAAACAATAGATGGAAATATACTGCCTAGCACAAACATATCTAGTTCATAGAAGCATATGGGAAAGGTGTGAGCTGGTGACCCATATTTTTCCTTAGTTCCGCAATACATGTGGTGGGGCTTTGTATCGTATTCTGTCAACATCTCCTGTATAAAAGCACAGTAATTTTTGTAACCTTTTATCTTTGACATGCTTCTGAGTGCTTGTCAGAGGTATGCTATTAATATCTATAATGTTGAACCATGACTGGAAATTTCCATTAAAGTTGATGACAATTTGTGAAAGTGTGGTATGAGTAATTTTTGAGAAGCCAAATATGGTGAATGTAATTGTTCTCCTTTTACACAAGATTAAGTCTGTATTGCTGGTTTTGGATAGATGCTCCTGGTTGAAATAAATATTTTAAGTTATCTTTATCTTTTACATTTTTATAGGTTAGATCAACTGCAGACGCTTCTCCTACAGAAAAACAAGTTGACTTATCTTCCACGAGCTCTGGTCAATATGCCAAAGCTCAGTTTGCTAGTTGTCAGTGGCGATGACTTGGTTGAGGTACCCACAGCAGTCTGTGAGTCGACCACAGGTTTAAAGTAAGTAAAAGCGAAAGAGAAAGGAGTAAGTTCTTAAGAAGAAAAGGTAGATGCACCCAGGAGAAATACTTTTACAGGCATCAGTTTCTACCATACCTGTTGGTTAAATTCTGATGCATAAACTGCTATTCCTCTGCAGGTTTGGTCATAGCAGCTCTGATTCTAGAGTTGCAAAGCCGTGCCCCAGAGTGGGACCAGTAGTCTGGCAGTTAGATGTTACCTCACTGCTGTCACAAGTGTGCTGCTCTGAGTGGGAGGCATGACTAGTTACAAGGCTAAATAGCGTCACATAAGTTTACTAGTTCTTATATTCTTTGATGTGAAACAGCACCTTGTTGCTGTACACAGGATAAAACTAAAAGGCTTTTTAGTCTGCAATTACAATGATTTTACATTTCTGCAGGCAACGTTCAGGTCTTTGATTATGAAACCAGTTGAGACTCCTTATTGAGTCCAGCTGGGATGGCATTAGCACCCCTTATAATGCTGGGCTTTCTGTTTGTAGCTAGAATGGTGTAGATACCACACCAAGGTTTTTTACTACTGTTGAGCAGTGCTCTCACAGCATCAAGGCTGTCTCTCCAACCCTCCCTCACAAAGGCCAGTAGGCTGTGCATAAGCAAGAGGCTGGGAGGGGACACAGCTGGGACAGTAGACTCAAACTGATCAAAGGGATATTCCAGACCATATGACTTCATGCTCAAGCTAAGAGAAAGGAGAAGTGGGTCATTTGTTATCAAGATGTTTGTCTCCCAAAGCAACTGCTATATGTGCTGAGTCCCTGCTTCCCACAGAGTGGCTGGACATCACCTGTTAATAAGGAGTAGAGAATAATTTTTTTTTACTTAGCTTTGCTTCTGCACATGGCTTGCCCTTTTCTTCATTGAGCTGTCTTTATCTCAGCCTCCGAGTTTTTCATCTTATGTCCTCCCCCTGTCCTGCTGAAGAGGGGGAGTGAGAAAATGCTTGGTGGGCACCTGGCAAGCCAAAGTCAACCTACCACAGACTCATAGCGATGAATGAGATTTTTAAAAGCTGTATGATTTGTTGGAACATTTGTTTTTTTAAAAGTAAGATTTTTTTTTTTCCCTTCTTGGAGTGATAATATCATCAGAGATTTTCAGAATGCTGTGCTCTTAATTTGCACATTATGTAAATTGTTTATGTAACTATCTAATTTTTCACCTGCAATGTGTAGCCTTAGGAAATTTGCAAATATGACATAATGCATGTCCAGTCATGCATTGTAAAAGAGAAGTAATATAACAACTAAAAAATGGAGAAACATGTTGTCAGCAAAGTGATACTGGCAAAATTCCAGATAGCTAAGTAATGTTGTTAGGATGGAGTTCATACTGCTCATTAACAGATGTGAAATTGCAGTGCAGTCTGTCAGAATTTCCATAATAAAGAAATATACCTGTTATTACAAAGAATGATTTATGTAGATAGACAAAAAGAAAGAGATAAATCTGATAATTATTATATGGAAAGTGGAGTATAGAGAAGGTGCCATTTGAAATCTTTGTTTCTAATAATATAGGTATGCTAACAATGCTATAATGAAAAAATTGAGCAAATGTTCTTTACATTTCCCCTTCTGACTGTAGTAACAACTTCTAAAATGCCATTCATGTTGGGCAATGATGTTCGGAAGCCTGTTGCATATATTCTTGTGTTAATCTCTCTCTAGATTCGTAAGTCTCAAGGACAGCCCAGTTGAAACTATTGTATGTGAAGACACTGAAGAAATTGTAGAAAGTGAGCGTGAAAGGGAGCAATTTGAGAAAGAGTTTATGAAAGCATACATTGAAGACCTAAAGGAAAGGGGTAAGTGTTAATTTGCAGTAAACTTCTCGCTATCTTGAATGTAAATGCAGACGTGCATTGGGAATATTAATTTTTAATAGTACAAACAATATACGCTTAAACTATAATTGTCTGTTACGGTATAATATAAAGACTAAAAGTGAAAATGTTTAATGTGTTTTTTAAAAGTTTAGGCCTAACTAAAACACTTGATCTGGAACAAATGTAAACAAAATTAATAGTGTGTTTGTACATACATTAACTTTAATCCTTAATTGAATGATAGTCTATGCAATAATTATCCTAATTTTCCAGATTTACTTACCTCTCTTGGGATTAGCATTAGAGATTTTGAATTCCTGCAGAAGTGCTTCTCCTCCTCAAAAAGAAACACAGTGTATATTTGAAATGTTTTTTATAGTGATAGAACATTCTTTAACAGTGTATCTGTATCATTGTACTAATCGTTCAACCACTGTAAAAGTGTCGTGGTAAAATCACTGCTTTTGTCTTGATTGCACAGTACCTGAAAGTTTGCATACGATTTTATTTTGCTGTCTTATTTTTACCATAATTAAGCAACTGTCAGTCTCTTGAGTCTTGTTTAGTGAAGTGTGTTAGGAAACAAAGGGAAAATTTACTGTGAGCCAAAATACCCTACAGGGTCTATTTATATCTCTTTGAGAGTTTGTGTATAGAAACAATTTTTTGTGGAATGAATCTTACAATATCTTTCCATTCCTTGCATTTCATGTAAGTGGTCTGTATAGAGGTCCTACAAGACCTGGTATGAAAGAAATGTAAGGAGAGGCCATAGGATGTGGCTGCAGAATACTTTCCATGTTCTGATACTGGACTTTTTGTTCCTTAATGTTCGAAAGATGCACACTTGAGTATTCAAGCCAGCTGCTTCTAAAGTGGAGTCTGCTACAAAATTGCCAGATTCTGTTAATGGTAGTGACAGTGTTTAAAATGGAGAGAAGATGGAGGAAAAACTGGGATCATGATTTGTCGTTAGAGATACTAAAGAAATATGTAGTGATGGAGTTGTATTTACATACTTGTGAAATGTGCACTCTGAGGTAATGGCTGAAAGCTGCCTGAAGTCTGCATTTGGCCCTGGCAAGCATAGGCCAGCTTTATACTCCTTTGGGGCTAAGCAGCTCAGAGATACATTTTTCTGCCTTGCTAGACAAAACATAGACCTATGCTTTTTATGATGACGTTGGATCATGAATCACTCTTGGATTTCCTGCTTCTGTACTCTTGTGCTATAGATTATGCCAATACCTGCTTTGAAAGGCAGACTGGAGAAGGAATAGCTTCTGTGTAATACGAGCTAGCAGAATTTGTGAGAGATAGCACAGAGATGACTTGTAGAGTACCTTTGAAATAAACCCAAACCTAGCTGTTTCTAGCTCAGGGCTCCATTTATTTGTGCTGGGTTACACAGAAGAAGTCTGAGATGTATTTCTTTTTTCTCTTTTTACAGATTCTGCCCCTTCCTACACTACGAAAGTATTACTCAGTCTTCAGCTCTGAAGATCATAAATCTCTAAATCACTAGTGAATATCAGAATAACTCTTATTTTTCTCCACCTAAATAGAAAACACTGAAAACCAACACTAGTGCAAAAGCACTTCAAAATCATAATGATTTTTTTTATTTGTAACTGTAGTTGCTTCCACCGACTAGAGATACAACAAAGAGCAGTAGAGTCTTCATAAGACACTGTTTCACCTTTTGAATCAACATATCTATTTTCAAGCCCACAGCACCAGCTGCTAATTTACATTAGTAAATGCTGCTGAAAATAATTATTCACTGTAATAAAGTATACACAGGCATAGATGCACTCAGGATGAAGACATTGCATGTTGTAGTTGGAACAGTGGAACATAAATAATCATCTTAAAAAGTGATTTGTTTATATAAGAGAGGAAGGATTAATTTAGAAAATGAATGTGATCTGTTTTGTTCTTAAGATCACATAACACGTTTGGTTCTTTACAATATTTAAAGTGCAAGCACATATATCGTTGTTTGCATTTACTTTCTGTTCTTCAGGGAAATTGTCCTCCTTGGGATTTTAAGTTTAGATAAGTTTCAACAAGTTTATATATAGAAACTGTAGCAATTCTGCTGCTTTTTTCAAGCATATTGTAAGCATTTACCTGGTTGCAAATTCAAGTACCAACATCACTGAAACTTCTGTGCTAAGCAGTTTTTTAATACAGCAGTGTACTGAATAAGATTTTAAAGACTAGGCAGCTTGAACAAATGCTATCAGCTAAGTGATGATAAAAGTCTTCTGCTAATGGTTTCAGATTACATGATTTTGTGAATATTTATTGGCATTTTCCAAGTCATGTAAGAATGAGTTTGCTGGATAAAAAGTTATATTGCTTGCTACTTAATAATCTATTTATGTGTAATTATGTAAGTGTACATACTGTAGAATTTCAGAAATCTAGTTTTACATTTTTTTTTTTGTTTAATAAATCAGTACTTTTTGATCTAAAATGACTTGAATCTTTGAGAATTTAGACTCAAATTAGAGAATTTAAATAGTTCTAAACTTCCAAGTGCAGTTGGGGAAACTGATATTTACATCTTGCTTTTGTATTATAGCTGAGCTATGTCCAGTTTTGTGCAGTAGAGTACCACTTAAGTCAGTCATATTTAAAAAGCAAAGAAACAAAGGATGTCTTCCTCAAGATTTCCATATTAAAAAATACTGCTTTTGATATTTTGTTTCCTTTTTAACTTTTTAGCATTCATTCTTTTGAAAGAAGAGAATTTGTAAATAGTAGGTGTGTTACTTATTCCAGTCACAAACTCCTGCAGTTATATTGCTATGCAAAATAAGACCCTCTAAAGTTGGTCTCTAGGTGTTAATGCTGGTTTTAAGCAAATCCTGAAACAAAGGGAAAGTTTCAAAAAACTCCAAGAAAACTTGAGATTGATCTGAAACAGAATAATGGAAGATACGAAATGCTTTTTTAATTAAAAAGTTATTGAAATACGACAAAGTTGTGTCAATCAAAGTGAGCTTATAGAAATCAGGCTATCTGAAATGACTCTACTAAACTTTCTTTTAGTGACATAATAAATTTTGCTGATTAGGTATGGATATTAATGTAATAAACTTCTGTAAGACGTCTGATCTGGCATTACTTGAAATTCTCTTTCTGGAGTTCTATTGTAGTCTAATACGATCCACAACTGCTGTGTATCTGTATATAGAAAGGAGATGTCCATTATGCTAGTTGTAACTTTAAGAAAGACTAATGACACAAATGTAATTAACTAAAGAAAAGTTCCCAGTGAAAATTCTAGTGTCAGAATTGTTGGATATGTAAACAGAAGGTACTTGAATAGAGAAGTTGTATTCGTACTTATTTAGCATTGCTGCTAATCTTACTTGAAAGATTTCTGCTGTTCACAGATAAGAGTAGTGCAGACAAACTAGGAAACATTCAGAAGAAAAACAATAGCCTAGATAGAAAACATGCATTTTTAAGTTAATGGAACAGTGAACAAGTCTATTTGCTTGTCAGCATTTATAAATTAAAAATCACATGCTAGAAACAGGATTTTTTACTGCAGCAGACAAACATAAGGCAGAAGACTAAAACTAGAATTCACAGATTTGAACTAGAAGCAAAAGGCCTGTTTTTCATTAAGAGCAGCCATGCGACAATGGTCAAAACACTGATAAATTCTCAGTCAATAGCAATCTTTAAGCCCAGGTTAACATTTTCCTTAAAAGATTGCTGTAACAATTAAGCCATGAAAAATGCAAGGCAAATGGTATACAAGGTATACTAGTGTTCCCCAACTTGACGTTGGACCTGTGTGAATCTAATTTTCATAGAATCGCTGAGTGGTTTCAGTTGGAAGGGACCTTCAAAGATCATCTGTACCAACCACTCTGCCACAGGCAGCGACATCTTTCACTAGATCAGGCTTTTCAAATGCCTGTTGAACCTGACCTTGAACACGTCCCGTGCTGAGGCACCCACAACTTCTCTAGGAAACCTGTTCCAGTGTCTCACCACTCTTATCACAAATAATTTTTAGATTCAATCCCCCTGTTTTAAAACCATTACCCCTTGTCCTGTCACTACAGGCCTTGCTAAAGAGTTTCTCCTCATCTTTTTATAAGCCCGCTTCAGGTATTGGAAGGCCAGTGTAAGGTCTCCCTGGAGCCTTCTCTTCTCCAGGCTGAACAATCCCAACTCTCTCAGCCTTTCCTCGTAGAAGAGGTGTTCCCATCTTCTGGCCATCTTTGTGGCTCTCTGGATCTGCTCTAATAGGCCCATGTCTTTCTTGTACTGGGTACACCAGGACTTGATACAGTACTCCAGGTGAGGTCTCAGGAGAGCAGAGTAGAGGGGGAGAATCTCTTCCCGTGACCTACTAGCCATGCTTCTTTTGATGCAGGATATGATTGTCTTTCTGTGCTAGAAGTGCACATTGCAGACTCTTGTCCAATTTTTCATCCACGAGTATCCCCAAGTACTTCCCCATAGGGCTGAGAGCTTTTAGTACTAGCTCTTGTAGAACATTGCTTCCTAAAATCCTATTCACAGAAAGAAAGGATTATTTTTGCCATAGAATTTGTCAAGTATCTCTGTTTAAGGAGAAGATGGTGTACATGTACAACTGTCTCCATTGCACCTACAATCTCCACTGAGTAATGTGAGCTGTAACTGAAAGTCCTGATATCAGCATAACTGCATTTAGTTATGCAGTTAGGTTTTACTTTTATGTCCTGTACAGCAAAAATACTGTAAGAACGTATTTATCACATGCTGTTAAATATAATTTTATTAGTATTATCCATTGTGGTACAAAATCTGTATATCAAAAGGCACCTAATTTGGAATTTTGACTAGTTTTATTGTTTTTCTATACAACTTGATTTGCTAGTAATTTTAGTTCAAACTATTATCCTTCACTAAAACGCAACATTTCTGGAGAAGATAATTCTGTTATTGGCATGTTGCATACTTTCTTTTTCAATTTTTGAAAATTGATGATTTTATAAATGAATTGTGTGTACTAATGGCAGTTTATGATATTTTCAAGGTTCTGATACCGGATATTTAGATAACTAAAGGAAAGCAATGTGTTTTTTTCTTCTAAGATGAAAATTTAAGTGCAGGTGTTATGTACAGCATTTTTATTGGCTGTGATGAGTTGCCAAATACTCAGTTTTAGCTTCCTAAAACTCAACACTTTGCAAAGGAAGCACCGAGCAAAATGATAAAAAGTGAGTGCTCTTTTCTTGATGATGGGACTCGATTTCAGTAGCTGCTAGGTCCTGGTCTGTGGAGGATTTCCGTGCAGATTAGCTCCTGCTTCACAGAGGATGGGAGGACATTGGAAAGTAGGGTGTTTTTTTTTTTTCTGATTTTGAGGTCTCATTTGAACTAATTCTAATAAATAGAAGAACTGCAACTCAGCATAACTCTTGTTATATACATCTTGGGCAATGCTTCTACATGTTGAGCAGTTCAGGAAGAGGCTCCTCACTTTTCAATAGCTGAATCTGCTGCTTGGACTGAATCAGGCTGTGAGTATATTCTATACTATAGCTCACTCACTTCTTCACTTCACTGGTCCATTAGCAGTCATGGATGTTGCTTAGTGTAAAATAGGGAAACTGCATGCTGTTTTCATTATGTGCCGACCGACATTAATATGAAAGGATTATTACTATCTCTTGCCTCTCCCTGGAACTTTCTGCTTTCTTATTGCCAGTTGCAACACAACTACTTGAGGTTCAGCAAAATCTTACTGAAGATGCTTTTTATATCTAAAAAGTAATTATATCTTAAACATGTTGCCTCTGCTATGTTTGGAGCTTCTATTTTCCACTAATCCTTCCAGCCTTTTCCTAAAATCAACAGTGACAGTTTAAAAGTAATTAAATTCGCTGTCGAAATGTGGTGAACAGATCTGTAAGGAAGGATATGAGCTTCGAGAACTGAAAACCAGTTTTAGGCTATACAAGAGCAATGTTTGAATCCAGATTTGCATATATGACATTGTATTTTCTTTTTCATTCGTTACACATCTCCAGACAAGTTGAGGCTGAGTCAGCCTTTGGGGCCCCCTGTGGTTTATGTAATGACATAAAATAATATGTTTAGAAAAAAACAATGTCTTCCACTGTATGGCCTTAAGCTGATAAATAAATGTAGTGCTCCTCTGAGCTACTGAAGCTGCTGTTTGTGCCTGGGACATGACAGATTTTTTGTGTGTATGTTAGTTGCACTGTTTGGCCCAGAGGAACACCATGACATATTTCTTTCAGACTTCGTACACATTTATGAATGGCAGGAAAGGTTATCGAACGTTTCATTCTTATTCTGTGTTTGCTGGTTTAAAAACTGTCATGATATGTCACCTGTTGTATGTGTAACTTCCTGTCAAGATAAATATTTGAAAAGAAGTTGATCCCAAGTTTGCTGTGAAGATCTACTCGGGGAGGTAGAGTGGGTAGGCTGTCTGCTCTAAGTGCACTCAGAGAAGGTGAGTTCAGTGGTTCAGTTGAGTGGAGACATCGGCAACTGCAGGAACCACGAGTGGCAACATCCGTGATACAACTAGGCAGATGTAGAGGAGACTGAGCTTTTAGTTTTTTAAAAAATATAAATCTTTTTGTTTTCATTTTTTAAAAAGGCCTCCTTTCTCTATAGCTAAGGGAGCTGTACATCAAGGCACATATTGGCATTTGAAGGTAGCACATGATTTCAGGAATGAGGGTTTAAAGAAATCAATAGTATTTTAGTCTCAATAAAGTCACCATTGACAATAGTGTAATATGGCTGAAAATGGTCAGGATATGTCTGCTTTTGTGCTATAAACAGGCTCTGCATATGTTGGAATGTCTTGCTTTAGGGAAGCTTCTGCCCAGAAGGTATCTGGTAGTTCCTTTTCCTCTTACTTTGGACTAGTGTAAGCTTATACTGCATTAAGACAAGCTACCTTCTTTTTCTTTCACTCTCTTGTTTATCTAACAAATGAAAAGTCAGAAGTTAATGTTAGAAATCTCTCCTACAAATTAAAAAAAAAAATTGGCATGCAGTTTTCAAGAGCTTGTTGGCTCCTTGATGCTGACAATAAACGGCTAAACTGAGTTGTCCCTGCATCAGTCACAGTAATTAGCATTTGGCATGTGCTATATGTATAACAGGTGCTGGCATACTAGTCAGAAGTTCTCAACACAGAAATACTATATCCTGGCTGAGAGGATTCATTTACATCCCTTTTCTCTCCTGTCTGTCTGCCACTTAATGCTCTAGGTATGATACTAAATTAACACTCTGATATTTGGTACTTAATGATTCCTCAGTTTGTTAAAAATATGTTGCATGTTTTGTCCCAGGGCATATCATAAACTAGCAGGAAGGCTCCTGCTCCACCTGAAGCCTTGCAGCTGTGGGACAAGTGTGCCTCCCTCAGATCTGAGGAGCAGACAGGTTTCAAGTGAAGCAACCAGAACGACTAATTCTGAGCCATGCAGGATTACCAGGAGGAACTGGCTAGTGGCGGCTCTCTGCTGCAGGGGATCGAGGCACTCACCTGCCAACCTGACCTGACCTGTTGTCCAAAGAATTTTGCTGCTTCCTGGAGTGTGGATCCAGGAGGTTGAGGAGAGAGTGCTAAAGCTTGTCCCTCCCTCTATCATCCCCTGCTCTTCTCCCATATGGGCATGAGTGATAGTACTGCTGACAACTTCAGGAGTATTGAAAGTAACTACAGATAATGGGGGTGATAATCAGGATTATGGGCCCCAGATAGTGTTCCTCTCAATCCCACTGGTGAGGGGAAAGGGTTGACTACATGTTAACAACTGGCTGCAGAGCTGGCATTGCCAGCTGAGTTTGATTTCTATGACCACAGGACCCTGTTTAGGAATCTTATTGGGAGAGATGTGATCCACCTAAGTAGGGAAAAGGTATCTCTGCCAGCAGGATGGTTGGCCTGGTAAGAAAAGCTTTAAACTGGAAATGATGGGAGAGGGAGAGAGTTACCAGCAGCCCTGGGAAGGATGGATGGACAGTGTTTGCATATAAAAGACTGGAGTGATGTGAGTGAAAGGGAACAAAATTCACAAGAGAAGCCTCAAGGATGTGCATATAAGCAAGTAAATGCATACAAGATTCCATTATGGGCACACCTCCCATTTCTGGGAAATCAGCATACTGGAGTGCCTCTTTGAAGTGCCTGGATACTAATGTACACTGTCAACACGCTGGAAGGGAGGGATGCCATCCAGAGGGACCTGGACAGGCTGGAGAGGTGGGCTCGTGCCAACCTCATGAAGTTCAACCAGGCCAAGTGCAAGGTCCTGCATCTGGGTCATGGCAATCCCAGGAACAAATACAGGCTGGGCGGAGAATGGATTGAGAGCAGCCCTGAGGAGAAGGACTTGGGAGTGGTGGTGGATGAGAGGCTCAACATGAGCAGGCAATGCGCCCTTGCGGCTCAGAAGGCCAACCGCATTCTGGGCTGCATCAAGAGGATCATGGCCATCAGGTTGAGGGAGTAGATTCTCCCCCTCTACTCTGCCCTGGTGAGACCCCACCTGGAGTACTGCATCCAGTTCTGGAGTCCCCAACATAGGAAGGACATGGACCAGTTGGAGAGGGTCCAGAGGAGGGCCACGAAGATGATCAGAGGGCTGGAGCACCTCTCCTATGAGGCCAGGCTGAGAGAGTTGGGGTTGTTCAGCCTGGAGAAGAGGACGCCCTGGGGAGACCTGATAGTGGTCTTCTAGTATCTCACAGGGTCCTACAGGAAAGATGGGGAGAGGCTGTTCAGTAGCGCCTGTTGTGATAGGACAAGGGGTAATGGGTTTAAATTAGAAGGAGGTAGATCTAGATTAGATATTAGAAAAAAATTTTTCACAATGCGAGTTGTAGAACACTGGAAGAGGTTGCCCAGAGAGGTGGTGGATGCCCCATCCCTGGAAACGTTCAAGGCCAGGTTGGATGAGGCTCTGAGCACCCTGATCTAGTCAGGGATGTCCCTGCTCCTTGCAGGGGGGTTAGACTAGATGACCTTTGAAGGTCCCTTCCAACTCTAACCATTCTATGATTCTATGATTCTATGGGGAATAAACATGAGGAATTACAGATCTGTATTCAGTTGCAGGGCTGTGATCTTGTTGGGATCATGGGGACGTGGTAGGGTGGCTTATGTGACTGAGTGCTGCAATGAAAGGATTCAGTCTTTTTAGGAAGGACAGCCTGGAAAAATGTGGAGGTGGATCTGTCCTTTATGTGAGAGAATAGCTGGAATGCATTAAGATCTCCTTGAGGACAGATGAGGAACCACCACAGAGTTTATGGGTAAGGATCTAGTAGACCAGTATAGATGACACTGTACTAGATGTCTGTTATAGGCCACCTGATCAGAAAGAACAAGTGGATGAGGCCTTCATCAGGACTTCGGAGTGATGGTGGATGAGAGGCTCAACATGAGCTGGCAAAGCGCCCTTGCGGCTCAGAAGGCAAACCGCATCCTGGGCTGCATCAAGAGGAGTGTGGCCAGCAGGTCAAGGGAGGTGATTCTGCCCCTCTACTCTGCCCTGGTGAGATCCCACCTGGAGCACTGTGTCCAGTTCTGGAGTCTCCAACATAAGACGGTCATAGACCAGCTGGAGAAGGTCCAGAGGAGGGCCACAAAGATGATCAGAGGGCTGGAGCACCTCTCCTATGAGGACAGGCTGAGAGAGTTGCGGCTGTTCAGCCTGGAGAAGAGGAGGCTCCAGGGACACCTGATAGTTGTCTTCCAGTACCTCAAGGAGGCCTACAAGAAAGATGGGGAGAGGCTGTTCAGTAGGGCCTGTTGTGATAGGATGAGGGGTAACGGTTTTAAAATAGAGGGAGGTAGATTTAGATTAGATTGTAGGATAAAATTTTTTACAATGCGAGTTGTAGAACACTGGAACAGGTTGCCCAGAGAGGTGGTGGATGCCCCATCCCTGGAAACATTCAATGCCAGGTTGGTTGGGGCTCTGAGCAACCTGATCTAGTTGGGGATGTCCCTGCTCCTTGCAGGGGGTTTAGACTAGATGACCTTTGAAGGTCCCTTCCAACTCTAACCATTCTATGATTCTATGAAACACAGGAGGTTCTTCCTAGAATCATAGAATCATAGAATCATAGAATGGCTAGAGTTGGAAGGGACCTTCCTGGACATCAGGAAACATTTTTTTTTACTGTGAGTGCTACTGAGCACTGACACACATTGCCCAGGAAGGTGGTAACGTCTCCATCTTTGGGAGGTATTCAAAAGCTTTCTGGATACAGTCCAGGGCCACCTACTCTAGACGACCATGCTTGGTGTTGGACCAGATGATGCCTAGAGGTCCCTTCTGTCTTCAAACATTCTGTGACCCAGGGACAGGACAAGTGGCCTGAAACCTGCTTTACTTCATGTGGCTAATTCCAAATGTAATATTTTGGCACTGCTGAAAGTTTATTTGCATAGCCTGGGTGCAGGTTCAGTGTAGCAGATTTAATGGAAGAGTGTTATTTGCTGTTTTGCCAACTCTGACACCCTGAATATAAATCCTGACTGACTATTTCTGTAATGCAGTAGTGTTCAGGAAAACTAGACTGAAATAATATCTTAAGTAATGAGTGAATACTGCCTGAGATTCATAATAATTTGCAGATATTACAGGCTACTTCAATAAACATAGTAATTTGCTCTGTGCTAGAACTGCTTCCCTCTACACCTGTTGAAACCAGGCTCTCTGTTGAAACCAGTATTGCTGTACTGTGCATCAGATCTTTGGATTAATATGTGTGAGTATTGTAAGGAAATTCAGGAGAAGTTTGCTGTCATTTTGCACCCTTTTAGAAATGTTTCAGGCCTCTGTTGCATACCCCTTGGTGCTGCGTGATCAGGAGGCTTGTATAGCCCTGGATTTCCTCTTAAACCACGACCTCTAAACAACATCTTATTTGCTATTAGCCTGGACTGGTGGGAACTGCATAGTAAATGGCCAAGTGTCCTATGTTTTACAGTACTCCCTTCTTCCTCGTTAGTACTACAGAGCTTTCCAGTAAAGGTAGAGAACAAGTGTCTAAGTGGACAGTTGATTTGATGTGCTTAGATGCTACAGCTTTTGTTAGGATTTGTTACTTTTGATGCTAAAAGAAAAAAAAAAAAAGCAACAGCCTACTGGCTGCGTTTAAAATCCAATCTGAAATATGAGGAGCACTGACAAGCTCAGGTCAGTAGGTAAAGTAATTTTAAATGTAAAAGACTAAGTGAAGGGGAGAACAATTTCAGAGGAAATCTCTGAAGGCACTAATAAGACATCCTGGTCAGAGTTTGACAGTAATTTCTTTTCATGGTGGTGTCAACATAATTAGTTCTTCATATTGCTTTCTGGCCCCTCAGGGAACTGATGTGGGTTAAGTTTTTTGTGGGTTATTTTTAATTCAGATCAGGTACTCAGTCCATTTGACTGTATCTGCTGTCACAAAGGGGCTTAGGAAAGTATTTTCTCTGAAAAGCAACTCCAACATTATCTCTGAAATAAATGTTCATGAAACTAGAGCCTTGCCACATTAGCAACTAGGTTGTGAATGAGTTGTAGGTTGTGTACTTAGACCTGGCTCCTGACGTTGTGCAATCTATTTAAAATCAATGTAGCAGATACACGTGGGAAGTGCCACTGTGAACTATCAGAATAACAATTGTAATTGGCACTCCTATAATATGGGAATAGGAATGAATTCTGGAAAACAAGATGTCAGCTGCATTTGTGGTACTTAGACTAGTATTTTACATACAGTCTTCCGAGAATTGTACTCCGTCCCTCATGCTCTGGGCTTTCATATCTGGTAGATTGTTTTACTTCCTTTCCTCAAATGCTCACAATGAATTCTTTATGACCTATTTAAAACCTATTTTAAGACAAAAAAAAAAATAAAATACAAGAAACAAAGAGAACCCAAGGCAGATTAACCACTGCCTGAGCAATGATAGCTCTGGACAGAATTCACTGCTCATTCCTATAGCTGCTTGGGAGGTTTATGAAAAGTAAACCCAGCAATAATGGAACCAAAGTGACTGCTTAACGTAGGTTAGATGATGTACTGTGATTTTAAGCTGTGTTGCTATGTCAAGTCAAGGTCAGTCCTTATGAAACACCTTTATCAGATGTGGTTTTTCCTTATTTAACCTTTTTAGCATGCCTCATCCTATGTTGGACCCTTACTATTTTATTCCTTGTGTATTATGTAACTTTAAAATACACAATTTAAGAAAAATGATTTTTTTTTGAGTTGCTTGATCTTTTTCATCTCTAACCTGCAACATTATCTACATTTCAAAAACAAAACCTGAGATAAAACTATTTGTTAAACAACTCCCTAGACATACGTTTTGTGTTCATTCTGACCAAAATGACAATCACGGAAGCCTGTCTCCAGATGTAGCAACAACTGTGGCAAAATGTAATGTGCAGCCGGCTAATTAGAATTTGTTTTTTGTCTGGCTATTTTTGTAGGTAAAATTTCAGCATCTGTTGGCAAATAACAAGGACTGATTAGGAAGTAGAAGTGCTGCAATGCAGGGACAGTAGAGACTGTAGGACCAGTGTGGTTTTGACAAGGATGTTGGACAAGGCACAGTCACATATGTTGTCTTTTTCTTGAAAAAAAAAACAACCAACCCTGTCTACCATCTGCTTTAGGCATGGTAGCTTAAAGTTTACATTCAGTACAGAGGGCTTTATTAACTCGCTCTTTACCAGTGGTCTATAAAAAAAAAAGCATGCTTCCAAACTTGTATGAGCTTTGCTCTCTGAGGTTTCAGACAGATTTTTAGCCCAGAAGACTTAGCTGCTTCTTCTTATTTGTGTCATTTCAAGGTACAAATTAGCCAGCTGTCTTTCAATAAATCTTTGTATTAAGAAGTTGTACAGTCTGAACAGCAGGAAGGAAATTTCTCCTGAATCTCTGTGGTCCCATCTTTGCGGGAAAGATATTTCTGTTTTAATTTTACAGCAAACTGTACCTGTACATAGAAAGTGTGGCAACTGTGCCTGTTGGCAGAAATTTCCATGACTTAGTACAGTTCTTCTGTCTTTTGTAATGTGAATAGGACATTTACTACTGCAGCCTTGTCACACACACAGATGGAGTATGGAGAGTGCTAAGAGTTAGTGCAGGAGGATATAGATGCAGACTGCTCCTAGTTTGTAGAAAAATGGGGGAGCATAGAGGCTGAATGTAAGGGCAGGTAGTGAAAGAAGTGATGTATATAGGTGCCTTCTGTGGTGGCAAGAAAACTAGCTGCTGTCCTGTCTTCTGCCTCACAGCAGAGCATTGAGGGAACGACAGCTGCCTGCAGGGGAGGCTTGCTTTCTGGTCCAGTTCAGAGATTCCTAAGTGTGACGTATTTAGGCACCAAGTGGAATGAACAAAGAAGAGGCTCAAGAAGCCGCAGTTGACAGCTACTGCCATGTGTAAGAGCTAGGTAGCAGCCTCCAGCCCCTTTTCCCCACTCCTACTTTATACTTTGTCTCTTTCCTTGCAGTGGGCAGCTGGCTACCAGTCCCTAGCCACCGGCCCACATCCACGAAGCAACCCACCCAGTAATACTAAAATATCTTATTTTGTCCTGCTTGTTATGGCTCTGCAACGTGCACTTGTAGTAGCACAGACTGGGGAGCACAGGTTGCCTGCACCGTAGTTCATTGGCATCTCATGTCCTTTCCTTGTCTTTCCTGGCTTGAGAAAAGACGTATGCTCAGGACTGGCATGCAGCTGCTGAAAGTGGCTTGGGCAGCACAAATGCTAGGTGTATCACCATCTATCTTGTCCTTGGGATTTGTGTTATGGCCTAGAGGCATACAAATTATGTGTTGCATACTTTTATTATTCCTTATTTCACAACTACTTGACGGAGGCTTTAATTAAATTAATAGAAATTTGGTTTAATAAGTACACTGTAGAACATGGAGCAGTATAACTGCTACTGAAGATTACTGTAATATCTAGCACTTTAATTTAAAGCCTCATCATACTCTAGATGTAGAAAGGCTTATTAAAGAGGAAGCTATCTGGCATTGGGGTGAGTCCTTTTTATTCCATGTAATTCATGCCTTGGAAAGCAGTGGCACTTTGCCAATGAAGAAGGATTCCCAAGATCTACTCTGACTTCTGAAGTTATAGCAGAAATTTTCAGGAAATTACATACACTCATATACATTAATTTATTTTGCATTAACAAGCCTCAGGCTAGACACTTGTCTGTATTTTAATGTCTGTTCGGATTAGTTTGGTTAAAGAGAATAGCATGGATTTTATGTTAACATAATTTTTTTTTTAATCAGGTGTTTGTAGTAGAACTGTTGAAGGAAGAAGACTACAGCAGTGAGTACACTCTAGCAATGAAATTGATTGAAAGGGATTATTTGGCAACATAAATAAGTTTAAGATATCTAGATGAAACATCCATCACTGTGGAAGAGATTATCAAATGCACTGTGTGGGTGGATAGGCAGGTTTCCTCCTGCCACCCTCCCCCGAATTTTTATACAAAAAACCAAAGCTGAAAAGTAAGTGTAAATTCACAGTATCATGGCTACAATGCATGCAACTGATCAGATGATTTTGAACAATTCTGGAAGTGGACAAGTATTCCACTTTCGCTCTAGCTTGTCTGTTTGCTACTACTGTTTCTTTCAAGTCTGTGAGGCAATGTCTTTAGACTTATAAGATGTGAATACCCTGCAGATTTTAGGTTCTTCCTAGGTTCATAGAGACTATAACTCCTAATGTAAGTACCCGGTGACTGATTTCTAGAAAAAATGTCTTATAGACCCCACTGCCCCACAAATGGTATCCTCTGTGCTTTCTTGCTTATGTGGAGTGTCTCACACTGTTGAAGCCACCTTTTGTCAGAATACTGGAAGTACCAGTCTTGGTGACTTTTCTTCCATGAAGTTTTTAAAGCTTGCTGATTTAACTCAAAGTTCTGACTTGCTTTTAAAAATATGAGCAACTCTCTGCTCCACCTTCCCCCCATGCCTGTTATGTGGATAGTTTTGCAGAAATTATGGCATGATAGCAAAAAGACAGGGAAGTACAGTGTGCTAATCACTATAGCTTTAATGCAGTATAGAATATAGCATGACCTGTGTCATGGGTGTATAAATTTCACAAGGTTATCACATTGCTTTTTTTTTTTTAGTTTAGGTTAGTATTTTTTTTTTGTTTCAACCATGCCTTTTGAAAGAGGTCTATTTTCTTTTTTTTTTTTTTT